>JAQMCX010000058.1:10393933-10420751 GCA_029814765.1 Acanthurus leucopareius | reverse complement strand
GCCCCAGGATGCCAGACCCTGATAGCACCAGTAACAATATCTGCACTTTCAACATAATGGCCGTGCTTAAAAGTAGCCTCTGTTCGAAATGTTGGGGGGGGGGTCTGAGCCCTGAGGGGCCCTCAGGTAATGCCCTGGGACACCTGATACAGGTAACTCTCACATACTTCCCTTTCATTGTCCTTATCTCTTCCCTTTCCTCTCTCTCTCTCTCTGTCTCCAGATAGCAACCTCACGTGAGACAAAGTCAGCCAGGATGAAAAAGATATTTACTGATATGTGACATTTACTGTGGAAAAGCACAAGATATACAGTATCTCCCATGTTTAACACAGCAGTTCAAACTCGTCGAGTCCAGCTGTGCACAGAGAGGTAATCTTCACCAAATTCACCCACACCACATATCCAGAGTGACTCCAAACGTTCCTGTCTCCACTTTGGGAAAATATGTAAATATTTCTGCATATCTCAAAACTAAATGAAGAGGTTTGTGTGTTCTCTAAAGCTACAAAATCTGCTTGTCCTTGAACTTCTTTATATGGAAAACAAGTATGAAATGCTACAAAATGTTTCAGTCAAAAAAAAAAATCATCATCTTTTTTTTTTTTTGGATCTACTGTCTTTATGACCTGACAGAAAGCAGCAGCGGGAGGGGGGATGTGACAGGGAGTGTGGGACTCTAAAAAAAGCACACGCTTGTTTTGTCTCACTGTGGTTTTCCCATCTGCCACGTATGGGAACCTTGATAACAAACTGACTCTCAGATTTCCCATCAAAACTTACTTTGAAACCTCAGTACTGATGCATGTTATAAAAAAAAAAAAAGCTTAATTCTCTGAGAATGGCTGGAGAACAGTGTATTCTGTAAAGCAAGTGATGTGTATCAAGTGCCAGACTTGTTGTGAATGAGACCCTGGGCTGCATGGCGAGGGCGGGGTTGTGAATGAAAGGAGGTTTTTTTTCTTTTTTCTTTTTGACTCACCGACCCATAGAGCTCTCCTTTCTCATTCATGCCGAGGTAGAGTCCAGCGTCCACCCCTCTGATGCTGACCAGGCCCACTGCCAAGCTGATGAACTCCAGGATACCTGAGGTCAAACAATGAACACACCAACACACAATGCACAGGAACCAGTGAGAAAAGCCCACAAACACACACAGCAGCAAGTGGCCTCCATTTATTTGAAAGTAATAAAGGAGAAATATGCACCACTTAACTAGTTTTGGGAGTGAAAGCTTAAATTTTGCTGCTGATTTTGTGTTACAAAATTAATCATTGTTGCCTTGCGTGCCCAAAATGTGCCTTTAAAATCACTATTTTTCCTGAAATAGCATCTTCTTGCATAACTGTTTCACAGTTGTAAAAAAAAAAGCCAGTACATAACAATTGTTTCATTGATTAAAGCAGAAACGTGGAGTATAACAGCACCAAGTGATGATGTCTTTGATTTTTTTAATTACTTTTTTTTGTCTTATCCAAAGAACATAAATCACTCATCAAATCATAGTAGTGGTGTCTATAAAAGTGTTCATCCTGTCTTTGGAACTTCCCAACTGGCTATTAATACAGACTGAGAGGTAACTTTTATGGAGCTGAGATGTGGCCACGTTGTTTAGTGGGCTGCTGACTCACAGGAAGTTACGGTAAAGAGAATATATACTTCAAAGACAAGGGGGAACAAACGGTAAAATTAAAAGCTATTGGCTGTTGTGATGCAGAGGTTAGTTAGAGGGGATCCAGCTGTCTGTGCTGACTGGCAGAGGCCAGCCTAAGAGCGCGGCCACCTGGTCCCCATCTCCCCGACCTCATCTGATGCCAGAGGATGACAGAGAACATCCCTCTAATTTTTTTTTTTTTTGTGGGGTGAAGAGTGTGTTTCATATCCCTCTAATCAAAGCCATGTCTTCCTCGCAGCTCCGACAAAGACCTTGTATTTTAAAGTTAAGTAAAGCCAGAAACAAACACGCGGACCACCCATCCCTGTAAACCAGATTGTTTTGGCTCAAATCTGAACATTAAACCTTCCCTGAATTCCGCAGTGGTCATGCTTTAATTTCGGGTTATTCCGCTCTTTCCGCAGCGAGCGAGCCGGCCTGCACCTGTGAGATGACTGCATGGATATGAGGCGCGAGACATGTGCGTATCTGCCCCCTGACCTCATTTGTTTATCGTTCTCCCGCGAGCCGCACCTCGCTCCATTTACATTAACGGTACAGAATCTTTAGAACTGTCGCGCGCGAACATGTGCGGGCTCGCTGTTGCTGTGATAAACGCGCACGAGCTGCTTGTTTGCGACTGAGGAGAGACACCTGCCCCCCACGCGCAGCGGGGATTGCCAGAAAAAGGTGTGTTGCTCTGCTTTCCTGCGCGCCAGGTGACAGTGACGCACGACAGAGTATTCACCGGGGATGTGCGGCCGGAAAAAGCCTCTTACTTAAACACACTTCACACACTTTGGGAGTAAAAGTAGTGAAAATGAATTAAATTTGTAGTATTAGTTATATTAAGTATTAAAAAACCAAAAACAACAACAAAAAATAATTTCGTAATGTTGATAACTGTTAGCAAAGTCCACAGTTCATCTCTGTCCACCTCCTTCTTTGTCAGTAGTTGTGTAAAGGATAGGTAACTGATGATAGGCCTAAATTAAACGAAATTCTTGTTTTTTATTTACTACAACAAACGAATTTAAAAAAACAAAATCTTTAATATTTCAATTTTCTTACAGCAAAAAAAAAAAGTTCAATATTAATGAAATATCCTCACCAAATCTGCTGTGGTCCTGTCTTGTCCCATGCACGGTCCCATTAGGGAATATCTCCAGCTGAAAGCCGGTCCTGCAGTAGAGCTGCCGCCGCCTCAGGATCCCTTTGAGGTGCCCGAAATCCGTCGGCGACCCCCGCTGCAGCCTCCCTTCAATCTGCCCCAGTCGCTCATTCAAGCCCACTGGAGACTCCGGCAGAGGCATATTCCCGAGTGCAGGAAAGCTTTGTAAATCCAAGTCGATTGTCCCCAGAAAACTCCCGACCTCTGCCATTGTGTGCACAGCTGTCAAATTAAGCGACAACATTTAAAAAATCTACGGTGACTCAAGGAGGGGAGAAAAAAAAAAGTTTAAGTCCGGTCCATGCACGCACAAAGCGTACCCAGCGCGCCGTGCTCCTCCAAATCAGAGGCGTCCTCTTACTTTATTGATCGTCCTTTGCTATAATCATCAGTTTGATATCTCTGTTTATCAGATGGAAAGACTCTATTATATACATACTCCCCACGCATTCTCACATTGGATATTCAAACACAAGCCACGCCTGGCTGGCATCCCTTCTTACGCGCATCAGTTTCCTTACTGAACGTGTACTTTCAGTCCAACTTTTACCACTGATGATGCAGGAGTCTGCTCTCAGAAAGCTGTTTGTCTCTTCCGACCGAACAAATCCGAGTCCTGAAGTATCTCCTTAGAGTTCCTGCGGTCCGAGGCTGTCTGATCAAACCACATCGCCTATCCAAGGGCAGGGAACTCTGACAACAGTTTGTGGTGCATGAAACGGCGACAAAGGAGCAGAAGGGAAAATCATCACAGTTCAAACTCAAATGGAAATTGACACAAATGCGAAAATCTATCATAAACTGTAACAACCACTTCACCACAAAGGCAATCCATAATTTACTGTGGTTTTTGGTCACACCATACGCTCCTGGACTCACACATTAAAAAAAAAAAGAAGGAAAACCTCAAAGCATCAAGCGAACGTTTCTCCCCCACAAGATTATCAAAATAACTTGTACATAATCTCAGAGCAATCCAACCTCCTGCACAAGTGTCAGTGCCAACCACTGCAGTTGGACGCTTTCATGAGAGCATTTTCTCCACCTCCTTGTTGGAAGCAGGTGCTTCCTCGCCCCTCTGCACAACGTTTGCAATGTGCTTCAGCAAACCAGCAGCTAAACCGCTTCTACTACTGGCAAGGAAGTAAAAAAATCCAAATGCTGATGACGTGTAGTATCAAATCTGACTGCTGCACAGACTGTATGAACTTTTTGGAGTCCTCAGAGGTGCTGTGATAAGAGTGTTTAGGTGTTTTTCCCCCTAAAACCTCCAACATAAATCCCCCTAAATGCTGTTTTCCCAATGTTGATCCAAATAAGCTGCTGCTCCTGCACAAAAACCTCTGCTGCTTAAAACTTATGTAACTACATAAAATGGAGAGTTAACATAACACACCATGAAAACAAAGATAAATAGGTAAGTGTTTAACTACTCAACTGCCACAATTTTTACTTTTGGAGCATTTTTTAAGAATGATTACATGGTTTGCATACAATTATTATAGAATAATTTTTGGTTTTAGTTGTTGATCAAAAATTTTGGTGAAAAAATGGAAACATTTTCCTGTGATTGCAATGAAGTAAAAGTTTGAAGTAAAGTACCTCAAGTACCTGCGCTTGACTACTTTGCTTGAGTAAATCTACTTAGTTCTATTTTACTACTGTTTCAATCTTTTACATCTCTTCAATCAAGAGAACAATCATGTTCAACAGAGTATCATGGCATTACTAAGTTGGAACAAAATTTTATCCATGAGGTTGCAGTGTTTTCATGACAACTATCTTTTGTAAGTTCACCATGTGTGAATGACTGAGTAAAACTCTACATTTATGAAGCGTACTGCAGTCATGATGAATGATACAACATGCAGGACTCTGACATCCATCTGCTGGTTGTGAGTTCAGTCTGTCTTTGGCTAAGGTCCAGAAAATATCTTCACTTTTTGAAAAAGTCACAGTTTGAAATGTGCAGGATTCACACTGGTTATGATTGGAGAGAGATCGCAATTTTGTGTTAGCAAAAAAATTGTTCTTCCAATAGTGAGAAAGTTAAACTGAAAAAAAATCTACCACAGTCATACATTTTTCATTTTGAAGCTGTGCTTATTCTCACAAAAAAAGGGACAAGTTGTGCCCATTGACAGTAAAAACGATGGCCAACGCATCTCCACATCCCCTAATTTCTTTTTTTTAAGAATTAAATAACTATTTTAAAAACAAATTTATCAGAAATATTAACACTTAAACATATTGAAGACTGATAAGAATTATCTAAAACGACAGAAAACATCGTAATTGAAATTATATTATATGTGTTCTTTGATTATTTAGTTTTACTCATGTGCTAGCATGGAGTGGCAGGATTTATGACTGTGCAGTGCAGCCAGTCACCAGGGGGCGATCAAGATGTTTTGGCTGTCACATCGTCCATCTTTTCGCAGTCAATCATCTTGCCCATGAACATGTACCTATAGAATAAATTTCATGAGTATTTCACAACCTGTCATCATCCTGGTTTGTACTGACAGCTGAAACCAAAGTGTCTCCACTCACGTCAAATAAATTTTTGATACTTCAGGTGCACGGTGAGCTGTGCCATCATGCACATGAAAGGGAGCACAGAGAAAAACCACCACACATTTAATGAATAATAGGTATAATTTATGATTGAATGGGGATTTTGCATCTCCTCTGCACACATTGTGGTGACGGGTCCTGACTTGTGGCTTCGCAGGAGAGAAAGAGAAAAAACAAAACAAAAACGCAGCTGTTTAGTGAAGACGTTATTTCTGTGTGAGGACTGAAATGAAAACAAACTCCAGGAGTGTTTTAATTAGTTCACTGTTCTTGAGATATCAGTGACAGCGGGATGGTGTGGAGGGGAGGGCATGATTACATCAATAACACCGTTTAACTATTAGGCATGTTATTTTAGACCTCCTTCAAGCTGTTTTCGGAAACCCCCGTCCTGAGGGGGAGTTCTCACCTCAGAGCTGCTCATCCAAAGCAACAGCAGCAGCAGCAGCAGCAGCAGCAGCAGCCTCCCTGTAGAGAGGTGCGATTTATGACAGGCTCTCGCTCCCAATGAGTGGTGACAAATAGTTTGTTAAAATTACCCAAAGTGTGTATGATTGTTTTGATGTCACTGTCTGGCTTTGATGAATTTCTTGGCTTCTTGTTTTTTGGCCAATTCATCAACTTCTGTGGCAGCAGAGCAAACTGTTTGGAAGCAGATGTGAGTGGCTCTCAGAGCTCTCTCTGAGTGGGATACAGTATGATTGACCCTCCAAAGCGCACAGGCCTTTTTCACTGCTACTAATTATGCCACTATAAATCTTAGGGGTGTGTCATGGCTGCATTGAAGTCAGAGAAGGGACAGTGGCTTTCAGCTGGTGCGGGATATGAAAGGTGGTGGGGGTGATGAATGCCCATGGGCCTCCGCTTGATGAATTGGGCAAGGGGTTGACGAGGAGTCAGGGATGGTCAGGCTTTGTGCGAATAGACACCAGGGCCCTCGCTGCAGAGGAGGATGAAAGGAGGATTCGTCTCAGCTAAAAGGGTGGAAGGAGAGGGATTAAAGAAAAGGCAGAAGGGGAGAAAGAGAGAAAGAGATTGAGCAAGTGAAACAGGGTAATAGAAAATTAAAAGGAAACACCCAACCCCCTTTTCTTCCCTCCTCATGAGCATGTTCTGACTTTTACTCACTGTCCATCTCCTGCACACAAAACTGAAATCAATCTTAAGGGCTAATAAGTGTTAGAATAAAAATCCAGAGTTGGTAAATTTTAATTTCATTTTTTTTTGGTAGCTATTAGAGCTCCATCTGTTACTGGTCAGGTATATTTTATAGTTAACATGGCAGATTTATGGCTGCACACACACACACACACACACACACACACACACACACACACACAATCCAGGGTTAAAATGTTCCCATATGCTGAGAACCTGCAGAGGATATAGAAATGAAGATAATGACCTCAAGTGCATGGCTGTGGCTTTGAAGTTGCTCTCCCATGAGTCACAGCGGGAGAGTTGAAATTGAAAATGAAGTTACACTTGCAGCGGGAATTGGGGGCTAATAAGTGCCTCACCTGTTTGTTTGGATTAGACAAACTCCATACGTGTCCTCTTCAGAGGGGTGAGCAAAGGTCTGCTTGGACAAATAAAGAGAGTATGTTGTACAGACCAAAATGGGTCTGATTTGATTAAGGAGCACGCACGAGGTGCATGTCTGTATTTTGCAGGGTCGCCGCTGATTTTAAATAAATAGTTCAACATTTTGGAAAACGTACTTTTCTTGCTCAGACTTAGATGAGAAGATCAATACCGGTTATGTCTGTTCAGTAAATATGAAGCCACTGCTGGTCAGATTATTTTAGTTTAGTGTAAAGACTGGAACCAGAGGGAAACAGCTGGCCCACCTCTGTCAATTTTAACTAAATCCTCACATCAAGATGTTTAATGCTTACTGATGTGAATTTCATATCTCTGTGGCTAGAGCAGGTCCACTACTTAACCAGATGGTTGGTGGTTTGATTCCCTGTTCCTTCAGTCAGCAGTCAAAATGTCCTTAAGTAAGAGACTGAACACTGCATTGCACCTGATGGCTGTGCAGTTTGGTGTGTGAATGTGTGTATGAGTTCCTGATGATGGCACGGTGTAAAGAAGCCACTTGCCCTTAGAGTTTAATTGTGTGTGCGTGAATGCTGGGTTGTGTTTTAAATGGCCTTGGGTGGTTAAAAGATTGGATGAGCACCATATAAATGCATCGACCAATTACCATTAAAAATAAAAAAGGCAAACGGCTGTGGACCTGCAGGCAGCCAGCAGATGATCCAAGTTACTTGTCTGACAAGAAGAAGTCTAACACACCTGTAGTACGGCAAATTGTCATTTTTACATCTTTTACACATTAAACCAACAAAATGTGTTTCGTATTCAAGCCAGTTGTCCCACGTGTCCTGTCTTAATGCTAAACTAAGCTAAGCAGCTGCTGGCTTTAGTGTCATATTTGACAAGTAACTGAATGGTATTGATCTTTCCTAACTATTGGCAAGAAAGGCAATTCAAACATTTCCCAAAATATCAAACACTTCCTTTAAGCATGGTCTACGATGTTTATGCATTTTATTTGGTGAACGTCTCAACAAGATGCTCAAAAAAACTGTGATTTGTGTATGTAAAGAATGGCTGGATACGGAGAGCAGAGAGCCCCCCTCTTCCCTCCTCTCATACTGGTTATAGTGGAGCCACTCGCAGCCTCCCTCCCCTGTGATGGATGCCCAGTTTAGAAGAAGGCCTCCCGCTGCTCCTGATGGCTCACACGTAATCATCAGATCTGGGATCAGGTTCCTCGAACCCCTCTTAACCTCGGCCAAGTGAGAGAATGAAAAAAATGGCTGACTCAATGTCAGTGGCTATTAGGAATGAGACTCAGTATCTCATACCACCCGGTTAACAAGGCCACTGAGGGGGTCAAACCCCTGCTTCTCCCAGCCAGAGAGCAGCACAACAACAGTGTAAGGCCTGGTGAGTGTAGCTGCAGAGCGGATCTACAAACTGCCAGTGAGGGAGAGGAGAGAGAGAGAGAGAGAGAGCGAGCGAGAGGACATCATCTGTTCTTATTTTACCTTTTGTCAAGCAGCATGTGGAAAATGATCTTCACTGTGAGTTATTTGCAGAGCTGGATTCCGTGTTATTTCATTCCCTAGCAGAGACATAACAGAGAGGGTCTCCTCTTTCACGCAGGTGGTCCTTCGGCCTTGTTCAAGGGCGCTGTGTGTGCGCTGGGGCAGGGGCGGGAGGGTACGCGGGTGGGGGTGAGGGGGGGTGGGGGGGCACACAGACAGATGCATGCGAATTTAGGTAATGGTGTAACATTTCAGCGCCTGCTTTCCTTGGCCACCCCTTGTAAAGATAGTGTTAATTAATTTGTTTGCTTTGCTTTCAAGCACTAACGAATGGAGCCCTCCAGGTTTTGAAAAGCCACTAGTATGCAAGGAACACAGTCTAAAACCAACATTTGTTGTACAAATTACTTGCATATGTTCTTGGGAGAGGGAAAAAGATCCTTGTCATGACACACCAACAGAGATGTACCACTATTTTTTACTCGATGGGAAAACCTTGGTTGGAATATTTCAAGTTTGTCTCCAACATTTTGATTTAGCAGTTAATTATTTGTGCTCCAAACTTGCGGTTTTGCTGTTTTCACCAGATGGCTGATTTAAATATGAACTGGAACACTAAATGCTGCGTTTCATGGTCTAATCTTCCTACTTATCCCTCGATTTAAATTGAGTTTTTAAACCCTTTACTAGCTGATTCTTCTGGTTAATGTCGCAGCCACTTATTCATCACTGAATGCACATCTTTAGGTCTGAACAGGCGCGGATTCAGGCTAATGAGTCTAATTAATTCCAGTCTCACATTAGCTCCTGCTCCTGCTTCATGAATGACAGGAGCGCTTGCGATGTTCCACCTGTCCGTCCAGGCTGTAATAACATCAATAACAGCTCGACTTGTGTGTCTCGGCTCTGCAGGGCTGCGGTCTGATGTTACAGAGTGTATATGCGTGATCATGATCCTGTCTGATGAGGGAACAGGCCCTCAGAGCGAGACTATTATTCTTACAACAACACAGAGCAGGAATCTACCCTCAAACAGATGTTAGGAGCCCTTTGTAGAGCCTCTGGCACACAGCCCACCCCTACCTATCTGCACAGCTATTTACATGGCAATCCAGCTGCTCAGCCTCTCTCGTTTTCTTCTTCTCTCTCTCTCTCTCTCTCTCTTTCTTTCACCCCTCCCTTCCCCTCCTCCCTCCTCCCTCCCCCTTACCCTGCCTGCCTGTGTCTATACATTCACGTTCCCCCCTCGTTCTCGTCCTCCCTCCCACCCCCCCCCCTCGCTGTTTGAAATCAAATACCCACATTCATATAAACTTTGATCAATCAAACGCACTAATTTGTTTAGCTGAGGAGACAGTGACATACTGATGCGGGTTCAGTTACACAGAGATGAAAAAGGCCAGGCGTCCCGTATCTCAGAATATCTCGTTGCTGACGCAAACCTTTACCCCACACTTTATATTTAGGCAGTCCCCTCTCACAGAAAAGCCAAATATAACCCCAAAATTTCTACCTGCTACGCTGACTTATTTTCTCCCCGGTCCAAGCAGATGTGGGAGGGAAGGATTTATAATGATAACCGTTCTGGGAATCAGAGTTTATATTTGCTTTCTCATTAATCTTCTGAGGTGATATGAAATACTTTGCACTTCTATTTTAGCCAGCGTGGCCTTTGATATGTGCATACCTAGAGTAAAGTCATATATTTAGTTTAATTCAACTCATCTATTAATTTTGGAGTGGGCCTACAGGCAGGACTGTAAAAAACTTATTGGAGTGGGCACAGAGGCCCAACAGTATGTTTCCCTTTATGAAAATAAAGTCCCTCCTTGGTGTTAATACATTGTTCTCTTGACCCTCGCCTTTAAGCTGAGAGAAAAACTGCAACAAACCTTCCCTGACATCAAGCAGTCCATCATGGACTCTTTTCTCTTGCGTAGTCAACCTCTTGTTTTATCTGTGTTGTCAATATCCTCCTCTGTCTTGCTTGCTGCGTGCTAATAGAGCTATCTAGAACCAAACTGTAGTTACTTGTGGTTAAATGTGACTCCAGGAAACTTTGTAAATCACAGAGTTAAAACAGAGCAGCTGAAGCAGCTGAAGCAGAGTTAAAACCAAAAAGAATTTTCTCTGTAAAATATCATCCAGTTTCACTGTGAGAGTTGTTGGTGTGTGAGAGCAATACTCTGTGATTTTACCTGCTAAGCCAAGTTACAGAGTGCAGTAATTGGAGATCTGGGCGCAGAGTGACTGACACAGAGCCATTTTTCACTCTATTACAAGTCAGAGTACCATCCAAATGATTTTGAAGCTGTTTGAAGGTTAAATGTTGCATAATGTTGCTGTAATAACTCAAAGTGCATTGTGAAATTATTAACCTTGATATGTTTACGGAACAATGATTTTTACGCAGCCAACCGTTGTCAAAATAATGCAGGATTGTTGTCATTTATCCAAATGCACCTTTATGGCCTGTGGTGCACAAATAGCCTTTTTTACGTGACTTTAAAAAATTGCAATAAATCCCATAAAGGAGGAATAAATTAAAATGAACTCTGCCCTTGAAAAAAAAGACTGCACTTCTATCAGCAAAAAGAAAAAGAACATAATCACATAATCTCATAAAGAACAGGAGCCAAATTGTTATTGCTAGGAAGAGTCAGTGAGGTGTGGACAGACTTAATGTTGGTCCCGGTTTAATTACTTATTTAGGACTAACTTCTTTAAGTGCATCCCTTGTGTGGCTCTGACATGTTGGTGTATTAAGTTGCACTGAACAAGCAATCATAATCCTAAAGGTTTAATAAAAGTCACAATGACTTAAATGATGCAAAACAGCACAAAGGGATGGATCTGGTCCTCATTAGCAGGCAGCTCAGTGGCAGCATCATCGTCAGAGGTAAACAGACAGGCGACCTTCATGCAAATAAAAAGAAAATGAAAATCAAAGTCCTCTGGGGCCCTGATGCTGGCCGACTCGTCAGTAGAGGGTGCTGATGTTTTCCCCTCTCAAGGCCCGGCCAACATCTCAGATTGCCTCAGAATCATGCAATGTCACGCCATGACAAATGGAGATACATTAGTTAATTAAAGTGGAGAGTTCAGAGCCGGGTGACGCAGCTCGTCCTCTTTTTGCTTTCATTCTTAAACATTCCTCCGTGTCACGATGCAAAGGCAGAGCCGAGTCCAACTCGCTGACTCTCCTGGCGTGATTAGATGAGTTCTTCCTCAGTTTCTGTAATCAAGGCCTTCAGCTTCTGACGTAGTTTTGCTGTTATTCTCCCCTGTGTGGTTGACTTAAGTGAACTCTCAGATCTGGTGTATTAGCAGAGGTAATTTTCCATGATTTACAGTTTGGAGGGATTGTGTGTGCCTGAGCGTGTGAATGCTTAAAGTGTGTTTACCAAATAGGGTTAACAGAGGGCATGTCCTTCGCGTGCTTGCTGACTGTTAGACAGTTTTTTCTACCAGAGTTGTTTTAATTGACCAAAAGTGATTTTTGGCAAATGAGGAAACGCCGAACTAACTAATCAGGGCAACGGGTTCATTGTTGATGATTTGTACTGGGAGGCTAAAATGGAAAAGAAAGCACAGAAACCCACTGTTTTCCTCTGAAGTCTGCAACCTCTCCGTCTTTGATGTTAAGGGGGCAAATAGTTGTTGGGTTGAGACAGTCTCTCCGCTGCCAGAAACAAGGCTGGAGGCTGAGACAGGTGCACCGTGTTCATCACATCCTGATGGAGGAGACCGAGGGCCAAGATGTTGTTCTCAACATGTTGGAAGTGTTTGTTAACAGATGGAGACATGTGTTGGCAAATGTAAGCTCACTTTGTCCAGGGAGAAGGGAGGAAAATAGGACGAAAGCAACATTTAATTTCCAATGGCACGAAGGACATTGTGTGAGAGACAAAGAGAAAGATAAGAGAGAAATCCATCAAGGTTTCAATTTAATATTGCATGTTCGAACACTGTAGTCAAATATAATATTAGTTATAAGAGTAACCACAAAAACCTCTTAATAAAATGTGTGTTTTAAATTCAATCATCAAGTCAAATTGTGCAAAACCACAAGCAGGTAAAGGATTTTCCCCTCAGGAAATCTCTTTTTTTTTAATCCGTATGTCATACTTTTCAAGGCCGTCTCAGTCACATATGTTCCTCTGCAGTCCACTCCTCTATCTGTGTTTGTATCACAGCTTTATTTCTCTTGTAAGGTCATGCAGCTACAGCTGGCATCAATATGACAGGGTTTTTTGTTTTTTTTTTTCTGTGTGAGTCCAGCGCTGGAAAGTTATATTCATAGGGCTAATCAGTTTAAAAGATAATGAAAACAGAGATTGTTTACAGAGATTAGGCCCTTGGAAATGGAGTAATCAGTGCTTTGAAAGGGCACTGACAGCGGTGGGCTGGATTACTGTCTGTACAAACGGAGCAACGCCGCTCTAACTCTCCATCTCTAACAAGCTTTCAGAGCCCTGATGTCATCACAGATAGAAGATAGAGTACCTTATCCTCCACTCCTCTCCATTTGCTCCTCTTTGCTGGAATGGAATTACTCAACGTTAAACAGATGGGGCACCTGTCAGCCAGATGTGTTTGAGTAATGAACAAAGTGTAGGATGAAGTAAGCGTTTTGACAAAAATGTCCACAGAAAAATTAATCATGAACTTAATTTCTTTGCGACCCCGTTTTTTTTTTTTTTTTTTTAATATGCTGGATGATTTATGTGTGGCGGTGGATTGACTCATATAAGGACAGAGTCACTGGATTAATTAAGAAAGTCATCGATTCAAGGAACAACTCAACTTCATGAAAAATATTTGTAACACTTTAAGTTTTCATAAGCATATGGATTATACACTTAGTTTGACATAAACCACATTAAGTAGAGGCCAACTATTGTGCTTAGTCCTCCTGAGGGCAGGTTTTAATTTGTGTGGCTTACATAGTGTTGTTTGTTGGCCGAGCCATTCGATCCGGCTCCTATTTTATTGATTGGAGAGACACATGGGGCCCCAGTTTAATTGGGGAGGGGTTCCCTAATAAGAGCTAACCCAAGAAAAGCCATGAAAGTAATGATTAGTATCTCAGTCCTCATCCAGCAAGAGGGGGAACATGTGTTTAAGATTTGGACTTCTACATGGTTGCCCCCCTCACCAGCCAAACACAACTCTTTAGCAAACCGCCGCACACATTGCAAGTGCACATCTAGCAACATGTCTGCTGACAGAAAAGAAGATCGAGGAAAAAGATAGGTTCAGGGTTTATGTCCAAAAAGATGGTGGGTATATGATGTGCCAGGATGAGAGGCAGAGCAGCTCGTTCTGGCTCAGAATTTGGCTGTTCACAAGCCTTTTCTCTTGTTATTGAGGAAAAGAAGAGGGGGACACCAGAAATAAAGTTTTGCGCTAAAATATGACAAATCACATCACAAAATACTTACCAGAACAAGTAAACATGATGGCTTTGTTTGCTCTGTGACCGATCTAAAGACTTGAGGGAAGGGATCCTTTTGGAGAGGAGAGGATGGGTGTGAATCTTTTGTCTCAGTCTGAGTCCACTTTTGGCGACAAAACATCGTCAGTTGAGCAGCCCAGCGAGGATAACCCCCGGCCCACCGCCTCTGACCAATGGCTCTGACATCCTCTGCTCTGGCACTGCAGCGTCCTGGGGGAATCTTTATTCAGATCAGAATACAGGGCAGAAACCTCCTATAAAGTCCCACAATAAAGTGAAACAGAGAAAGCATGGACTTCACTAGATCACCATAAAAATGTCATTTATCTTTGGGGATTCCACTTTTTCTGATCACATGTCCTATTTTTCCTACAAGATACCTTTCTGTACCTCAACAAAGAGGAAGGAATTTACTTTTATTTTCCCTCAGTGCTGCTGCTGTCACATTTTATGCTGCCTTAAGACTGATGTAAAGGTTCTGGTTTGTAAAGCACTGCGTGTAGTCCAGTGGAATCCATTAGTGTAATGCCGCTGTTTAGGAAATATGGCCATTTGATTGTGGAGGAGACACTGACAGTGTACTTGACAAACAGTCGGCTGATCCATTTCCTTCCCAAAAGGGGAATGACAGGGGGCTGCCTTTGCTGCTTGCGGCCCCACTGTGCGCCTGTAAGAGCTGAGAGTTGGGTGGTCTGTCCATCAACGGCAGATTTGGGGTTAGGCCTGAGAAAAGCAGCTCACCCATATCGGTTTCAAAGAGTGAAACCCTAAGCGCCGGCCGCTCTCTGCCCACCGCTGCCTATGTGCACAAAGACACCTGTTGTCCGACTCTCACACAAAGGCTTAATCAATCTAGGTGTTTGCAGCCATACAAACACAAATGCCATCTTTTATTCAGTTTGTTAAGTTTCACCTGATTAAAAAAAAATGTGCATGTTTGTAGTTTTGCACTTGGCTAGTTGCAGTGATTGGATTACAATGCCAAAGCACTGATTACACACAGTTTTAAACGTCAGGCCTCGGGACTTTCAATATTGTGAGACTATTTGAACCAGATAAGATTTCCATTCACTGTCTATCTGCAACATAAATAAGACAGTAATCCAGTGCTAAGCTGTAGCTTGTTTGTAAAAAAGTAATACATTTTCTGAGCAAGAGGAACAATTCTGTACTGCAGGACACCAGGATGCACTCGTTGTCCCAGAAACTCCCAGAAACTTTGTGCAACTCCCAAGAAAAAGTCCTCTTTCTTGGGAGTTGCACAAAGTTTCTGGCTGTTGTGTCCTTGTAGTCAGCACTGAACAAGCAAACAAGAATGAAAAACACTCGAAAAAAAATACACCCATTGCAGACATTTTGATTCAAGATGAAAAGACCCATTTGTTTTTTCTTGTCACACACCAGATAATTCATTTTAGTAAGCGAAGCCAAGCTAAAATGATATTTGCTTGTTGCTATTGCACGGACACAAAGGTGCTCGGTTCATGGCTACTTGTCCCTCATATTTCTTACTTATTATGAGAAATGACATGCACAGTAATTTCATTGATTTTCTTTGGACAACTCAGGTTGATTTTGATTTGAGTTTCTTCTCTGGGGAGCAGCGAGAAGGCAAGGCCAGCTGATGAAGGCCAACACTGAAATTCTTATTCAAGTCGAACAAATAAAACCCAAGTTTAATAGTATTTGGTCTAAAAATCAAACAGCATTAAAGATACAGAAAAACATCGGTTTGAGACATCTTGTTAAAGTTTTGTGGAGCTTTGAAGATTTAGAATTTGTCCAAAACGGAAAAGTTTCTATTAAATTGAAATAGAGCGTCTTATTTTGACTTCCATCAGAGTTATTTATCTCAATAAACAAAGGTTATTTTGATGAATAAACTTAGTGTGCACCATAAAATTTCTCATCCCCCTCACCTTGTTGATGTAAACAAGTTTCATTTCATTTCATTTCAACACAAAAGACGGAAAACAGTGAGAATTAGACAACACTGAATGGCGAGATGATGACAAAGAGAGCAAATGTGTGATCCAAAAGTTTAATCAGTGATTGAACATCTGAGAAATTTTGCTTTTTAGGGTTATTTTTAACCCTGTTAGAGTTAGTTAAGGATAAAAAAGGTCTAATCTCACGCTCGCTGCCTGTGTGTCTGATGCTATTTAATCCAGAAGCTAAACAGTAGACAATTAATAGAGACTGAAGGTTGCTGAGGAAAGATGGATTTGGTTTCTACCTAAGTCCTTCCAGTAGAGGGGAGGCAGATATGAATAGCTTTGGTAATTTGATGAGGCACTGCCTATCTCTTGGGATCACACACTGAGAGGAGGCCTTGTTCACGCGCCAAATGGATTTATGGATTCAAATAGAAGTTTTCATTTCCTTGTTTGAGTAGATGTGCAGGGGATTAGGAGGGGAAAAATGTGGGCAAAGATAAAAGAAGTTATCAGACACACTGTGGTGAAACAAAGGCCCTTTGGTTTACCTGTCGGTTGATCTGATTTTCCATTTTGCTTTGAACCGTGTCTCGATGGGGCACTGCTGCTGGATTAGTCGGGGTTTGATTAGAGTCCAAGAGGAGTTGGGGTTTTTTCCCAAATGAAAGTCTAGTTTATTTACAAAACACAAAAAGCATAAAAATGATTGAGCTGGTAGGATTAAAACAAAAAAAAAACAAATTGGCTAATAAAGACATCTCACCAAAAAGGAATAAATCATTTGAAATTAAACTACATAAGCTTTGATCAAAATTCAAACATCACATGCAAATGCCATCAATCATTAGATCATAATTATAAATGATCAAATATGTTCATGATTGCAACAGTAAATTTTATGTTCTTTGTCTGCTTGTTACTTAAAGGTTCAGTGTGTCAAATTTAGAGAAATCCAATTGAAATACATAGTAGAATGGAGTATAATGCTCATATGTATGCTTCCATTAGTACATAATCACATTAAACTAAGAATGGCTTTATTTTACCAGATCATTATCTGAGAAAAAGCCTTTCATATCCACAGAGGGAGCAGGCCCTCCATTACAGAGTCAACCATGTTGCACTGCCATGTTTCGAGCTTGCTCTAAAGAAGGCCCCCGGGGTTTTTTGTGAGTTTCATGACCATGATAGGGATGTTCAGCCACATACAATGTGCAATTACAGCACTAGATGCTGTTAAATCTAACACACTTGATCTTTGAGTGTTTGATATCTTGCTGTGAATAAGATTTTTGTATCTCAAACAAAAATTCTGTTTACAATCGAGACAAATGGATAAGTTTAGATGAAGGCAGAACTTGCTATGCATTAAATTGCATTTAGTTACTTTCCATCTTTAAAGTTACTCAAAGAACTTTGAACATTTCTGAAGCACTGTTCTATTTCTTCCTAAGAGTTAAATGAGAAGACAGATACCACTTTGACATCTGTCTGTTAGATATGAAGCCACAGCCAGGAGATAATTAGCTTAACTTAGCATGTTTTTAACACACAAGATTGTGTTCTTCATGTGGTGAATTCATTTGTTTTTTAATGAATTAAACAACCAACATATAAAGTATTAACACCGCTGGTTAGTGAGCTTCGTCACCTCCATGCTGAGCCAGTCTAGCTGTTTCTCCTGTTGCTAACCGTAATGCTAAGCTAACAGTACAGATGTGAGTGTGGTATCAATCTTCTCATTTAACTCGGTAAATGCAGGCTATTTTACAAAATGTCCAACTATTAAACTGTGTCCGGAGAGATGTGTGATTCTATTGGGCAAATATTTAAGACTGTTAAGTAATGAGTGCCTGTTTTGAACAGGTTTAAACCCTCTTGGCCCCTTTTCTGTGGTTTAAAGCCTCTTGTTCACATCTTTAGTCTATTTTACAATCCAGAGTTGGAATCAAACTCTAAGTCTGACTGCCCTTTGTGGTTTCAGGGGGCACAGGTTCAAATCTGTCAGTGGGAAAAGACGGCCGTCATTTCCTTTGAACAGCTAGTCACACTCTAATTTAAGGCCTGGAGATGAAGTACATGTGTATGTTTTCTGCTTTTTTGTGTGCTTGCGTGAATGTGCACATATTTGCTTTTTCTAACTTGAAAAAAAAGAACACTCAACTCCACAAGTGGTTTTCACGTTCTGAAAGTCTGACAACATCCCTCTTAAATCAGTCTCTGATATCATCGACTTAATTTAATGTTTTCAAAGAGTTAGAACAAATCAGTATCACAGAGTACACAACATCAACTGGCTGCCAGCCACACTGGATTGGATACTGGACTCTTTTTTTGGCTATCGCAGAACAAAACAGCAACATCGAGGATGAAATATGGAACTATTTGTCATGGCATCATGTGTATTTTGACTTTAAACATGCTCTTATTGGCTTTTGCGTGAGAGGCACTAGTGAGGTTATTAATTATCACAGTCTCTCAGGTCTAGTAAAGGCAACAGCTGCAGGACTTGCCGTCAGCTTTGTATATAAAGAGGGACAGAAATAGATCTTTGTGCCTCAGTGATGTGTTTTTCAGTGCTATTTCATCAGAGAGCTGAAGTGAATGAGAGAAAATGGGACAATGAATGTTGACAGAGCAAAAAAACCTGAGTGTTTCTGAAACAATGGGTCCTTAATTTCAGACAGTGTTAAACAAAAGCAGGTTTCTAATTTCTACTGAGTCATTTTTGCCATGTCACAAGAAAGTCTTTGCAATTAAATCCAGAGTCAAGTTCCAAGTCCTAAACTTTGGCTTGCTTTCTTTAAGACTATGTAACAGACCAGAGGAACCAACCCCGTCGAATACAGTGCAGCTACAGTGAAACGAGGGTATCGGAGGTGAAGCCAGGTGCTGCTGCTTATTGGTATTTTGCAAGTTGAGTTTCAAAGAAAGTTATGGCAAAGCTGCTGAAGAGGTTTCTGTGTTTGATGAGCATTAAAGGATGGTAGAGGCTTGGAAAGAGATCTGTAGGAATTACTACATGAAGTCAAAGGTGTAGAGTTACATCTAAGCCAATGTGGGGAATTGAAGGGATTTTTTTTCCCTGGAATTAAAACCTTGTATATATGTAATTTCAGTGAACAGAGATGAGTTTTTTAGGGGTTAAATCAACGGAAAAAAGTAGCGATGTGCTTCTTGGGCTTGGAAGTGATTTTCAGCAACACTGCTGTAGCTTGTCAGCGTGTTAGCATAGAGAACACAGCTAATTTAAAGCAGATAATGACACTTTTTTTGAAATATTGATAATTTTGCAATTGCTTGTGTTTTTTGGTTTCAAAAAGGCGAACAAAAAGACACCACTCTCTGAACTTTAATTACAGTCTTTTGCACATCACTTTAACATGTGGAGAAATCCAAAGCTCGACAGAGCTGCCATGCCCAGATACATTTGCCAAGCTATGGTTGGACCATCACGGTTCAGGGCAGGGATTTAATGAACAGTCATTTGCAATAAAGAGAAGTACCGATTGTGGGTGACTTTAACGTGTTTGGGAAACAGAGAAAATAGGCCTGGTGGTCTGTGAAAGTACATTTCCTTCTGTTGAATTCAGCATAAGGATAACGAAGACAGAACACACACAGCGGCAGCTTCTTCGGAAGATATGAGCATAACTTTTGAAGTGACTGGTGACAGTAGTTCATATATCTGGCAATGGTTTTGTCAGGTGGACAGCCATCTATAAACACATTCCAGAGGTCCAGACATAAGCCATTTTCCAGAGAAATTGGAGAGCAGCGATGTTAAAATCACAGGTTTGTTTAGGTTTTGCCGAGTGATCACTGCATTATGAAACTTTACATCTCTGACCCCGGGGTCTGGGAATGCCCACGTGGACACATGGCTTTTTCATTGTCCTCACAAAGCCTGTCTATTGTCTGCCTCCTCTCTCTGTGTCTCAATCAGAGGCTCTGACGCTGCTCTGCGGATGCACCTGGCCCATAAGGTTCCACTCATAAGTCCTCTGCCTCGAAATATGCTTTCGTCTCTTAGCAGACTGGTGCAATATTAGGTGCTATTGTTCGAACAGTGAGATGTAAAAACAGCATGTTCTTTATTGGGGGATATCATGTTTTTGGGAGCTGAATGCAGGATTATTTGAACTGGATGGGCTGAGACGAGGGGGCGAGGTGTGGAAGAAGTCTGAAGGTGCCTTCGACTCTTTGCTTTTAGTCTCAGCTCCTGCGTTGGGGCACATACTCACTGTGGATCAGCCCAGTCATGAGCCTAACAGATGTGGTCCTCTCTCTGTTCCTCGTCCAGGTTGCCATGGCAGTTGTTCAGTTATTCTCTGTCAGAGGTTCAGCCCAGGGACTATAGGTTCGGGCCTTGCGTGCGCCCTCCCCAGTGTTTACACTTCATCCTGTCAGCATGGCTGGATACTGGCTAAAAACAGCCAGCAGCTGATGATGTCCAAGACTGATAGAGGTATCTGCTTTCATTAAAGAAGACTATTAGCCAACGGTGTGAATTTAACGTTTGTTCTTCGAGGCCAAGCCTCAAATAAATGAAGAATTATCTATAGCTCTCTAATTGGAACCACCTTGACTGTTGCTTTTCTCTCTCCCTCCATCCCTCCTCGCCTCTCTAGTGAGTGATTTCATGACTTTTGTCCGTTGGCGTCACAAGAAACAGATGTGAGCGAGATTCCTGCTGGTTTCTGTTTTCGATCGAAAACCTGGTAGATGGTCAGATTGATGACATTTTGTTTGCCTGTGAACATGTTCTTCATTGGATTTATGGAGTGTCTCACTGCTTTCAAAACACCTGCTGCGCTGGGGCAGATGCCAAATCAAAGTTGATACTCTCACGTCTCTGACATCGCTGTGCAAAGGAAAGTTAAACTGAAGCTTAAAAACATAAAAAAGTGAGAAATATCTTTTGGCTGACACATACAATTTGTGCATATTTTGTAATGCTCATAAAACAGATAAATGTGTGCCATGGAGGCTACATTTTACATAAAAGAGAAGCAGTACATATTCTTAATTTATGCCCTACATGAAGCATTATCTTGACAAATTGTACTATCTTCAGAGCAGTATACTCAGGGATGATGTATCACTAATATATCTTGTTGCTTTGTTATTGCAGCCCTATGCCTCTGTTCATGATTTAGCCCTGAATCAAGAGTTAAAACCTGTCTGCTTAGGCTACTTATTAATAATTTGTTAAGTGTAATTCCCACGATATTGTTTCTTTTATAATTTAGCAATGAAATGCAGCACCATTTATTCAATTGCAGTTGAACTTGTCAAGCAGAAAAACAATTAATGTTGGATCTAAGTGTTCTCTCTGATTTGTGTTTAACCTGTGGTTAACCTGATAACTCCTCTGGAGCAGCTTTGGAGAGCTGAACGATCCTCTATTCTCCCCCCCCGCTTCAGAGGCCCTGTCATATCACATTAGCGCTAACAGTCAGCTGCACCCCGGCCTGCTCTGTCTGGCAATCAGCTCGAGAGGCTGAAACACCTGCTCATGTTGGGCAGTTTCCATGGAATAATGCAGTAATTCCATCAGGAATTGATTGGGATTGGGAAGGGGGGGGGGGTGAAGGGAAAACAAATATGTGCCTGCAAATACAGTAGACTCGATTGGAAAGAATGCCACTGTTAGTTTTCTCAAGCTAAGGAAAAACCTCTCCTATGTTACCGGCAGGAGATCAAAGAAGTTTTATGATATGAGATGGTCTGCATGCGCTGCTCTGAAGTGAATTACGCCCCCTGCTCCCCTGGTGCTGTCTGCAGCCCCCTTTGATAATTGTGAAAAAAATATGGCTGCTTTGCCATGGGAATATGTCTTCATTTAGCTCTACACTCAGATAAAGAAGTTACTTTCTGTTTGAGATTACCTGTACATTCAAGAACATCGACCAGGCAGAACAAATTACACCTGAAGTTTCTCAGCTCCTCACGCAGCTTTATGTCTTCCTGGCATTACCTGGATCATACTGTTAGCTGTTTTTGGATTACATGATACTGGAGGATTTGTTCGGACTTTTTCTCAGACACTAACTGTTTTTTATCAGTGATATCGCTGCTGACATACAAATACACACATGCTCCCAGAGTTCGGGCATCCACTCTGCTTTTCATCTGTTTTTCAGGAGTTTTTCTTCAAAATTGCACCTCTGATCTGTGGGAATCATTCTCCCTCTGGCTTCCATGTTTCCACCATTTTGACAAATACAAGTATTCACACTCCTTCCAGAGGGGAGGATAAGTGTTGTTGTTCTTGCCAGGGTCGAGCACGCTGCAGGGAAGACATGATATCAAAGGTCTGGAGAGGATTTGGAGAGTGAGGAAGCACACCTCCTGGGCCCTGCAGAAACTCAACTCCTCATACATCCATCATCCCACCAGAGCACCATTAACATCGCCATTCTTCACCCAGCGGAGGACAGAGCATCTTGCTCAAGCTAGATTTCTCCCTCCGAACATGCGATCTAAATTCCTTCATTCCTCTCAGAGCATCCTTCATAGTCTCATCCTTGGGCGTATGTTATTTATTTTGACAAATTGCACCTCAGAGCAAACTATGACCTCTAGTACCAGAAACACAGTTTGATATGTGATTAAAAAACTGAAACAAACTAAGCATCTTTTTAGCGATTACATGTGGAGAAAAAAGTTTAAAAAAAAAATTGGATTGTAATTCTGTGCTTGTTTATTCTGTAAAATATCAACAGGAGTGGTAATGAGTGAAATTCGATCTCATCCGGTAACAGAATCAGGATCAGTTGATGGAAAGGGATGTGTGTGCACTGCTACTTTTCACCTGATAGAAGAACAGGTTGTCATGTTCCTGCTGTGCTTACTCGATGTTTACTTTGTCTCCTCAACCTGCTAAGACATGAGATATTGTCTTCCTACTCACAAGTATTCTAGGAGCTGTCTTTCCTGAGCCTGCACACACATTCACACACACACACACACACACACACACATGCACAAACAATTTCCCCCTGTGTTGATGGCTGAGCGAGAAAAACATTCCTCAGTCAGGAGGTGGAGGTGCCCTGAAGGATCATGTTTGTGAGAGAGGAGAGAAAAAGGAAAGGAGTCATTTCACAGCAGTTTTCCCCAACAAGACAGTGGACACAAGCAGTGGTAATCCCTCCTGGTGCAATGCAACAGACACTATTACACATGCACACACACACACACACACTCAAACTGTCAATAACATTGTAAGAAACAAGACAAAGCTCTTCATTTTGTTCAAACAAACAGGCACCAGAGACACGCTCGTGCTGCAGAGCGAAGCCAGGTGGATTACATCAGGAGTTGGGTATTACTTCAGGTGATGCCTTGTCATCTGCGGGGTGTTGGTGTTGTATGTGGACTTACGCATTGAACTTCAGGGTGAGGCTTTTTTTTTTTTTTTTTTTTCGAAGTGAAGGCAAAACAGCAAAGAAATAAACATGTTGTCAAGGCAATATCAAGCATGTTCCCTCACGTCTGCGACTGGCAGCGGGAGCGTTTCTGAAAACCTCGCCGCTGTTTCTCCACTTAAACACCTGTGACACACTATATGAGAAAAGCCTGGGAAAAGTATGGTTGTGGTTCCCTTGGGGGGAGTTGGGTGGGTAGAAGGGGGCACATGTGCAAGCCATGAAGAAATGTGTGTGCCTGAGTCCTGAGGTGTTTGCCATGCAGCCATGCAGTGTGTGGAGCTCAGGGCTGCTGGGGACTCCAGTGTGTGTTCAGCTGGACTTGCAGGATGTTTTTAAAAGGGAGGCGATCTCCTCTTGGACAATGCACACACACACACATGCATTCACACACACACACACACACACACACACACACACACACATACGCACAGGTGCTTAGCTGTGACGGCGCATGGTTACGTGGTCAGTGCACCATGCGTCACTGCGCAATATGTTCGGTATGCAGAGCGTAGGTTGGCCTCAGTGCAGCGGCAGGGCCTTTCCTGTAACCTCTGTCTGATGTCTGCTTCGTGGCAGCCAGGCTTCTCCTCTCTTGCTGTCAGTCTGTCAGAAGGCTTGTTCAAAAATCTGGAGGTTTGGTCTGCCTCGCCAGGCCTCGGAGGGACCTCTACTCACACGTTTCCCACAGGCAGCAGCAGCAGCAGCAGGGAGGAGGAGGAGGAGGAGGAGGAGGAGGAGGCCCGACTCCTGCAGCCAGTTTTGTGTAGTTACAGTAACTGTCTGGCTATTCCCGGCCAGGAGGAATAAATAAATAAATAAAGGGAACTCCACTTCATAACATTTTAATTGGCTTTGGAGGCTTAGCTGTGGCTCGCCTGTGGTTACCGCGGTCAGGCAAGTATGGAGCGCGGCAGCCACTGGATGTTTCATGCTCTCAAACACATGAACGCTCTCTAAGAAACACACACACACACACACACACACACACACACAGACACTCAGCAACTTCGCTTGCTCTGCCTCTCACCCGCTAAAGGCCCGAGAGTGCTGTACCACAGAGGTTGGCATTTCCTTTGACAAAACCACTTGTGGAAATCCAACTCCCTCATTACACCGCGTTAGGACGGCTGCACACTGCGGCGGAACATCCCCGTGAACCCACCAAAAGCCCAAACTTATCTTCCAAACAAGTCAAATCAGACTGTAAACACACTGAGCTTGTTTCTGTTCGACCTCCCGTTCTGCCGCCTGTGTGTGTGTGCCGAGTGTTATGATGTGTTTTGACTTGAGGCTTTTGCGGTGTGTGTGGTTCCCACGCCATTTGGAGCTGCGCTGGATGGGATCCTGTCAGCGTGGAGCCTCGCCGTGATGAAGCCTGCGAGTGACACATGATGATGTCATTACCTGCAGGAGCTTAGATGTGTGTTAGTCTTTTTTACATGTGTGTGTGTGTGTGTGTGTGTGTTTGCATTTCGTATGTTTGGTTATAAGAGGGATGAAGTGGTGTTCCTGAGTGGCCCCCTCGGTTCAGATGAGACGATGATATGGAGGTCTGTGCAGGAGGGACCCTGTGTTGTACTGTGTGAATATTTCCTCATTGCCTGAACCTCTGAGTGATAGAAAAGACTCCAATTAGAGCCTGAGCTCATGCCACACATCTGCTGATCCCATCCATCCAGCTCAAGGAGTTTCCTACCTATTTATGAGAAAGCCATCCATCCGCCTTTACGCCTCCTAATCCCCCAGCCTCCATTATTCCAGGGAAGTGCACTGTCACCATAGAAATCCAGCAGGAGAAACAGAAAAACAAAACAACTATAATCGGAGGAAAATGAAATGTAGAAGAAGAAGACAGGGAACAAGGCAGGAAACAATTGTGAAAATACTCCAAAGGTCAAAGCACTGGTAAAAAATATGTATATAAAAATGAGAACAAAATGAAGAAAGAGAAAAAAGAATCAGCCATGAAAGTGTCAATGTGGAGTTTGTGACGCATCGTCGGTGCGGGGCTTGCCTGCTCAGGCGAATGGGTCTCAGGGGCTCTTTATTTTTGAAGCTTGACTGCAATTTGGATAAGAGAGCCATAGATCCCAGGGAAGGAGCCGCCAACCCTGACAAGCTGCTGGAGGAGTCCTGTGCAGGGTCACTGAGCGAACCCAATCCCTAACGACTCTGGGAGACAAGACACTCATGCACCTTTTACACTCCTGCATGCATTTCTGTGCAGATTATCAGTTGCATGCATAGGAGGTTGCACACTAACGGTACATTAGCCTCATCTTGTGCAGACGCTCATCACTGTGTTATTGTTTAACGTGTCTTCTTTCCACCATTGCTGCCAGCCTCTTCATTTCTTTCTGTCTTCTTCACTCCCCCTCCACCTTAAAACAAAGCAAGACACCCAGTAACAGCCTTATTACTCTGACAAGAAATGTCTGGAATAATCTGTGGCCATAGAAACCAGAAAAATAACACAAGCAGAGAGCTGTGAACAAATTCAATCCTGCAAGACAACATCAAATGAGAAGCTGATTCCTGACTATTATCCTGTTCAAGTGCATTCAAACAGATACAAGAATTGTTCTCCACACTGGCCTATGCATGTGCTAATTTGTCAGACTGGTGCCTGATGTAACGTAATAAGGACAGCGAGTGTGAGCGAGTGTGAGCTGGAGAGAGAGATAGAGATAGAGAGAGAGAGAGAGAGGAACCTGACATGTTCCTGTTTTGATGGGGAGATTCCATTATTACTGCAAAGGTTAAGCCTCCAAAAGACTGGCTGCTGACTGGTTGATAGGATTAGAGAATACATAATTGTTCTCCAGTCACATGTGTCATAAAAAGAGACGCCAAACCCTTTGTAATGAGGATTATGTGTCTTTTCCATGGGTTCATTTCTCCGCTCTGTGACATTATTGTATGTGCAGTGAAAAGCCTGCATCTCTCCCATCCTGACTGTCTTTGTCTGATTGCACACATGGGCCAACTACCTTGACTTTCCACTGTGCACTCTGAGATTTTTACTGGTCAGTGTGGATACAGAGCACCATTGGCCAAAACCTGTAAAACTAGCACAAGCATGTTTCATTGCACTACAAGGTGTGAACTAATAGAGTCTTAGTGTTTGGCAGCAGGGAAGAGTGGAAGTGAACCGTTGGACCTTGACTAACCTCAGCAGATAATTGTCTGTTTTTAACTCAGCAGAAGTCAAAGTGGTTTGTGAAACCTACCGTTGAGGTGTTTTATGTGCTGGACTGATGAAGGCCATTGGCATTGCCTGCTTTTAAATGGCTGTGCGAAGCTGTTTATTGTTCAGTATATTAATTGACTTTAAGCGCTCCCACAGGCACCATAAAGTCAAATGAAATAGCCACAGTTGTATAAATCCTCCATCGTAAGGTAAATACAAAGACAACAAAAAACCACAGATTCCTGCTTTTTGCTTCTCTAGAGTGAGTGTGTGTGTGTGTGTGTGTGTGTGTGTGTGTGTGTGTGTGTGTGTGTGTGTGTGTGTGTGTGTGTGTGT
>JAQMCX010000058.1:10356688-10390872 GCA_029814765.1 Acanthurus leucopareius | reverse complement strand
TTGGTGCGGTTTCCATTTTTCTTTGTTTTGCCTTTGCGGCTGTCCGTTTTTGTTTTTTTTTTTTTTTGTTTGTCCCCCCCCCCCCCCCCCCCCCCCCCACTCCACCCCACCCCCGCTCCTGTTTCTGGTATGTTACTTTGGAACCACATGTTGCACAAGTTTCAGCACCATTAAAGTGCTCACTGTTACCACTCGCGCTGTAAAGCACAGATCATTCTGTCAGGAAGCAGCTTATTTGATCGCCTGTATCTGGGGGCTATTAGCTAAATTAACTAGGTGCAGGATGAGAGAGGTGCAACTCCACAAATACTCCAAGCTCTAATATATTTGCAAGTAAACTTACTAACTTTCAAAACAGATTACATCTTTCCCCCTTGTGAATTTACATGTAAAAGCCCATTTCCCTTATGCCTGAATTATTCTTAAATATCTGCGGTAACTTCCCTTCGTAAAGTCCCCACCTCCACTGTCTGTGTCTGTTTACACATGAGACATGCTCCTCAGACTCATTCAGCAAAGCCAATAGAAACAGTTCATGAGCCATGCACTACAGCTTGTGTGCTAAGGTAATTCGGTTAAATTGGTTGCACATTATCGAAGCAAATTCTCTGATGAGAGAAACTGAGAAAGTGTTTCATGTAATAGAAAGCAACAGAGATCAGTAAACAAGAGACTTAAAAAGCATTTTTCTGTAAATCGTGACAAATATAATCATGTCAGAGTATGTGGGAAATGACACACTTACTATTTGGCTGGACATCATAAAGTGATGCAAAAACATCAAATAGGACTCACTGTGTGATGGCATCTTGTGACCTTTACTCAACTAAATAATTCACTGATACAAATATATTAAAATTTAGTAATATAGAATATGTATTATTTCAATATTGCGATTTTAATGAAAATTTTAAAAGTGATGCAACCAGTGAAATTTATCTTTAGCTTTTTTGTATTTGGTCTCCTTGTTTGACAAAATAATTGCACTAAGAGCATGATTTTTAATAGTTTGCGACAAAAATATGCAAAACATATAAAAAAAAGTTGTACTAAATCATTTTTGTTTTTAATGCCAGGTGGCAAAAGAGAAATATCTTGTTCTTTTTCTTTCAGTCCTTCATCGTATCTTTTGGGGTTGTCGCAGCATTTCACCTGCTCACTGGCTGACTGAACCCACTGAAGTGTGGTGTGTCTTGTATAGATTTTTAAAATTAGGGATTGGTTCTATTTCCCTGAAGTAAGTTGAGGTGTTGGATTTGGCATCAGATCAGGAAAAGATGGATCGGTGCATCCCTAATTTTCTACAGAAACGTGCAGAATCTGTATGATAAAAAAGAAAAATATTCATTTTCATAACCGATTCAAGATTGAAATCAGGTTTCAAATCCTGTTGTGTCTTCCCAGCTAAATGTTTTTATAACATTCATGTCCATGACGCATTTTGAACTGAATGGAATGGGAAAATGATGCATGGGAAAGAGGGTGTACCTGTATCTGATGAGCAGCTGGTCCAGTGGCTCAACACAGTGTGAAGGCTGAGAAAAGACAAACAATGTAGGTGTTTTTGGTTCACTGGTCACTCTTATCCTGGTTGATTATTTTAACTTGTCCTTTTGGTGCTGCATCTGTAAATCCCCCGTTAAATGACATTTAACTTTTGAATGACATTTCCTCGTGAGTGATTTAATTATAAAAAGATTTCCATTTTTTCCCTCTAATCTCTGCAGCCATAGGTCTCCCAATCAACCACAGTACATTTGAATTTGCATAATAAAAGGTGAATTGTGACACCTGCTCTTTAAGTCCTATTTCATTCATCTCTGCACCTTTGCGTCACTAAGATCTCTCCCATCTCAACCCCCTGCTGGTTCTGTATGGCAGTTTTTAGTCCTTGTAACCTTTTATGCAAGCAGACGTAAAAGCATAGCAGAAATAACTGACATTTTTCCTAAGTCTTGTTTGATTACGTGAGAACGGTTCTAATGAGAGACATCAGGCTTGTTTTCCAGTCCTTCTTGTGCATGTTGAACACTCAGCCCAAGAACCATCAGGCCCGTTCTCCCAGCCGGTCTTTGATGCCAGCGCACAGCAATCAGACTAATTGGCCATGGCAAAACTGATGAAACATTTCAGAAGGAGAAAACACAGGCTTGGGAAACTGAATCAATATCATTAATCACAGACAGGAATCTGCTATTAATGGTGTCTGTTTTCTATTAGGGGCCGATCGCAGACGTTTGCAGTGTGCAGGGATGGGGATGAGGATTATCTAGCTTTGACCCCGGCCGTCCGGATCGCGAGCAGAAACGAAAGTTCACGGCAGAGTTCACAGATGTCATCCAACAAAAAAAACAATACACAGCTTCATATCCATCTGTCTGTTGAGGTTACCGTGGATGGTACGACACACACCTGCAGGAGCGACAGCAAAAATTGAGGGTGTGTAAGAGAACATGCATAACAGAGGGGTAAGAGATGGAATTTATTTACTTTATTATATATATCAGGAGGAGGAGGTGTGTGTCTTCCTCTGCTTTAGACACAGCAGAGGTTCAGTCTTTGAAGGGCAGACGATATGAATGTCTACTAGATTCAAAACAGGCATAATCATCCTCCCTTTGAGCAAGGCTGTCTGGACAGCTGTGAGTGTTGTTCTTCTTTCTTTCTTTCTTCTTCTTTTTTTCTTTCTTTCTTTTAACTAGGTCATTATAAGTTTTAGTCATTGCATTGGGTTTCACTTTTCTTAAACCTGCAAAACATTGGCAAACTGCTGTCTATTTAAACATCCAGTAAATTTTCAAAGCAACACTAGGAGTCATTAGGATTTTTTTTTTTTTTGCAATTTCCCAATTATACTTGACTCGTTTTTTTGCTCTTTGCTTCCAATAACCTCTCTGGAAAATATCAGACTCTTTAGCTTCTAAAAGTTCCACTTTGTTCACAAGCTAGCTTAAACCTTGTGCGTCTATTTTGCTATTCTGCTCTGAGTTGGTAGCAATCAGTGTGTTTATCAGAGCTTTTCTGTTGCAAACACCTTGAGGCCAGAAGCCTCTTCATGAAAGTGTTGGAGTGAACCAAAACAGTAAAGTTGCAGAGTAAAAAATCTAAAGACTAGGCTGAAAGATGCAAAAAAGCAAATACAAGAAATGTTTTTATTCTGTTGAAAATATAAAATATTGATTACAACAGCTTTAATATCGTTTTACTGCACTCACATGAAGAGTAATTATACATGATAAGACAATTTAAAATGAACACTACATTTTTATTAAAGCGTAGTGAGTGTGTTTGAAAAAAAGCAAGACTCATGAACATGAAACATCCACTAAGCCACTGAGATCTGAGCTCTGAGCCAGGTAACATGAAAGGCCCTTTTACACTTTATGAGAGCCCTCCAGACCAGAAAGGCAGCCTGGCCTCCAGTGACACATACAGACCATAGCAGATGTCCCACTAGTGGCTGTTCATCCACCAGAAAACAGACATTTCTACCACTAAAGAGAACTATGAGAAAACTACCTCAAGTGGAAAGTTTGTTATGCTAATGTGTGGAGGGAACTGCATGGAGAAGTGTCAAGCGTGAAGGGTGTATGGCTGCCGAGGCTGAATAGTTCGGCTGCCATCCCAGCTCATAGCTTCAGCGCCGGTGCACTGAGGCAGTGCGTGTCTGTTACTTGCCAGAGGAGGAAAAGAAGGAGCGGGGGTACACAGAAGCAGTAAGAATTGTACCCCTCCTCCCTCTCAGTCGCTTTCTCTTTCCCTCTCCTCCCTTTGCAATGCCTGACTTTGATGTAGCACTGCTGGTTATGCCATATTTTTCTTGGCTATTGAATCAAATGGAAAATACAATGTAACAAAGTTCTCGTTGCTGCCCAAGTGCATATATTTAACTTTTTATGTGACTTTAAAAGATGGAGGAACTGTTTGGAGGTGACACTGGCACTCTAATTCCCCCCTAATCCCTAACTCAACACAGAGCTCTTTTGCGGATGAAAAGTCTCTTCCATGCTCTTTAATGCTGGAGCTCTCCCTTGTGTGGAGGTAGTGACATCATCACTACAAGACGTGTCCATTATCAACCACCTGGTGACATGTGGGCAAGATGAATTTGTTGTCATGGAGACGGAAACACTGCTGTATATACAACGCATATTTCTGTCTGCGGGGCAACAGTGTGGATTTTGCACAAAAAATATATTCTATTTAAAGTAACACATCTCTAAAACTATAACAAATGGCAAAAATCTGGTGAAGATTAAGCACAACAACAGTAGTGCCATTCTTATTAGCCTGAATTCACTCCAAGCCAGATGCACAATAGTTGTTCATAATGTTAATCTTACATGACTATCCAAGAGAAACATGTTTCTACCCGTTCGGTTACTGTTTCCCATCGATGAATCACACACACATTAAGAGGTATTTGTGTTTGCACTCTTTCGACAGTGATTACTTATGTTGTCAAATTTATAATAGCCCCTGGAATGGCATGCTGTAGTAGGCGTTGGGGTCACTGTAGGTGTAGTCTGCATACTGTGGGAGTGGATGTATCCATGTGCATGGGGAGCATTTGGACTGGCTGAGGATTAACAGTCAAGCTGAGACCCTTAGGACCCCAACTAAGGGTCTGTTTGGACCTGCGAGAATCTCTTTCCAGGCAGCTGTCGGTCTGGCCGGTGGCTCCTGACAGCAGCGGGGCTGTAACACTGGATCCAGTGCAGGGGAGACAAAGTTGGCTGCCAGGGTTTATATGACACTGCCAATGGAAAGATGGAGAATTTAAAATACATCAGTGGAAAGACCTTCAATGTAACCAGCTTTTCCCAACTGATAAAAGAAGCTGTTGACAAAAAAAGTCATTGCACTCACTGACAAATTTGGAATGAAATGACTTGTTCATTAGTTTAGCCTGTAGCTCTCCTTTGGCAGTGTTACTTTAGGTCAATGAAGATGGTAGAAGGTTTTTATACTAAATGTGGCTTTAGATACATTTTTAGCCACAATAAAAATCATCAGTGGTTCAGTCGTCATTTCACACTTTGGAGAAGAACTATTGGATGGTTTGCTGCTAAATTTGCTGTAGACATTCATTATCACAAGAGGATGGATCCTACAGATGTTGGATGGTGAGCCTGACTTTTCTTTAGGCAAAGATACTCTGTTACAAAACATGACATGTTACAAGCTGCACCAATGGTATGGAAAAGTAAACTGCCTGTCTGGTTGCGATCACCTTTCCCCTCTAGACCCAAATAGGCATTTTTAACAATAGCACACTGATGATTTTCCAATGCTCGTCCTTCACAAACAATACATTACAATTTTAATGTCAACGCTCTTTTCCTTTAACTGCTTGTTTAAAAAACTCGCTTGCAAGTGTGTTTTGCAGAGACGGAGAACAGTCTTGGTAAAGTTAATTTACTCCTGATTTGTCTTTCTGAAAAATGCTGCTTCAGTGTTGGAATGTTGAAAAGATACGTGGCTTGTGAAAAATGTTCAATGTCCAATATTTATTTCAGTGAGTGTGGGATGAAAGAATCGATCATAATCTCTGTGCTCACTGGTATTCCTCCCATTGGAAAGGAAAGACCTGTTGCTAGTCTCCTAACAGAGAGGGTCAGTGGAGAAACTGATGTGGCAGATAAAGTTTTCTGTCTCGTCTGTGAACCATTAACAGTTTAACTTACTGCAAAGCTAATGACATCTACATCAACTTGCTTGGTGCTGAAACACTAACCTAACACGGGGAAGATGGTAAAGATAGTAAACTGCTCAAAAAACAAACATAAGCATTGTCACTGTGAGCATGTTAACATACTATCAGCTTTAATCACCACTGTGCCCAGGAGCTTCACTTTGTGTTGAAAGTGGCTGGGACACAAGGGCTCATATCAAAACACATTATTAAAATGGTCCTCAACACAGGCAATTTTAGGCAGTGCGGAGGGATCAGTATGAGGTCAGAGTAGATAATTACAGTGTGAAAAAAAAATTGCTTAATGGTGTGTCAAAAAGGCAAAGCCTTAGCCACTACAGAGCCATCGATACAAAACTATTCAGCATAAAAATAATTAACAAATAATAAAATAATTAAAAAAAATTAAAAATCTGATCAGTCTGTCTAATGTAGGCTATTACATTCTGATTTTGTGGTGTATATTTGCTGTTTATGTATTTTTCTGACAAATTTTGCTTTGAACAAAGTGACGGGGACTTGTCCTACAATGTCCCCACTGTTAGTGGCAAAGATCACTGTGTCTCAGCCTTACAGATGCTTGCATGGCAAAAGACTACTAGCCTTGGTTAATTATACCACCTCTTTCCTTTTGTGACAAAACTTACCATCTACCTGAATGCTTTCTTTGTTTTGAGGAGGGGGAAGTCTCAAAATCTGCAGCAAATTAAACAATAAGATGCTGTTTATAATGGCAACAGCAGGTTTTTGTTGGTATTCATTTCTTTCATCTCATCGGTGTAAGCCCTCAGGCGTGATGCAGAGCTCTACAAATTTGGAGGAAATGTATTAACAGTATGAGTAACAACTTGCAAAACACATGGTTTATGTATTATTTTCTATTTTTATAAGCAATGTCAGCTAATGAAGTGTTCCTGCTGGCACGGGTTGCGATTTGAAATGGCCCATGTGCCCTGTTTGCATCGTTGCCTGTCAGTCTTTCTGTCTGCACTTCAAAGAAATGTACGTATGTATCAGATACGGCAACCGGTCCAGATTTCGTGGGGGTGCAGACAAGGTCAACAACATGTGCTATGACTACCAAACCAGCCCCCTGCGGCTCCAGACTGCATCTGTTACATTCCTCACAAAACGGAACAAAGCTCGGTCACCTCGTTTGTTTTGGTAACCTGGAGCATGAAAACATATTAGTGCCTGTGTCAGGGGGCTTAAGATGCAATGGTTTGTTTCCTTAAAGTGGTTTACAACTCAGTGACTGTGCCACCTTTGGCAGCATTCGCCCTCAGTGCTGGCAGCTCTGACTGCATTACTAACCCAGTAAGCCCCTTTCCACCCACATGCTCTTTCTACTTGCTCCTCATACCTGGATGTTTCTTTGTCAACATCCCCCAGATTCACATATTTTCTCAATCTCTTTTACCTGTGCTTTGTTTACCCTCTGCTCCTTGCTCTTATTACTCCTCAGCCATCTTGTCATTTTCTCCATCTCCTTCACTCCCACATTCTCTTACTCTCTTTCTGTTCTATTTATTCCTCTCTCTCTGTCTGTCTCTCTGCCTCTCTGTCCCAGTGTATTAAATTGGAGCATGGAAACAGATTCCCTTAAGTACCTGCTCTGGAATCTCCTCTGCGATGATAACTCCAGACCCTTTCCATGCAGAACTGGGAAAACAGTCAACCCAAACTCAAATTTTCGGAGGGGAAAGAAAAAACAAGCCATTAAAGTTGTTTTTGCAACCTTTGAAATGTAAATGATTGTCACTGAAGGGGTCGCCTCTGTACTCGAGGCATTCGTCAGAATATTTATGAGCATGTAATCTTGGAAAGCATCCATTTGCATATGGTTCAAATGGGGTGCTCATAAATTACTGTAAGCCGCCATAGCTGGAGACAGATGAGCTGTTGTCACCCAGATTTTTCGTTATGGCACATTACTGCTCTGAGGTAGTTCTCTATACATACTCTTGCATGATCCAGCTTCCATGGAGTTGTGCACATCTGGTCCTCTGAATCCTTGCACTTGAGCTAACCTTTGTCCTCTCACCAACCAAGGCCTGGGTGCTCGGGTGAGTGTGAACTCTGCAACATTGTAAGCGAGAAATCATCATCAATTTATTGACAGGTAGAAAACAAGATTTGTTGATTATGGCGATTGAGGGGATCTAGATTTCTCATTATTATCTTTCATACAGAAAGTAATGAGTCTTAAAAGTTTATATATGCTTCAATAGTTCTATTTAATTTATTCTAAGAGTGACTGATGGATATATAGGGGTCCTCCTGTGTGTGTATACACAGGCTCTGAGTTGTGTATTCATGAGGATGAGTAGCAGACACCCATGGCGGAGGAAGACTGATTGAGTCCCATGTGAGCCCAACATGGTTGCGTCAGTAGGGCTGGATCATCAGAACCCAATGAGGCCTTCCACTGTCTCCCTCAGTCTATTCCCTGCTGCACCATCAGTGAGTAATCTGTTTACTGAGGCAGGATGGGAAAAAAAAGGGATGTTCACATATTGGTGTTCTTCTTATTACTGTCATGTGTTCTCACTGTCTGCTTTGTCTCGACAGAGTCTGATACAAGCATGAGTAAAGAAAGTCTAATTTTCCTTCACCAACTAAATTTCATATCCTGCAGCAAAACATTCAAAGGAAGGGTTTTACTCATCAGTAAACGCTTCCTTGTGTGAAGTATCGTGTGTGTTGTGACTGTGTCTGTGGAAAGAGTGCAGTGCCTCAGATAAGCGTCCTTGGGGGATGCTGGAGGCTGGTGTACAATACAAGGCAAACAGCATCTAAACCTGGGAGATGATAGACTTTCCAGCCGCCCTCTGTGTCCAGTGCTGCACTCTTTCTTTTCCCCCCTGCCTCTGTTTGTATCTCACCAATGGCACTTAACAACCGCTTCCTTTTCACTCAGCCAAATAACCCATATTGAAGCAGCCGGTTGTATTTATGGAAAGTGGACCCATGGTGATGAAAATTAATCTAAGTGAGAGGACTGCCTTTTGTTGTCACTATCTCTGAGAAGAAAAGGGCTGTCTCCAGATCAGATTTTCCATAAGGTATTTTCAGAAGCAAAGAGGTGGTTAAGTGTAGACAGAACACAGGCAGCGGTTCAGCTTTGAAAAGGGTTCTTGAAGGCGACAAAGCTGCTACAGTTGCCCTTTGATGTCCTACCCCAAATATTATTATGTAGTTAGACGATATGTATGACTTTATAGTTTGGCAAAACGCAATTAATCTGCTTGATGACAAGCACACAGATTAAGAACAATGATACTGATGATATATGTTTTCATTTTGGATACTGACTGCACCGAGGCAAAGAATAAGAGCTCCACGTGGGTTTTCAAGGCAGCATGTGATACAGAAGTCGCCCACAAGTGCATGACACACACACGGTGTAATGAAATGCCTTTATTAAAACACATATAGCCCTCCTTCGTGGCGTGGCCATTGCAATTTCCATGATTGTTGAAGACACACAGGTCTCCACCCTTGAGCAGATTTATTTTCACACATGCTGGGTGAGGTGTCTGCAATTCCTTCCCACCCTGTCATTGTTTGTTCTGCTGTTAAGTGTGAATACGAATAGAGACCAATGTAGGAATATGTTAAAGGGCTTCTCCTGCTCTGCTGAGTGCCGTTTGCCGGTGTCACTTTAATCCAACAGCTTTCCAGACGTCTGTGTCCATCAGTGAGGTGAGAACCACCTCAAAGTCAAAACATTTGGCTGTATGACGTACAAAAAGCAGAAAAGGCATCCGGCATGACTTAGTCATACATGCATAATGTACCAGTTTGCACAAGTTTCTAGACATTTCTCAAAGCAATGTATTGCTGTCAATAGGTTAATGGTAGAATGTGTTATGACTTTTTCTGTGTTGTGTTCAGCTAAATTGCAAATGACGCTGTGAGACTGTGTTCTGTGAAGTCATAGTCTCTCTGTCTTTTTAATTACTCCTGTGCTCATGTCTGATTTTTGCACACACATACCTTTTGTCTAAATGTGGGCGTCTTAGAACAGAGACTCCATGATCACCTGGACGCACACCAATGACAATATGTTCGGATGAAGACAGACTTTCCAAGATGTGCTCCACAGTGACTTCAAAAGGATGCACGCATGATGAATTCTCCGTCCAGACACAGAAGCATGCAGGGAATGAAATAGAAATCCTATCGAACTCAACACTGCATCATCTTACACAATTGCAAAGGAAAAGAGACAAACTTACAGTCTGCAAACACGCAAAACAAACAATATCTTCATTACTCTTTCTCACACACACAGACACATGAACCCTGTTGCTCCCCTGCTTACATGGAAACACACACATACATGGACACACACAAACACACACACACACACACACACACACACACACACCTTCCGAATGAATCACCCTCCCAAGTGCTTAGCATCATCAGCATTCCCTGAACCAGCCGTGACTGCAGAGCACAACTGCATGACATGAGAGTCTCAGGGGTCAAATGAAATGCACACTCTAAGTGCCACTTCATCTTCAAGGCATAACAGTGAGCAGCAGCTCAAGAGCAAACTCAAATAACACTGAACTTTCTCGGCCATTGTGCTTCTCTCGCCGCTTAATAAGCCTGCATTGTGGCACGTTGTTAAGCAGGGTCTTATTGCACTTTTCTGGAGCCACGCATGACTTCTCCCCAAACGGGCTCTCCTCCAGCCCCTATCGTCTGTTTATATAGACTACCACCAGGGCGGCATGGAATGCACTTCCAACGCGAGATGAGGAGTCTGCCTCAACCTGTTGTTATGAGCTGTTTGTGTTTTACCGAGGCTAAATGTTTTGATTAAAAGGCCGTTACTATTTTGCTAGTCACAATAGCTTTGTAGTGGAGGGGTTTGCTGCCGTGCGGATGGATGGACGGCCGCTCCCTGCCTCCAGTGAGCAGTTGAATTAGAGGGGAGCTGTCATCACCCAGCTGCCGACACTGTTGCCTGGAGAGAGGAGGGGGCTGGGGGGTGTGGGGGGGTTGGACGGAGAGACATTGTGTTGAAGCGGGAGAAGATGTCAGGGAAGGGAGCAGGCTTAGAGGAGGAGAGGAGAGAACATGTGTGATGGAAGAGAGGAGGTCAGTATTGAGTGCAACTCACCTCACACCCCTATCCCAGAAGGCAGTGCAACGAGGGAGTCTGCATTACGTAAAATGGGGGGAAGAGCAGGTGGTACTGGGAAACACACAAAGCCTCTCTGCAGTGCTTGTGATCAGCAGCACTGCTGGGCTGTTAGAGTCCATGGTTAAATGCTTCGGTGACTCTGGAGTCCCAAGACATGTTGAAAAGTTTCACAGCATTCAGTAATGGGGAGACTATTACACTGGTTGTTACGCATTGTGCTGGAAGGACACGTCAGAAGATGACGACATGTCGTAAATCCCCAGAACAAAAGGAGTAAATGAGTGAAGCAGCATCTCTCTAAAGGGATGGAGGAGGAATTAATGGGGTATATTAAAGATGAGAGTCGCACACTCATAAACAGGGATCGGAGCTGATAGTGACATCAGCAGTGGTCTTCCTGGCATCAGATCAGTCTGTTTCTCTTTGGCTTACAAAAATCACTGGGAGCTATAAAAACAAAAGTCTATGTTCACACAAGTCTAATTACCAGTATAATTTACACCTTGATGTTCACACAAACTTATTTAGCCTTATTTAGCCTCATTAACCCTAACCCTTTGATGCAGATATCAAAACTTTCATAGTGGGATGAGCACTGCTAATGGGTTCACATTAACATTAGACTGAAACCACATTCATGTTTACATTTGAGATTCTCTGAAGAGTTGTGGTAAAAGGTGTGTTGTAAGCTGCTCAGATGTCTGTGGCTCCATGGCTGTAGGTTAATGGTTCTAAAACAGTCTCACAGTGCCTCCTATTGGTGACTGCTGCAAAGTGCATTAGGGGTTGACGTTGTTTTCCCCCATGATATGTTAAAAATGTATTTAAAGTATTTCTGCTCCCATATAATTCTTGTGGAATATATTTATCAAACTTTTGCTGGATCATAACAGCAGAGAGGATGTTAATGTAGAAATATAGCCATTGGGCAAAAGTGAAATTGTTTTCTTTTACCATCTGAAACATGAACTGTAACGTCTTTTGTGAGTTTAGGAGCTGCGTAATTTGACCAGTGTGTCCCAAACTTTGGATCAAGACACAAAATGGGTTGCAGAGCTGCACTGAACTCACAGTGAGTCAGGCGACCTAATACTGTCATCTTGTCACAGTGAGGCAACAGGGCCTAACAGTGTCAGCAGTGCAAATGTTCCTTATTCTTGGTCCGACTCTCACAACTTCAGATTCAGTTGTGAGTCATGTGTAACCGTTTAAATTTTCTGACTACTTCTCTATTCTGTGGTGATTGCAGAAGCTTGGCAGAGAATTTAAGCTGGAGAAAGGAGAATTATTTGTGGCTCAGCCTCAGTAAGATGAAGAAGCTGTTATTTAATTTCTACTTCAGCAAGAGAGCTGAAGTCTGTTACTGTTGGGAGTGAGCAGCTGCTTCTAAACCTCACATGGCAACGAGCAGAAGAACACACACAGCAGAATGTTTCTTTCAATTAGTCTCAGGCTTTTGTCAAGTCATTGATCTCTCCTTAAACATTATTAGCTTTGGTGTTTCAAGGTGGCAATGTCACGACAGGAAAGGCAGATAGGTTAAGTGAAAAAAGCTAGCTGTCATAGGGCTGAACCTGACACTCTGGAGACAGTAACACAAAATCCTTTTTTGCCTTCTCTGTTACATGCATGAAGCACATAGACCTCCCCTCATACCTTGAAGGTGTGACAGGTAGCCACATTGAAGACAGCAACCATGACTACCAAAACTTTTTGACAAAAAGAGGCTTGAATTAAGGAAACGGGGGGGGGGGACACCTAAAAAGCTAGTAGAAGCTGATCTACTTCTGAATCATATTATACTGCTGGATATAGGACCAAAAAGAATAAAATTAAAAAAAGATGGCATCACATAAAATTAAGTCAATAAAGTCATAAACAGCATGTGATGCCGTGTAGCTTATTAATGTAAGATACTGCACATGTAGATATTCCAACATTGTTTAACAATCTTTTGTTACATAAAACACAATGCAAACTGCATTTGTCATAACATGCATTTGCTGCCACTCATGCTTTTTACACATCATCATTAGAATCCAGATTATTCTCATAATACAAATCACAAGTGCATGTTCTGGATTTGTTTCTGTCTTTTTTAAAAAACATTTTTTTCTGGTGTGTCTTGTTACTGTTTGTTGCTGCAATGCATAAAATTACCTCACAGTTTCATTAAAATTTAATTAAATCCAGTCAAATCTTAAGGCTGAGCTGTTTAAGAGTTCAAATTGGGGGTGGCTGGGATGGAAGTAACTCTATACAGTATTATCACATTAAATTAAAATAAGAAACAAACCCAGGATGATGTAATCCACAAAGTGTTTCAAAGGAAAATTGGAACATTATTCTTTATGTTGAAGGAAATTACCTGCAGCGGTACTCGTGGCTTTTACTCAAAGAATGCTGATCCAGTTTTACTCTTGGGAGGGCAAAACAATTAGGTGATTTCTTGTTTGTGAGTGTGCAGCCTGCAGAGATTTAGACAGAAATCTAACTGGTGGCCTAACCTACAAATAAAGCACACAAGAGTAAACAAGACTACTTAATTGAAAAAGTACTGTTTGAGTTGAATCAATACTGGGTTCACATCCAGCTGAGGACCATAGTTGCTTGTCATTCCCCTTCTCTCTCCCCCTGTTTTCTTGTCAGCACATCGCAAAGAATTTTTGAGCAACACACCGAACCCCAAATTGCCTCTCATGTTCAGTGTGTGCGTGAGAATAAAGTTGCTTTGTAGAACAAAGGAGTCTGCCAAGTAAGTGTTACGTAAGGCCTCTGTATTTAATGCTCCATCAGTCGAAGATTATGCACACATTCAAAAATGCTCCATAAGGGTTTTACACTGGTGGAGCTCTTATGTTTATTCTAGAGAAAATGAAAAATACCAATACAGAAAACTTATACCTACATAGATTGGGGGTAAAGGTTCCTTCATACGCTGCTGCCATCATGATGTAGAACTGTCACTGTAGTGGCCATTTGTCAAAACATATAACCTCCAACTAAACTTAAAAAAATGCAAATCAAAGAGCCACTTTTCACCATGGGCTTGTATCTTACGCAGGCAGAAGAAACTCAATGTCCATTCCAAAGTTCATGGGTTTTCATGGTTTATTTTTTATCCTAAAAGCAAGCAAACAAAGAACAAAAAAATCCTGCCTCTCCTGCTCTGGTAAAAAACCATAGGCCCACCCAGGTGCATTCTGGTCCTACACCTACCCTTCAACCTATATGCCCTCTGGTGCCCATAGCCAAATTCAAAAACAAAAAAAATGAACAAAATAATAACAAGACAAACTAAACACTAAACTGGGAAATAATCAAACTAAACAAACAACTAAAGAAAATACTAAAGAACTCTAATCTAGATGAAACAAACATCTAAAATAATAATAAAAAAATACTATTTAGAATTAGGGAACAAAAAACTAAAGATTAACAAACAAATAGCTCCCACAGCCACTAATACCTATGGTGGCAAAGTGTTCAAGACAAAAGTTAAATACTGACTGGTTGTTCTGTTAACAGAGAGCAGACTGAATTTGGCTTTTTGTTTTAACCTTTAAAACAGTTTTACCCTTAAAATGAAGCTCAACGGTCATCATATCCATCCTGTATTAAAATGCCACATGTCAAAATACTTTAAGACTGCCTCCTTTCAAATTATGATACAAATATATGTAGTTTTAGTTTACACGGAAAAAAATGACTGTTGAAAGATCAGGGATAATGGAAGGGCTAGGGCTGAGTTGTACAAAAAAGACACAAAAACTTTCATTCAGGCTCCCCCGAGGACGTCCTCTGGATGTCCAATAATTGTGTCTTTTAAACGTTTTTTCATTATAACTGTATACCATCCAGAAAAGACATCTGCACAACATCCAGGAAAGAAGGTTAAAAAACTTCCATTCAGGCTCCCCTGAGGATATTTTCTGGATGTTGTCTTTTTGGCATGTTTGGACGACTTTTTGTTCATTGGGTGAGACTTTGCCAAGGTTTGCTCTACTTCATGGCGGAGCTGCTGTCGGTTCGTCCTAATTCAACCTTTTTATATTCTTACACTAATTCTTAAGTGAACACATCATTTAACTTAGCAAAAAAAATCGCAATTAAGATTGACCTTCTAGGACAATCTGCTGCCAGGATACAGATCCAGTTCCTGAAGTGCGTCGCTGAATCGCTCGCCGATGTCATGGATAAAATCCCAGGCTTGGTAATCGAGTGCAGATACGAACAGAGGTTAGATGGAATATGGCTCTCTCCAGAGGTTTGAGATGCTGTCAAAGGGTTTTCTCTTGGATACCTGTACTTATAATAACCTCTGTGGTGTTGTGGTCGTATTACGCCTACGTCTTTGAACTATGTCTTTGTGAGTATCTAAAAACTGTGCTCGTCCGTCGTGATTTTTGACCGTTTAACTGTAGACATCGCAGATTGCCGCACAGCAGTGTTGACAAAAATAACGTTATAGACCGAGCAGGAGCTAGCAAACTAGGCGGAAGTGGTTTAGGGTGTGTGCTTTTATTTGATTAACGTAACATTTAGCCTTTTAAAAAAAGTGGTATGTGATTTTATTTGTCATTGTCACTAACGTTAAAAAGTGAACGTCAAGTCTGTAATCACACAAAGACTGGCTATTGTTGTTGCTCTTAACTACAAGCTGTCAATCCGGCTAGTCCTGTTAGCCGGTTAATGTAATTCCTCTTTTGAGAAATCGAAGTAGTGATAACAGATATTTTGCTACATTGTTGCTCGTGACAGGTGTCCGACTTGTGTTTTTATTTTGCCATATTCTTGTTTTTTTTTTACAGTTACACTCACTAACACATTGGAAAAAGGTGAGTTACCCACTAATTTTTGTGCTACAAGCAGTGTGCGCAGCTAAACAGTACATTACGTTTATTTTTATAGTTGTTTATGCAACATTTGTGACTGTTGTTTGTGTTTTCAGTGGCCTATCTACTAGTATTTCATGTTTGTTTTGTGATGTTCTCCTGGACGTACTGGAAGTCCATATTCACTCCTCCTGCATCCCCTTGCAAAAAGGTATCTGTAACCGTCGAATATGTCAGGATGAACATTATGTTATTGATTTGCACACAACATGTCTGCAGTGTAAAGAAGTTCTGGTGTTGATCACAATTCATGTTGTTCGCTGTTGTTCTAGTTTCAGCTGTCATACTCGGACAAGCAGAGATATGAGATGGAGGAGAGGCCAGATGCTCAGAAACAAATCCTTGTGGAGATTGCAAAGAAACTGCCCATCTTTACGCGAGCTCAATCTGGAGGTAAATTGTCTTGTCAAGTAATTTACATTTTTACCCTGCAAGAATATGATTCCATATGGTGTTAGTAACATATTTTGTCATATTTCAAAATATGGTACATTAGTCACATTCTGTCATCTTCCATATAATCTGTGTGTGCTGAAAAAGAGGCTAGGGCGTTCAGCTCTGTGTGTGCTCCTGAGCATCCCCATCCAGAGTAATCAGCCAGTGTATCTCTTTCATTAGTGCTGATTGCTAAGACTAAGTTCTAGGCTGCAGGAAGTGAGTGAAGGGTAAGCTCAGCTCAGATGTCGCTCATTCAGCTGGCCATCCTCTTGTCTCCAGCTATCAGGTTTTGCGACCGCTGCCAGGTACTGAAGCCTGACCGCTGTCATCACTGCTCAGTTTGTGAAACGTAAGTCACTCTTTCCTCCTCAATCCATTCATCTAGAGAGATTGCCCTAGGCAAGGGGATATTTGTTGGCCAGGGACTGTTGTGATAATTAGAAGGTGTTACTTTGTGGGTAAAATATCTCTCTGAAAGAATATCCTAATGACCAATCAGAGCAGTGGTTCACGAAGAGGAATCAGCAGGCCGCTGTCCAAATACATGTAAACAGGTCATTAAAAGAACTGACTGTAAGAAAAATGACCAAAGTTTTTGATGTGAAAAATAGCATTATGGTACATGCTGCAGCTTCAATAAAGCTGCCATATTGTCAAAATGATATAAAACTAAAAAAACTTTATTTCTTTAAAGATGTGTCTTGAAGATGGACCATCACTGTCCCTGGTAAGTACCAACTAACTTATGCTGTATTTCCTGGTTTGGAGAAATTTATGCTTTAATTTTGAACTAACACCAGATTTTTTTTTCTTTTAGGGTGAACAACTGTGTTGGCTTTTCAAACTACAAGTTTTTCCTGCTTTTCCTCTCCTACTCCATGCTGTACTGTGTGTTCATTGCAGCAACAGTCTTTCAGTATTTCCTCAAATTCTGGGTGGTGAGTGTCATTAGTCTAAAACATTGCTTATGCTCAACATTTCATAATGGAGTCACATGAAGTGTTTATCGTTGTTCAGCTTCAATAGAAACTCAAGTTTCTGTCATGAGTTTTACCTTTTTAGAGCCCACTATTGTTCTCAATTTTCTCCTTCTCTCATTTCTGTCTCCCAGGGGGACTTGCCAAATGGGCCTGCAAAGTTCCATGTCCTCTTCCTCATGTTTGTTGCGCTCATGTTCTTCGTCAGTCTCATGTTCCTCTTTGGCTACCACTGTTGGTTGGTGGCCAAAAACAGATCAACTTTAGGTGAGAGTTTACATATCAGAAAAACCATTTGTTCTGCTCATTAAGCTGCTTTCTCACGTGTATGATTTATGGATTATTTGCTGGGGGGAACTGTACTGTAAAAGTAGATGTGGAGAATAGAAGCAAAAGGACAAAGTCTGACCCACAGTTGTTTTCCCCTGCTCAGAGGCCTTCTCAGCTCCTGTTTTTGTCAGTGGGCCAGACAGAAATGGCTTCAATGTAGGTGTACGCAGAAACCTGCAGCAGGTATTTGGAGAGAATCGGAGACTGTGGTTCATTCCTGTTTTCACAAGGTGAGTTGGCTGTCAGCAGCAAGCTTAGATGCATGATTAGCACATTTTCCTTTGTGTTTATTTTGGTGCTGTTTTGGCATTAGCAGTTTGGGATGTAGTTCTGATTAAGACACATGGTTTGCAAAAGTCAGAATTAGAATACAAAACCAGAGATACCCATAGAGCATACAGCTGATGTCCATAAAATTTAAATAATCACTAATATAATAAAAACACAGTAGATATGGATAATTAATGGGATTGAAATTGATTGATTCAAATATAAATTTAACCTTCTGCAGAATAGAGTTGTTATTCATGTAGCAGCGTTGGTAAAAACGTACATTGAGGGATTGGATTGATAGAGGGGACTTTGTTATAGTTGTAGTTTTGTTAACCTACTTCCATCTTTTCTTGTGCAATGAACATATCAGCCAAGGGAATGGCCACTACTTTCCCCTGAAGAATCACAGCTCTGAATCCCACAACCCATTATTAGCTAATGAGGACATGTGGGAGGAGTCAGATGACTGCTCTGAGGAGGGAAGCCTGGGTGAGTCACTTTAATATTTTGATATGTATTTTATACTTACAGGTGTTAATTGCTTTAAATATAATATTAAAACTAAATCATTATTTTTCTGCATGAAGTCTTCATTTTTTAAAGTTTTTTTATTGTTATTTGTCTGACCTCTGAGCACGTTGTCAAGTTTTATTAAATGACTTTTTACCACATTCAAAGCTTCTAGTGAAGTTTTCAAACAAAGTTTTAAATGTCTCACATCATATTTTATGATGTTATGAGCTCCTCCCCACCAGTAAACAGCACCAGATCAGAGAATAATTTTGGTGTGACTCAGGTGTTTATTTCTCCAGACGCTCTGCTGTCTCTTGTAGGTGCAATTAACATCAGCAGCTGTCTGCTGGCATCTGTCCCTCTGCTCTGCCCACCAAAGCCACACAACACACCAAGTGCTGTGATGCAGACAATAGCCTATGCAGTCAAACTAGAATCCAAATGTCAAATGTTAACATGATTTAAATCTCTCTTAAAAAACAGATTTGAAATTGAAAATTGCGGCGTTGGATAGTTTGTAATTTAGTCCAATAGAATAACACTATTAAAACTAGTTTTTATGAAATTTTAACAAAGTATTAATGAGGTAAATTTTATCTAGTTATGCAAAGGTGTCAATCTTAGCAAGTCTAATATTCCACTTAAATATTCTTAACAGCGCTATCAGTTTCACTAATGAGGTTATTAATAAGCTATAGTACCTAGTGCACTACAAAACAAATATACTTATTGTTGACTTCTTTAAATTATTATTCACAATTATTATTATTATTCCTATCTTTAAATGAAATTTGGGAAGCATTATTATTATCACAAAAAACCCAGTGAGGTAGCTGTAACCTTTAGAAAATACATACCTCACAAAGGTTAAAAAAAATTACTGTGCATAGCTATTTTTAAAGGTATGAACTTATCATATAGTCAACTACTGTGTTTGTTAAGGAAGAAAGTCACCTCTTAAATCACCTTGAACTTTAATATTTGATAAGGGTGTTAAAAAAACAAGAGCAATAGTTTGTTTGCTATACTTTTCATTTAATTTTGACATTGATCTTCTTCACAAATAGTTTTCCAGATTCCACCGTCTTTCAGTAGCATTAAAAATAAAGATGGTGGAAGCTGACAAATTTAATCTAAATTTTACTTTTTTTTCCTTCAATTTATTGAGGGTAATTATGATTCAGGTCACACACCGAAATACCACATCAGTAGATTTAGTTGTTTTCAAACTATCTTTCAAAGCTGCAGTGGTATTTTAAATCTAATGTCAGCAGGTTTTTATGTCTACTTACTTGAATTCTTCAGTTCCAAGATAGATGTGCCAAACATGCATCCACATATGAAGTTGATCTGTATCCATCTTAAGACCCCAGATTTTTTTCAAAATCAGTTTGGCAATCAAACTTGTATGTTCAAATTCAGTAAGCTGAAGGCACCAAACTCCTGCTGCACAATAGCTTGCTGGGTTTGGATTTCCAAACATAATATTCTGCTACCACCTAGTGGTCATGCGCAACGCGAGGTCAACCACTGTTAAAAGCTGAATGGGTAACAGCAAACAGTAATAAAATAATGCATACTGAAACACTTTTCTTCCTCATCCCAGCTGACGACCAAGACCCCTCCGTTACCATAGAGATGGAGGAATAGTGATCTCACGTAAGGACATTTTACACAGGTGCAGAGGATGTATGTAACATCTGGTACCACGAGGCAGATGCATTCCAAAACATGTGGATGTTCAAACACTATGAGAAAAAAAAAATGAGAAGAGGGCCAAACGTTTGGAAAGTCATTGCCACGTTACCCAGGTCTTTTCCATAATGATGTACAGAGGAACTCGATGGACAACCAGTAGCATCACCTCTCCTCACCTCTCATGGACAAAAACATCAGTTTGATTCAGAAAATAAAACGGTCAAATATTACCTTGCACACAAAGAGACAACTGCTGTTTGCTGCACCATTAGAGGGTGTATTTCCCTCTGGTTGTTCATCTCAAGGCACTGGCCTCTGTGGGATTATAAACCCCTGCTAATTGGGAAACTTCTGTCTGGCACTGCACTGTTTGATTAGCCACTGTATCAGTGTTGGGCAGTGGGTTTACAGTGTTGAACTGTAGAGCTTGGTCTGTGACCTCACACCCATAATGCTCCAGGGGGTCTCTTGTAGTGATTCAGTTGTCTGGCCTCTACAAATTTGGGTCATGCAGCATATTAACACATGATATAAGATACCTGACTTAACCCTCGCCTTATTAATATATTTATTTAGTTGTTTTGCAAGTCACTCTTTCCTAAGAATGTATCCAGCACCCTGCTTGTATGTAGATTGTGCCAACATTTTGGGCACCTATTCATGAAAGAACCTCTCAAATGCTTAAAAATAATAAGTTAAAATGCCATTTTTAATGCCTGATCAGACTGGTGACGGTCCTAAAACTAGCATACATTTGTAGCTATGCTTCATAGCTACAGCTCATTTGATATCTGCAACCAGAGAGTTATGGCAAACTTTATAGTCTTTTCTTTTTTTTTCTGTGCAGTCATATCATGAATATACTGAACGCATTACTTCACTGTTGATTTAAAAATAGTGATCAGCTTGATTTTCTTATAAAGGTTAGGATGAGCATACGAGACATACTGTATTAAACATTCAAAAAAATATATTTATCACAATTCTGTTTTGAACCATATCAGTCATCCCTTGTATGGTTACACCTCTGTGCCGATGCAAAGTGATAGGAAGATGTAATGACATCAGTGTTCATCATGGGCACAAAATCATACATAGGAGAGGAAAAGAGTTCTTCTATGTCTGTTTCCACCTCTGATCTTTTTCAAAATACAGATAACTATATATGTGTACAACGACTGACTCTCATCCACTGGTTGGTAGAGGTCAGCGGTCCTCTGCAGTATATTCAAATTTTTTCTACCTGTGTTTATGTATTTTGAAACTTTTAATACCAATGAAACGGTATTTCCTCAACAAAACTTTTGGTTCATGGACTTAGTTGTGTACTCAGCTGAAAACCATTTTTCTAACTAGGTACACCCATTAATTTAATATGAATAAAAAGCTGAGCCTCTATCAAACTTTGATGTTGTTTGAATTTGAGACTTGCTTCATCAGATCTGTTTTTCTATGTTGGGGAAGCCAAATCAAATGCTGCTCATGCCTGAAATATGCGTAACATAACACACATAACTCATTTATTGATTAAAACTGTGTCGTTCTTATCTGGGGTATGATTCAGTGTTTGGAAGCATGTAAAAAAACCTTAGGAAATATGTGGATGTTGAATGTTTCATGTAGTCTTGTGTCTATTTATTGTTATAATGTTCAGATATTTTCTTGTGTATTGAGTTTACTGATTCATAACTGCTGCAGGCAGTGTCTGTATATTTTGCTCCATCAAGTGATACTTAAAATAAACCATAGAGGCAATGTGCTTTTATAAAACTATAGGATATTTATAACACAAGATGATGACAAATTATACCCAGTTTGCAGAGAGGAGTTCATTATTGCCAGAGCACGTACAGTACGGTCCCTTTTAAATTGTCTTTGGAGTATGTGATTGTGACGCTTCCCTTTTTCAACACCTCTAAACCACCAGAACAACTGATACTGTTTCATTTGCTGTTATGTCTGTTAACAAATATAAAGTCTTTATTTCCCATCAGTTGTGGTTAACATGCAAAATAAAATGATCCAAGTTGAACTCTTTATGTGGTTCAGTATTGTTGACTTTCTTTAGCATGAGTATACACAAAAATAGCATGATGAACACCAGATAATAAATACAGTTGATCTGATTAATTGTTCTGCATCAGTATAGGAACTTTGGAGATAAAGTAGCAATATTTGGCACAACAAGGAGAACATGAGATCTGTTTAAATAAAACAAGACAAAATATACTCAAAGCTATTTGCAGATCATGTTCCTCAGGTTGTCCATGGTTCAGTCAGTGCCAAAGTACCTCTGTCCGAAATGTGTCGGAGCCACTGGATGAACCTCCGTGGTCAAGATGGTGATGTCAGGGAACTCCTGGATTATAGATTTGGCTCCTAAGAGAAAAGTGGAAGGTATTACACCTCAGATTGAAAATCTGAACTGCAGCTGGTGGTATGGCTGGCTTACACACACCCACACAGCTAGTTAACATGTCTCCCTTAAGGCTAAATTGTGGGCATAAGTACAGAATTTGCAAATTTTAATCCATTTAGCAAATGCAAAAATACATAATAGCATTAACAAAGACAGTTTTGAAGCTGCAGTGTACGAATTTGTGTTTAATTAAATATATTCAATCATATTAGTGAGAAAAGTTGTAATGGATGTGCTGATTCCTTTGATAAGTTTTCATGCCAACATTATCCTCTCAGCATGCTAAACCTAAACAAAATCCTTTTGTTTGTTTGTCTTGAGGCTGGTGTAAAATGGAAAGTCTGTGTGATTATGAAAATCAACAGGAGTATTAAAGGTCTACAACTTTTTATGGTAACATGCCCTTCACATTTCAATAGTTATTGTGTTAAATTGCAAATTTTGGTTCAATGATGACACTTGAAAGGTCGAAGGGTTAAAAACATCAGAATTCCTCCTCCGGGGAAACCTTGAATATTCACATTAAATGTCACAACAATCTGGCAAGTAGTAAACCACTGTTAAAGTCTTCCACTATTGAGTCATTTCAAATATTTCATTTAACCCCTGCAAGCAGGATTTGTCCAGAGAGAACATTATTTTGGTCCATTCTCACAAGCATTTGCTGCTTTGTTCACTCATTTTAAACCATAATTAGTTGAACTGCTACTGAACAGCATTGTTTTTATCACCAGAATATTGTATAAAGACGGTGATACCACTGGAGCAGAGACAAGACTGTGGAGTGGTGGGTTAAAAGCTGCGGCTGCTGTGAGCAGGCTGTGGTGGCATACCGTGAGGCGTGGAGAACAGGCTGAGGAGGATAATGTGTCTGGGCTGGACTCCATGCTCTATCAGCACCCTCACCGCCTCAATCACAGTGTTCCCTGTACCTGCAGACACAGAAAATTTTGGGCTTGAAGCCTGGCAATGTCATGTTTTTTTTACAGACACAAGAATAACATGTTAATAAAAAACTTCCCTTTTAGTATAAAAACCACTTGACTGTTTGCTTATAACTGATGCATCAAAGTGTGTTAGCATCTGAAAAAGGGTACTGCTCTGTGTACTGACTGAACAGCCCATGAGTCTTGGCACTTGGCAGGCTGTTAGCATGCATCAGTGTAACCATATGTTCCATCAATCTGACATAATAAAACATACCTTCAACCTGCCTCTGTCACCATCATATTTTTTCAAAAACTGAACTGCTTTGTGACATTGGGAAACCGGGGCTATTAAGATACTATTTTTGTTGGCCTTCATTATGCTATTCAGCAGCATGGTGGCCATCTCCCAGACAGTGTATAATTTCCCCCATGAGAGCTATAATTATCAGAACAGTGTGAATGGGCCAGTATGATGTGGAAATGCAGACGTTGTGGTGAAGGTCAACACAAGGCAGATTTCTCAAAATGAATAAATACATGAAACTGTTTTTACATTTGCACAAAAATAGACATCTCTTGACATTTACATGCCACTCAGGCAGTAAACTGGAGTCATCAGTTAGATAAACTGGGCTCAGCCAGTTTTTACTTACTAAGGATGGGATACATGAGCAGCACTTTCCTTCTGTACACATCTGGAGGGAACTTGGCATAGTAGACCTTGGCTTTCTGCGTCTCCTCATCACTCTGGATGAGGATCTTGCCGATCCGGATGGAGCGGCAGCAGTCCCGGAGACCTTGCTCCATGGCCTCACCTGCATGGAGACACACAGGATGCAATTGGGATTAAAATGTTGTTAGTTAAATTAATTTTGTTGTCTGAAAACAAGTTTGCAAGCATTACTTTTTTTTCAATCACAGCAGAATTATAAAAAAAAAAACCTTGCACCTACATGTAATGTGAATATGACACACAGAAGGCCATGTGTTATTCACCATGTTATCACAATACCTGTGCATTTTTTTTTTGCCCTGTTGGTTGGAAATATGCTGCGTATTGTTATGAAATATGTTGCAATAAATGTTTTTAATATAGGTAGTGTTTTAATGCACAGTGATTTATTTGACTGTTTGTTTGCACAAAATGAAAAAGTTAATTGCAACCATTAAAACTTTAATAAAATAGCAATCTTTGGGAGAAATGCATACTGTGCTGTCGATCAAAATATCATAAAACAATGCTGTTCTCTCACACACAGAAACACAAAATATGTAATTTCTGCCACTAGAGGTCTCTTAATCAAAATGATAAAAAAAACAAAAGACGCAATTTGACCATGTAGTGAAGTAGCGTTGTATGATTAAAATCTTTTTTTTATGTTAAACAGCTGCAATTAAAAATTAAATCTATCTGACTGATTTAGCACAATTGTCACAGACAAGGTCATATATTAACGACTTATTCATAATACATTTTGTAAAGTTTGCCGACCTCCTTGCTCTACGGCTGATGTTACACTGAAAGTTAGCAACAGTCAGAAAAAATGAAAGAGTTACCTCAAAAAAAAATTACAGATTACATGGAATAATTTGGAATAATTTCAGTACATAACAAAACATAAGACAAAGTTAGAGTTGTTTTTAGATATTTGAATGTGGAAACTTTACATGTTGTGGGTCAAATACAACATACAGCCACCACATGAGGAGCAAACGTGGAAAAACTGCTGTTTTTAATTGCAGCTTTTGTTGGTGTTGCTGAGAAAAAGGATGGCTTAATAACAATTAAACCACAAATTCTTGTGTCAAGATGCCACTGTTATGTGGACTTCAATTGAAAATAATAGGCTCTGCCGTTTTAACTTGCGTCATATGCCTTTAAGATGTAGTGTTCAAGGAACACTGTGTCCAGCAGCCAAACACTTCACATTTTATGCTCTGGCGTTACCTTAATGAAAGGATGATACAGGTTTTTACATAACTGCATTAGGTTCTGCATTTGACAGCAATAACAGTCTCATTAAATCTGAAGGAGAGAGAACAAGCGAGTCAGTGCTGCTGACTGCAAGACCTACAGAGAACATGCTCTACAAAGTACAGCACCGCATCCTTGTCAAGGTCCCACGTAACATTATTCCATTGTATCTTTTAGTATTCACTGAGAAATAAGAAACTGACAGCTGATAAAAAGCATAAGAACCAGAGCACCCGATACCATGACCTGATGAATATGTGAGAACAGAATGTACAGCACTGGTGCAATACAGAAGACATAATATGAACGTGCATGTACTTATAAAGGAAAGACTCCAATTTAGTGGGTGAGCTGCGGCAGGTTTAACTTACCACTCCTCATTATGCTGACTCCACAGTTGCCTCTTTCAAACTTGACACCTTCATACTTGTACCCTGTGAGAAAAAAAAAAAGAAGTAGGAACATTCACAAATGTAGCTGCTCTCAACAAGCCCACTCGGCCATACATGCTGAAGGCAATACACTTGAAGGGATCCCTGCACTTATTTCTGCATCTATGTTATCATAATTGGTCAGCTTCATCCTGCTTGGGGGATATTTTACATGCTGAAACTCAGAATCCAAAGTCCAACCTTTAAAAACTAAACTTTACTAGAGGAAGAGACTCACCGGTTGGTGTGGTCACAGTGCACTCCGAGTAGGGGAGCTGATTTAGACCCTCTTCAACTACTAGTCTGATCTGTTAGTGAAGAAATAAAGGCTTGCTGTGTGTTGCTTAAAAACATACACAGACAGTGACAGTATATAATAATGAGTCATGATCTCACCAGTCGATCGGCACAGAACACAAAGTCTCCTCTGCTGGTTGTCCTGAAAATATAAATACAAACATCTGATTAGCTAGTTCATAATGTACTTTATGCTAGGGATGCACCAAACCCACCTTTTCACCTGTTAGGATACATAAATGATATTAGCCAATACTCAACACTTTTCATCTACCAGTTATGTCTTTTTAATTAAAAAAATATATATTTTACTGTATGAAACTTATTGGGACCAATATACAGGGTAAGGTCAAATGAGGCTGCGACTACACAAAACTAAAAAAAAAAACACACTAAAATATTTTTGATTCTTTTCCCATATATAAATTATAATGTTGTAGAGGGTTAATAACATGGTTTGGTTAAAATTCTTTATTTTAAAAGCCACCAAGAAATTGTTATTAAGCCCTTTAAATCCAGTTTCCATTAATTTCCTCTTCCAGAGCCTTTTATGGTAGGTAAATAATAATATTGCATGCTGTCTTGGCAGGTTATAAAAGCTACATCCTTTATAGCTTGTTCCAGATCAACATTGAAGCTGTAAGATGGTAAAACTAAGTGAACTAATTTTCAAACTACATTATTTCATCAAATTTTCCCAGAATTCCCTCTGTCATATTTGGGTTGTTGTAAACTTTGAGATGTGCACTTGAAATTAAAATAAAGACTTGCAGGTTTAAAGGCTGTTTAGCTGAAAGTATGAGTTTGCACTGACTGTCCCACCTCTTTAAGTGGGCTTAAAGAGATTAAACTGGATCATTCACATTTCTTATATGATCAATACCATTGTTTCATTAGATCAGCATCAGTAATATCTATCAGAGAGGTGCACCACTATTTTACACAAACCAAAAGATACTGGATTTAAAATAAGGGTTAGAAGACATATCAAGAGTAACTAAATACAGTTATGAGAGTCTCAACTGTATGTAATTTTAGCTGTAAATATGGCCTGAATGCTACCTTTTTCTATAATTAAAGGCTGCCCAAATATAAGGTCATAAACTCTCAAACTTATTCAACAATTTTGGTTGAGTGAGCTAAGCGGTTAAACTCTTCTACTTGTCACTTATTTTCAGATAACTGGTGCTGATTTTCTAAAACATAATCACAGCTGTGATACAAAACTTTAAGAGGACCTAACCATTGGACTTGACATTGAACTAAAGGAATGAGGCCTTCACTATCATAGCACGTTGTACCACAACTATCACAGTTGATGTGGTTTGTATGTGAAGAAAGAAGAGTGGGGACTCACTTGTCTCTGATTATAGTCTGTAATTCACGGATCTGGTCATTCAGAGGGAGCAGTTTAAGCTGAGGTCCCAGGTTATCTTGGCTGACAGGCTGTAATGTGGCATCACCTGGCTCAGAGTTGGACAGCACTGCAGGCACACTGCTGCTGTTGTTATTTGCGAACCTTACTTGCTTCATTGGGTGCTCCTGGCCACTGCTAACATTGTTCAGTTGCTGATTGTGGCATGGCATCCTGAGTACGAGGTTAAGGGTCTTCCCTTAAAACTATATTAAAGCCAGATGGCGTTTCTTTGCCGAGCGACCCACTTATAGTTGGTTTGCCCGCTATCTGACAAAGAAGACAACGTGCGCTTCCTTTAGCTTCGACTGTTGTTTTGTGAAATGCTCCGACTAACGCAGCTATCGAAATGAGACTGCCGATTAAAACCGCATTCACAAACCATTAAATACTTGACCACGTCGCGTTAAAATCAAACTAGCGGTTGAAACAGTCCAAGAAATACATTCAAGTAGAGCTGCTCGCTTGTTAGCTTTGACACTGACAGCGTTGGTGAAGACCGGATATGACGTAGCCGGCGTGTTGACTAACCGCCTTCCTCCTTCGTCAACATGGCGCCGATGTTGGTACCGCTGAAATGCGGCTTTCACTTCCAAAGACAAAAAATAGCGTATCTCCTTCGACAGACGAGCTCATATCATATTTGGAATAAAAGTTGCAGTGAAAGTGGTACGGCACGTAAACGCCAGAGTACATATCAGGTGAGTGAGGGGTCGTCTGTTAGGAGAGGACACAGTGTTTTTGATGTGACAGCCACAACGCAAGGGCAGAGATGGAAAGTGGTACAAACTTACTTTTAGGAAAGTTACATTAGACGGTTTGGTAGGCTTCTCTCGTTTTCTCACATGGGCCATCGGTGTCATGTTAATATAATGAGGGTCAGCTAACGTTAGCTGTCTAACTTGGTGTTGAACGAGTGTTAGCTAACTACCTGGCTAAAGTTGCGTTATCTGTATTATTAGCGTTATGGAACACCATTGTGAAAGACTAGGATAAGGTCTGCTCCTATTCCCCTAGTTTACACCGTAAACCAAGTTGCTAATAGCTCAGTTTATAGCGCAAATCATATTGTTTGCTCAGTGTCAGTAGCCATAATTTACTCTGCTAATGCTGGATCACGTCAGTGGTCGCAGTCACGTGTTATGAGTACCAATTGACAAGAGTCAGTATATGTTAGATAAGACTGTCTGTCTGTCCCACCCCAGTGCTACTGCCGATATAACTGTCTGTTATTGATTATTTGACAACAATCCAACAGCCACTCAGCTGCTAGTTTATTGTGTTCATAAAACGAATTCAGATTAATAACACAGACTTGCCACAAATGCTACCTTAATAAGGGTTATAACGTTCTACTCAAAGCCAGGACGTGTTTCTCTGTTTTTCTTCTCCGTTTATGTCATTATGTCATTTCAGTCACAACAATATTTTATGTTAGATTTACTTAGTAAACTGGCCACTGAGATTAAGGCTACAAAAACATTTTGTGGTGTAAACTCAGGTCAAGTACGTGAAAAATCACACATCAACAGACTATGTATGTAGTAATTTGTGTGACATAATTAAATAATTAAATCTTTATAAAACTGATGTGTCATAACACATTTTGCTTTTCTTGTTTTGTTTACGTAATGTGCTAAGTCATCACAGATAAGAGGTTGTAGTCTCCTCAGGGAGATAAAGGTGTTCAGTAATGGCCCACTCAAATCATCAATAAAGAACTATTTATAAGAATCAACTCAGAGTTTAAATGTAGGAGCAACTAAAGGGCAAGTTTAGGCTCAGTATGCCTCTTAAAACACCCACAGTATATCTTGCATTATTAAGCATGCAGTCAGCCTCTGGAGGCGTATAGTGGTTGTTATTCTCCATAAACAGTGACTGTGTTTAAATAGTCTTTTTTTACAGGCTCTTAAATGTGGTGTAAATGAAATTAAATCTAAACATCATGTCATGAGCTCAGAAAGATTCTGAACTTGTATTACTTCCAGTGATTTCCAGTAGGTTAAAATGAACTCTATCAGTGATATTTAAATGCCAATAAAGACTTATCTGAACATTTATGGAAGTTTCTCAAACTACTTCTGTAGCTCAACCATCTGCTCTGACGATATATTTGTTCAGTGCGTCCCCAGCCCTCGTTTAACCTTTAAACTCTAGTCAGTTTGGTGAAAACACACAGGAAAGAAAATGTAGTGTGGAGCTTGTTTGTTTTCATTGAAGTTGAATTTTTTTTGCATTTTTTTTCCTCTGGATCTTGTTTATTTTGTTGTGTCTTATTGTGTTATATTTTCTCTGAATGTAGAAATATCACTGATAAATATAGAAATATCACTTAAAATGAATCAGCAGAAACTTAGAAACTTAAGTCAAAGAAGTCCATCATGTCTTTTAGCTGAAATCCCCTCCACACCTACAAACTGCCTCATGGAGTACAAGCAGGAGCGAAAACAGTCGCCAGATTTTGGAGGCAGCAAAAGTAAGTCTGTTATAAGTTTAAAAAATAACTGTGGATAAGTGTCTATTGCCATGATATAACAGATAATAACAGTGTGTGATGTTTTCACAGCATTTGCAGATTATAGACAAAAGAACATGCTGGCACGGACATGCAGGAGGAAAACTAAATGCAGATCCAAAAAATGTGGTGAGTACTTCACCTTCATTTTGTCTCTTTTTTTATGCAGCATTTTTTGCTGCTATTACTGGACCAATTTTTGCATATGCATACTAAACAAAGAGAACATTTTAAATTAAAAATAATGCAGATGGACTCAACCTGTACCTAAGTGATTATCCTCAGTGTTTTTTAGCCTGTCAACTGTTTTCATCAACCGATCTTGAGGGGTTATAATTTCAAAATTATCTTTGTCAGGTTGCCAAAGCAAAAGATTATGTCTTTGTTGCTATCTGTGCTTATCTGTTCTGTCTTTCAGCTTTGAGGTCCTCATGTCAGGTGGGGCGACTTTTTGTGCCAACAGAGCAATAAACATTTCTAAAGCTAATGTACTGACATAGGGTACCTAAAAAGACAACATTTATTTAGAATACACCATTAAACTCTCCCTTACTCACTGACTGTCTGATTAATTCTTTGATTGCTGGGGTTGTAAGAATATTGAATTTTTTAAAAAAAATTTTAATACCAAAGAGACATAGGTATTATCAGAACCCTTTTAAACTTATTATATAAATTACTACAATGTTTGCTCTCCAAAACTGAGCAGTCTTCATTTGTGTCCCATTAGTGTTTAAAACAAAAAGCTGTGAAGAAGTTAGGCCAAGAAGCATTTATTACACATTAACTGGAGGCCTCCACAGACGGCACAGGCACAGGCACAGGCACAGGCAACTCAGTTGTGCATTCAACTGTTATATTTTTCCTCTCTTTGCAGTGTCACATTTTGCTTGATTGTATTTGATTAAAGGCAGGTGTTGGGCACAATTTCCATGTTATTTGCTTGGAGGTGCTGCCATACAGTGCTGCTGTATGGCGCTGCCACCATATTGAGTGGATTAGAGGAATTACTGCATATTCTTTGGCCTGCAGAGAGTCCCTGTGGCAGGTGTGTGATGGAGGATGGATAAACAGCCATGTTGGCACCAGTGTGCTCTCAAACTCAGCTGGGATGACAGCCCAGGTGTCTCCTGGGACTTGTAGTGTCAGACTGGAACCCCAGATCCACCTGGAGACTCTGCTGTCATTGCTGCTCTCAGATCCTCCCAGGAGGCTCCTATTGACATTTGATGTTCACTGTGTCTGCCCAGAAAGCTGTCTTTAGGTTATTGTTATTGTCACACTGAAATCAAAATGCATGTTAGTTGCCAATAATGGCAAAAATAAGGCAAGTTAGAAAGTTCACATTGTGGTATAGTAGTGTTGTAAATATTACTTCAGCCATTTGACCTGTATCTGTTAGGGGACACTTGTTTTTTTTTTTTAATCTTAAAGTTACTATGATGTAAGAAAAGGCTTTGCTTTTGCATTCTTTTCCATAGCTGAATGAGGTGAATTCAACCCAGATCCTATCTGCAATGCTGTCTTATGTATGGCCAAAGAATAGACCAGACCTGCGAGCCCGTGTCGCCATCTCTCTAGGCCTGCTCGCTGGAGCCAAGGTAAGTTTACAGACACTGTCAGTGTTATTACATAGGAGTTCTATCCTTCTTTTTTAAAATAATTTAATTTCTTTAATCACTGCTGAGCAGCATTATTTATGCAAACCCTACAACTGAAGATATTTTTATTCAAAGTCCAGCCACTTAGCATAAAGAAAGAGACTCTAGTTCTGTTTTACATTTATTCCTGGGGACACCGAGTCTTACTTCTGCTTTCTGCTTTGCTGATTTCTTCCACTCTGAAGTTCATTTCTAATAACAAGAGCTAATACTATCCTTGATAAGATTAGGACACGTTTTCTGTAAGATAAAACTGGTCAAGCTGAAAGATGCTTTTACAAGATATACTCAATTACAAGCTTGTTGTCTGACAGGTTGGCTTTAGTTTTCCCCCCTTTATTAAAAATACATCACAATATTTTAATAGTGTTTGAGATTATACATATATTAAAATAGCTACGCAGAGAGAAAAAACAGTAAAATGATCAATGCTGATCTAAAGTGACTAAAATAATGAGGAAAGGAAAAAGATGACCACCCTGGATTGTCCTTGAAGGCCCGACACACCACACTCTCTGATCAGCTGTTCCCCTATGGAAATTCCGTCCTGTTAATCATTAGTCCCTTCGGCATGTGGAGCCAAACAGGAAGAGCTGAACAAAGTTTTAAAAAATTATAGATTTCCTTTAACTGTGGCTCTCAACACAGGTTCACTGTAAAGCTCCTCCAGCTTCTGCAATAGTATCTCTAATTTCCCCAAGTGGGATCTCCCTCGTTGTTCTCTTGCATGTCTTCCCATCTTCTTCTTTCAAAACCAAAAGACCAACAGCTGACAATGCCAGTGTCATTTGCAACTGTCTGTCTATCGATATAACTGCTATCACACATTTTCCCGATAAGAAGTTATCTTTATATTATTAAACCCTCTAATTAGTAAGTGAGAGGGGTGTGAAAATGGTAACCAAAGGCTACTTATCATAACAACTGTTTGTGTATTTGCATCCATACTTCTTCTGTTTCCTTTCCCAATGAAAGATGCACACTATCTCCACCTGCTGATCTGGAGAACATTTTCAATTTTTTGCTGCTTTGTCACTGCTTTTCATGGTAACTGAAATAAATCCTCTCCTGTCTTTACTCAAAATCCATCCACACAGTTTAAGAGTCCTTCTCACATGCTGATGATATTAGATTGTCACTGTTTTTAAAGAAAGTACAAAAGTATGGCATCATAGAGGATTGGAAATTAGAAATGGTGATTTTTAGTGTTTCCTCTGTAAAAACAGTCAGAGATGCTTGGTAATTGTATCGTATCAGAGTGGTAAAAATAACATACCTACCCCTAATCTTAATAATGTTAAATCTTGTAAAGGGCTCTTGATATCCAGAGCCTCTCTCTCTCTGCTAGGCCTGTGTGAAAAGCAGCCCTGCCCTTTCACAGTAAAATCAGTGAAGAACAGAAGTGACAATCCAAGGTTGCTGCTGACGTCAATTAAGCCCACAAGCTTATTAAGTGACAGGGGTAATTTAAAAAAGAAAAAGAAAAACTAAGCTCATGTTGTGTCTGAAGTTAGTGTCAGCAAGCAGAAAGGAATGCAGTTGCTTCACCTGGAGTTTTTCAGTCAGCAAAGCAGCTTTCCTAAAACACCAGGCAGTTGGAAGTGAAAGCTGCAGCATCACTGTAGTCCGGCTAAAACCAACTTCACAGCAAAAAAATGCACTGCTAACTTAGATGGACATCATGTCTGGTTGTATTAGTAGTCAGCAGCATGCCATTGTGGTTTGGTACAGTTTCCTGACAACAGGAATGAGATTACACACCTTGCATGAGGTGTGTTTGCGCTCCATAAGGTGCTCTGAAGTTTAACAGCTGAGAGTTAGCTGCTCACACATTTTATTTATGTCCAAAAGTTTTTATCTTGCTGAATAATTAACTGTGTTTAGGAAAAAGCAAACCAGTATTTCATGTCTTGTTCATTTATTAATTTACTTACTTACTTACTAACTTATTTATTTATTTGCATTAAGTAGAGTTGCTGGTACATGTGAGGTTTCCCCTGGTCACACCAAGATATAAGTCAGGCATTTGATTACCCAGTATTCAAAGGTTTATCTCTCTTTATCTTTATTATTTTGAAGCAAGGAAATTTTAAACATGCAACTTTCCTTATTACTATAGTTAAAATTCAATTTGTTCAGGGGTAGGATTAGTAATCACTGCTCAATAAAGGATGAGCAGTAAATGTAGAAAAAAATGAATAACAAGGGTTTCTAGCTTAGAGAAACTGCCAGAGTTGAACATTTCATTGGTTTGTAGCCATTATTAGCACATGATGGTTTCTGAATTGCTGTACTGGTTGTTAAGTTTTTCAGGATTGACCATAACATCTAATCAGCTTTACAGACTGCTTATGTCAGCTTATCGATCTTCAGACCGTTGATAATTTTGAAAACAATCCACAGTGATGTTGTTTTTTCAGTGTAAGACCTCTCACAATACAGTGTATCAGTACTGTAGTAAAGACTAATGCAAAAACTCAAAGTGGGGCCGCCGTTTAGCTCAATCGGGAGCGCGGGCGGCCCATGTACGGCAGGCTTAGTCCTCCACGCAGCGGTCGCG
>JAQMCX010000058.1:10318515-10356588 GCA_029814765.1 Acanthurus leucopareius | reverse complement strand
AACAGTTGACCTGAACTCTTCAATCGGAATGATTTCAATCAGAATGAAAAAAAGTCTGCATGTAAACCTGGCTAGTGGCAAGGACTTGACTCAAACCATCTACAGTGAAATCCACTGAACCATCGTGTTGACATCATGGTACTCTCACAGATGTTCCTCTTACACACCAAAAAAATTATACTAGTCAGGCTATTAATGCCAACTACTTCTCATTTATTCCTGGAATAAAGGATCCAGGGATCACAGAGACAAGTTTCCAGTCACAAATCTGCTTTTCTGACCTTTAGGCTACCTTTGCCCCTCATGTGCTGGATAAACACAGATTCTCCAAAAGCATAAATGATGTGTTTGAAAATAAATCTGTGTGTGTTGGAGTCTTACCATGGTTTTCCCACACTGGAAGCTGATGCTGGCCTGAATGTTGTTGCTGCTTCCGGGACATTTCTGCGTGCTGTTGAAGTCCAGCACCGTGCCAGAGAGCCTCTGCAGGGACAGATCACCTGCACATTCAAGACAGAGTCAATTACAAACCATTAACATGTTCTCAAGGCCTTTGGTTTGTTACACATGCAGTATTGCATTAATGTTAAATACAGTATTTCCTCAAATTGGGTTTTAAATAAAGGAGCCTTCCACCTTTTTTACCTCTCTTGAACAACTTTACGCAAATTATTTACAGCAACTTCTTGTTTTAAAGTGTAATAAAGGTCATGATACCCGGCAACAGTTGTTGTTGGTGACACAAAAAGATTATATAATAAGACGTATTTGTTCTAATGATAGTTAGAAAAAAGGAACAAGTATACCTGAGCTTATAGTGACACTTCACCATCTCACACACACACACAAACACAAAATTCTCAGACTTGTCATCGTTGTATGTTCCTGTCTGGTAGAGTTATGTCTTAACCCAGAACCTTTACTGGCCCGCTGCTCTACAAACACAAAACTAACCTCTGTACCATCATATCCCGACTCTGCTGTGAGCACAGAGTCTTCATTTATCATGTGAGCAGAAATAACCAGCAGTGGGAAATGCATTAAAGACTGAGGCGGTTAAGTAAACCTGCAGCAGGTCAGCGTGATCGCACACTGTGACAACCGCTGAACTCTGTAAATGTGTTCCCAAATATAAAGGTTGATATTTAATCGGTCGCACGGAGAATTAACAAAAATGTCAGTGATTACCTGAAGCTCCGACAAGCAGAAAACAGACCCACAGGCCAACAAACAACAAGCCTTGACAGAAACTCTAATGTGGCTCAAATGCTGCTCTTTATTTGTGGAGTGTTTTCACTACAATCCCCTTTGTGAAGCCGTCGTGTTTAATTAACCTCATTGTAATCCTCCTGTTTTTGTTTTGTTTGCGTTTCAATTTCTTTGATAAATGTCGTCTCATGATCTTTCAATGAAGTCAGTCTAAGAAGAGGGAGAAATCTGCATGCGTTTTTGAAGGGTGTGTGTGTGTGTGTGTGCGCTCTCTGATTGTGGAAAGACTGTTATCACACACTGACCATAAAGGAATGTGACTGAAGAACACAGTGACCTACTAACACCAATAACAACTTAGCTCCAGTGGGCCGGTCTGTCTTTGTCATGAAACGCTGCTCATGTCTCAGCCTGTTGCTCTGATTCAAGTCCTGTAACTTTCATTTACAGTTTTTATCATTTGTATACATTTTGTAATTATTTAAACTGTTTACAATACAGGGAGCAGAGAAGTAGCTAATGAAGCTTTCACAGTTGCACTGAAGTATCTCAGGACATATTGATCAGACGAAGCTGAAGCAATTACATGCTTAAAATATTAGCAGAACGACAGATAATTAATCTGCAACTAAATAATCAATTTGTCCTTTTAGTGTCATGCTTAACATTTTCTAGTTGTAACTCTAAAGTCGGGATTTGATGCCTTTCTTTGTCTCTTTAAAAGGACTCATAATGCAAAATTAGCAGCAAACATGCGTCTGGTTTCAACTTTTAAAAATTTGATGATGTAATGCTTCAATTTGTCTTATGTGATAGGAAATTAATTATCTTTCACTAATGGAAAAATAATAAGTACTCGTGGCAGTAGCACTAATCTCAATACTTTTATAAAGTGGGAACAGAAGTGTGTGAAAAATGTGATGCACTGCAAAACCAAGACAGCCACAGCTGTTCATCTTCATTAGACAGCAAAAAAAAAATAAAGGAAGTCTGAAAATTCTGGTTAAACAAGAGTTTGTTCATTTTTTAAGGAGGAACAACAGAATTAATGTAAAATGTGATGATGGATTATGTGTAGTTTCAGAGCAAAGCCAATTAGACAGCATGAATACAGCCTGAGGTAAGCAGCACAGACAGAGAGAGAGACAGTTTGTTTGTGTTTGAGGGTGTTTATGCTTGCTGACTCGTTCCCGGGTCATGTGATTAGTCAGCTAGAATGATTACAGTGCACATCATCTGACCAAGTTGCTTCTTGTTCACCACGTCGCACTTCTTTCACTTTCCACATGTGATCTTTTTAGTGAACTAAAATGGAAAAAACACTCCCTCCGAACAACATGAGTTCGCAGACTTCAGTGAGCAGCACGGCTCTTTGTCACCCTGAGAAACCTGAGTAGGACGACACTCTGTGCCTGAGAGCTACCAAACATTTGTCGCAAGGGGAAGGTCACGAACTCAGACTGCAGGACTCTGAAATAACTCTGTCTGGCAGCCTGTCTTCTCCAGAGAAGGTCATGTGCAAAAGCAAAGACAGTGATGTCACTGAAGTTGAGCAACAGCCCAAAAATAATAACAGGAAGTCTTTATTAAGAGTTAAATATCTTTAGGTTTAAATATTTTTGGAAATCTGAGATAGAGGAGATGTTCTGATGTAAAGACACATCATCAATCATGTGATTTTTTTCACCACTTCTGGAAGAAAAGAGACGATCTGAGCCTGAGAGAGAAGAGCTTCCCGTTTAAGACCACATGTGCAAAATGATTTGTGTGGTTTTCTGATTCATCAATTCCTTAATGAGTCTCTTCTCAAAACGCAAAAATGTGTCCGTCACTGAATATTAATGGCAGCAGCATGTTGGTCTCCTGGCTAAGCAAACCTTTCATTAGTTTTTCTATTTTTTTGAGTCTGTGGGGAGCTCTCCACAGGGGTCCCTTTGCTTGGGGGGCGACTGACCTGGTTGGACTGATGTGAGAACAATGAAAAATAATAGAGCTTTTTATGGTAGCAAGGCAAGTTAGCAAGTGTCATTCAGCAAAAAAACATGTTAAAGACCCTTTTTTTAAAAAAATTTAGACATATTTCTGATGTATTTTGATAAATATCTCTCTTCAAATATCTCATTATTCTAATTTAACAGTCCACAAGCCAAAGATATTCAACTTCAAGTGATATAAAACACAGGAAGAAACAAGTAACTGTAATTAAAAGAAGTTGGAGGCATCAATTATTTGCATTGTAAGTTAATAAAAGAACTGAAATGAATCAATTATAAAATGCACTGCTGTTTCTCCAATATATTTAAACCGGCTTACAGGGAATGAAGAGCAAGATTCCTTTTTTTCTTCCGAACAGAGGGCGTGACAGACACGGCCCAAGAATAATCAATTTACATCAGTGACATTTAATGCATACTGGCCCGTCTCTGCTCACTGAAGGTCAGGTTCGAGTGGGAGGCAGCGAGTCGAGCTTGAAAGTTAACCACAGAGGAACAGGATACTGCGGTGACACTTGCTAGAAATCATTTACTAGAATTAACATCACTTGATGCGACCATTGTTACCAAAGCAGCAGCTTACTGATATTGAAAATAGCACTATAATTAACTTACACAGTGAAATCTATTCTGATACAGGAACTGTTGGACTATTTTTCTGCACTTACATACATTTAGGTTAGGGTCTGGGCTTTAGAATACATGTAATAATGACCAAAAGTCAAAAAGAAACCTTTTTTCCTACATTATCAATAAATGAAGAAATGCTTTATCACTTGGTCACCACAACATCGCTAAACAAAAGCGCACATTTTGAGTTGAAAGTGGTCGAGCTAGGCCACTGTACAGTCAACATCCTGCTAAGGACATTCAGAGAGATAATTCAAATCCGATTTTAATGCTTCACACAGAAACAGAAGACTGAATGTTAGTGGTTTAAGTGTGACCATAACAATGACACCACAGCTAAATAACTGCAACAGCCTCCTGGAAGCTAATTATTCTCCTGCAGTGTCACTAAAGAGCTGTGAAATGATCTGCTGTGTGGTTGTCATGAGACGGATAAGAAGCATCAGAGTTTGCTTAGAGTACGTCGGCTCACATGCATCTTTCTTTTCCAAAACATGAGCCAAGTTATAAGGATTCAAACAGAGCTGAACCATAGACTTTAAAGGTAAAATCCAAGGTCTAAACCTGCCCTGAACACACCGCTCACTGATCCTGCTCTGCAACACTGCCGGATACAAGGCTTTCACAGGTATTACATGTCCTTCTGTCATACTGTGTTCATCTCCTGGTGGGACAAACATGACTAAGGGCTGGCCCTATGGAGCTACAACAGGCAACTGAAAACATGTTCAAAGTGCAGAAAAGATGATGATCTTGTAAAATGCTCTCCAAACAGCATCTAACAATGAGTGGATTTATTGCAGAGCTCCTCAGGAAGAAAACTACAAGACATAAATTGCTTTTATTTGCATGCAGGTACAGAGGTTAACTGTTTTACATTTAACCTGCTGTTAGCTCTGAAGTAGCCTCTCTCATTAGGACTTAAACAGGAAAGAGAAACATCTTTTCCTTCCTCTTTTTCCTATTCCAACACAGGTATGTTATTTTACACAATTCACTGTCACAAGGAGCTGACGACATGTTCACTGCACAATAACAGTCCGTTTTTCCCCTTAGTTCCCCACACGAACAACAACAACTCTTGACATAGTGGAAATTGTAACATGATAGTAAATCTATCACACTGTTATAGCAACTATTCAAGCTTTTTTTATCTCCATTTAAGCTTCTCCGTTAAGTTTAGCTGTTATCTCCATAACAGACCGCTATGATGCCGCTACAGCTGGCTGATAAGAGATGTCTTGTGTAACTGCAGAACAGTTTGCTGTGCACCAGTGGGCTGTACTCACCGACAGACTTCTTTATGTTGGTGGTGAGGTCTCGAGCGCAGACGGCGGTACCGGGGTCACAGCCGGTTGGTGGTGAAGACTCGCAGAGTTTTAACGTGTAGCTCACTTTATCCTCATCAATTGCCTCCCATTTGTAACTGAACACATGGAAAAAAAATAAAAGGAAAAAGAAAAATATTTAGGTATTGCACACACGTGAAAGTATCTCACAAAGACACACATCAGGTCTCAGTCAGATCAATTGCAATTGCTCAAGAGGAAAATAACCAATCAATTAATCAATAATGATAGCAATTGTTAGTTGAAGCCCTTTTGTGCTGAATTTCTGTGGTTTATGTGTTTTGTTGTTAGTCTTTAATACTTTGTCTTGTCAGACATTAATCATTTTCTACTTATATGGACACTGAAAGTACATTTAAATTTTCTCGCGACCCTTTGGTCTCATTTTTAGGTTTTAAATTTGATTTATTACCATACATTTACAAGATAAAACAAATCAAAGTCTATTTAAACAAACCAACCCCTGAAAACCCTCCAGTGTCTAAGTGTGTGTCTGCTTGAGGCCCACTTAACCACAGCTAACTCAGGTAGTCAAAAACACAGAGAGATAAGGTTATGACACCAGTAAATTCACCTTACATCACAGCTGACATTAACTTGCATTAAGTTTCTGGTTAACTACATTTGTTTCTGTGCTAGTTTCTCCTTTTACAACAACATGAACAAACTAGCAACGCAAACGCCACCAAAACAAGGAAATGAGAAGCAGGCAGCCTGAACTAACAGGTTTAAGATTACCTAGTTATCATTTCTGCCTTATGACTGTGGCAATATTTGAACAGCAGCTGCCCTGACACAGCTCCAGTTAAAGGGGACAGCACTGTATTTACACAACAGGTCGCTCAGTTTGTGATCTCCTCTTTAGTTTCGATACACAAAGTGTTGCACTTTCTTGAATGCTGCTTCATGTAGACACGTTAATGTCATTGTTCCTTTCATAGACGTGCTGTTTTGACATGGCTAACACTTAGCCTGCTAGCTTGTTACATGACAGTTTTCATGTTAACGTTAGCAGTTAGCTAGGCTAAACTTTAGCTTGGAAAATAAAAGATAATAAAATAATTAAACGCCTCTAAACTCGAGATAGTTTGAATGAGTTATGGAGCTAATTTTAATCGATAGTAAATAAGCTAACATCACAAATTTTAAACATACGAGGAGGCACATTCAATGAATAGAAACTATTTACATCGATTTGTTTGCTAGCTTACACCGCTGAGAGCAGAAACGTTGATAAAAACAAGTAAAAAGTGTCACTGAAACTGAAACAAACATCAGATTACTGTTTGTTTATAAGCGGACAGAAGCTTAAAAAGGAGACCTTCTTATTACATCAGTGGTCGTGTGATACCTTTGCTGACCGGGTGAACGTGTCTTCAATGAAATAATATTAAATTAAATGACAATACTTTAAAAATAAACCTAGCTTGACGATCTCTGAACATAACACCATTAAGTGGGGTCATCTTTTACGTTTTTTGCTCTATTTTTAGCTGCAGTGTGATTGAGTCAGAGGTGTGTTTGTTACCTGCAGAGGTCCTGGTACCACAAGCTGCTGCCCTCCTCCGCTCCGGACCGGACCAGCAAACATCCCAGACACGCCGCGATCCAAAGAGCCAGCTTCAGGGGCGCACTGCGGTCGGATTTATGTAGAAATAACATGTTTAAATTCAGATGTGGATACTGTTTTTTTGGAGCCTTAACTAAGACGACATGATACAGCAGAGTCTATCCGCTCTGGACCAAATCAGTAGGAAGTGACTGCACCACATGACAAGACATCACATGACTCTCATGATGGTGACTGATGATGCGTTCAGGGTCTACTGTCAAAGATACAAACCAACGTTTCGGATGTGTCCTATGCAAATAACTATCTATTTTAAACTTTTAATATTTTACATGGTGAATTATAATTTTGAGCATAATCAAAGGGAAACTCGACCTATTTTACACTTTAAGTTTAGTTTATTCATCAAAGAAAACACACTTCTGCCTGTGAAAACAGTTTTCATGCTGTAACGAGCTCTTTAAAGTCTGCAAAAATGACTCCAATGATGTTGACAGAAATTATTTTGATGTAGAAAATAGTTTTTATTGACTCAAATTCAAGATTCAAGAAGCTTTTAATTTAAAAAATGAAAAAAATTACAGAGGGTAGTGTTTGAAAATATGTTATTACCTGAGTAAATGTAAAACACTTTGGAGAGTTCCCAGTCTATAAACAACTCTAGCGCCCCCTACTGTTCAAATAGGGGCTGAAACGTTATAATTAGTGTGAAGTGAGGACAGCTGATGGTCATTTTCAGAAAGCAAATCAAAGCTTTTTGGTTCACAGCATCTCTTTCTTTTAAACAATGTTTTGTTACACAATGAGGCTTTTGGTGTTTATCTGCATGTCAACAGGTACAGAGTGACATATTTAAACAAATGTATTCTGCTAAACGAAGATGACTATTTGGTTTTTCCTTTTATGCAGTTGGTTGTATCCCCATAAATCCAACAAAGGAGAGCACAACTCATGTGCCAGGTTGGTGTTCACTGGATTAACTTGCACTTTACATTTGCTACAATATTAAGATTTATTTGAGAAACTGATTGATTCCCAAAGTTTATATAGTATTTTTTGGTGTCGGCTGCTAAAGAAACTTTAAAAAAAGGGCTGTCTAATATGTTTCATCCATGCTAAACATGCAAAAATAAAAGATTTATAAATTTCACTGGATTTTTCTTTTATAGCTGGTGGCTTCCCCCTAAATGACACTCAGTATGTGACGAGTCCTGCAACAGGTTGGTGCTCATTCTGTGTCTAAAACAATGTGAAAAAATTCTCAGATTTCTGCGGATTAAGTCAGACTAGACTTTGATCAAAGTTTTTCATATTATATATAATATGTATAATATTTTTCAAACAAATAAACTGTACCATGAGAAACACTTAATTAAGAACAGCAGTCATTAAAAACAGGAGTTGGAATAATAAATGAGGAAAGTAGCATCAGAGCTTGATTTAACAAATCTCACTGGAGAGAATTTAAAGAATAAATTGTCCAGTATATCTAATAAATGCTAAACATGCATCAATATATTTTCTCTTTTACAGTTGGTGGCATCCACCGAAATGACACCCTGAATGTGACTAGTCCTGTCTCTGGTTGGTGCTCATTGTTTTTTTTATGGTTTAAAAATCTGTTTAAAATTATGCGAATTAATTCCAAGATTTCTGCAGGTAGAGTTGCTTTAGTACTTAATTTGCCACAACTGGTTGACCAAGGAACTTTAAAAAATATTTGTTCAATAAATGCAATGCATGTCTACAATGCAAAAAATTCATTTTCTTTTTTTTTCAGTTGGTGACATCCCCTTAAATGACACCCAGAATGCAACTAGTCCGGCCCCTGGTTGGTGCTTTTTTGTTTTAAGAACTCTGAATTTTTATCTCTGTTTTTAAAAAATGACTAAATCTTCAGATTTTGATCGTTGTAGTTTCTTCAGTGCTTGAATCACCACAGCTGACCAGCGCAGAAACCTTAGAAGGTAAACTCAAAATACTCAAATGATGTTAATGATGCTAACCCGTTAAACATGTCAGTCAGTCTTTTTAATAAATCCAATAAACACTGACTGCTTAACATACTTTTTGATTGTTAGAGCTTAAAGAAGAGATGATTGTCCAAGAGGGCGACATTTTGATACAAGTAAGACATTTTGTGTTTTGTTTCACCTCATAATTCAAGATGAAAAAATTAGGAAATATCACATAGTTAACATTAGGAAAAAAACATGCTTGATATGAGACATTTGGCTTTTAAAGTATGTAATGTATGATTTTTTTAAATCTGAATTTTGTCTGGAAGTGTGTAACATTTCCTGTTTAAATTGTGGTGCTCACACCTGTCTAAAATCACAGGAAGACAGGAATGCTGTGGAGACTCTGTGGTCAGAAGCCGTCGTACCTTACATCATCAGTCCTGAGCTGGGTGGGTTGCTGTGGTCTAAACCGGCCGTGATGTTGGGTCACTAACAATGTAGATAACAAAACATTTTTCTGTGTTTTCATTCGAACAGCTTATCAGGAGGCAAACATCCTCTCTGCTTTCAGGATGATATCAGATTTCACATGTATTCGCTTTAGACCACGCACCACAGAGTATAACTACCTGAAGTTCAAGAATGGCAATGGGTAAGATGTGTATTTTTAAAGGGTTATTGCACTCAAACAACAAAAACATATCGTCTCTTATACGTTGTAAAATCAAGCAATGCAGAAAGTGATTATTTTTACTCGAATGTTACTTGAATTGAATTGAATTGATTTATTTCGAACATACAGAAATACATTTAAAAGCAGAAAGAAAAACAACCAAAAATTATTGTCCGAAAAGGAGTAGGTGGAAGTAAAACTTATTTATCCCTACCCCTTTCTCACTTACTTATAAATAAATAAATAAATAAATAAAGACGAAAACTAAATACAACTTTAAATAAATCAAGATGAAAACTGAGACAGATTCAATTACAACCAATCGTAAACAAAATACCCTCTTAATAAATTAAGTGTCTCTGCTTTGACCACCCTTTGCACCAAAGGTTGTTTGGTTGTTTCACTGTGTAAAAGTTCTCTGAAAACTAAACACTGTGTTTTTTAAACAATTCCTTTATTAAGGGTTGCTTATTTACACCCAAGACAAAGAAAAGAAAAACTCCAGACCTCTTCGATAAGCATATACTGCTGCTCCTCAGCATGGCTATGTGTGTGTATGTGTGCTAAAGATGAAGGGAACACACACATGAATTCTAATCTTCTCCTATTTTCCTGCTTGGCTGGAGTTAGCCTTGATTTCTCCAGTTTGTCTGTTTGAACTGATACCACCAGCAGTGTGGAGGCAATTTTTAAATCAACAGAATAATTATGTGGTTACAGTGAATCACACCTCTGCACTCTGCTGTACAAGTGACATTTTCATTTGAAATAACTGATAATATAGAATCTCTTGTTTTCATTTGGCTCAAATGAATAGTGTGTGTGTGTGTGTGAGGTTGTGTGAGGTTGCGCGCGTTTGTGTCTGTGTGTGAGTGTGTGTGCGCATGCTGCGTCATACTACAAGCTTAAGCTAATTCTTAATAGCCTCAAGCCTCCTCTGCACTACTTGACACAATATCTCTCTCTATGACATATCTCTAGGTACAGATTGACATGGTGTTGATTTAATTTCTGGTTGGCTGTTAGTGAATTGTAAGAGCACATCCAACCTTATCATGTACCAGTGGTAAAAATTAAGGAAATGTTTTGGCCCATTGATAATAGCCTGGGCTGTTTTTCTGTCTTGGTCTGTTGTCGTGGTAGCAAAGATCTTGTTTTCCTTGAGGGACCTAGAGGACGTCTATTGGCTAATATCCAAGTGTGTTAAGTGAGAACCCCAGAGACGTACTTTAGCAGTATAAACGGTGCATTATTAGGTGTCCTTTGACATCAGCAGGGTCATTATGGGTTTATTTTTGTTTTCATTTAATTGATGTCGCTGTTAAATTGTCAAAATTATATCATGCAGAATTGGACAGAAGTAAAGGAACAAAGCGAAAAGTCAAAAACAAAGCCATCCTGTGGTAGAGGTTCATAGGTTCAGATGAAATGGATTTGAAATGAAAAAGCTCTAGCTGTCCTAATGCAGACCACCTCGCCTGAGTCACACAGCTGTCCCTGTGCTTTTAATTAGCCCTAATAACCATTTGAATTCCATTAGCAGGAAGCACCAGCCACCTCACCAGCATCAGCACAGCCAGTCAGGCAGAATACATACACACACACATCATATACTAGTTGTTGAAAGATAATGGAAAGAAATACTTTGTAATGATATATTATTACATATTTATGGATGAATATTCAAAAATGCTATTGATTTTGCTGGGATCTGTCCTAGCATTAGCATGTTCTCACACCTCTGGTCTATATGATATTTGATAAAATAGTATGTTGTGACAGTTTTTACCTTTATCAAAAACATTGCATCTTTTACAATTTGGATATCGCATTTATCTTTATTCTCTTTCTGTAGTATTCTATTTATCTTATCTGTTTATCTCTAATACATAAATGAATTCATGAATACATAAATATCCTTGAATCTGCCTGAGTGAATGTTGGATTCATTGCTTAACAATAGTGGGAATTCATCTTTTAAAGCACATTTTGTGAACATACATAAATACAGAGGCAATACAGAGAACCTGAAAAATGGCGCTGGAATATATTGAACATATGTCTGTCTAATAGGTTATTTGAAACTGTCCCCCCCCCCCACCCCCCCACCCCCACCACCCCCCACCCCCGCCCCTTTCTCTGTGTGTTCCTCCCTCCCTCTCTGCCCTCCCAGATCACCAATGTGATGGTGCCCTTCATGTTTAAGTATGCAGTGGACGAGCTTAACCAGATGTCGGGACACATGCTGAACCTGAATGACGCGCCAAGCACTGTGGCTACCATGGCAACGGCCGTGCTGATTGGCTGTGAGTCCCAGACTTGTATTGCAATGGCAGGTGCTGTGCTCATCAGAGGGGACTGTGGGACTGCCTATTATCTACAGGCTGACCTTTCCCAAAACATTCATATCAATGCCACTCTGTAACCTCTGTCTCTCCCTGACATTATTTACATTATGCGCTATGTTCTGAGCCGAGTTCACTTCTATCAACCCATGCAGTCCTCTCGTGAGTGCTGAAGACTTTTCAGTATGATACCTCTGTGCTCCCAAGGCAAACAGAGCCGGATGCATTTCTAAAGCAGTGAGGAAGAAATCACTAATGTCTTTTTGAAAATGGTTGTATATTTTTTTGAGTAATGCAAAGGCCAGGGTTGTTTCTTTCACTTCATCCCGTGAGAGTGCCTCCCTTTTTTCTCCTCTTTGTCAAAAATAGGAATTCAAGAGAGCTCAGGGGTGAGGTGTAGCATGAATGTGAAGTTTCTTCCTGCTTAGAGTATTTTTTTGTGCTGAGCTCCCGATGAAAAGCAAAAAAATAGAAAAATAAATATTATGAACATGACACCTACCACAAGTCACTCTAGCCTTGAGTGAGATAATCTAAGATGCAACATACACTTAGCCCTGTAGCCACTTATTTTAATGAGCCCACTTAGGTCTGGCACACTAATGCTGCCTGCTGAATAATTGGAGCACATGAACAGGGCTTCAGACAGGAAGAATTAAGATGACGAGAAAGAATGAAGGGGATGCTCTTAAAGAAAGGAATTGTATATTGTTCCCTCTCCATGGCACTCGGGGCCCTGTACTCTGAGCCTGCGGTGACGAGCGTAATTTGGCTGAAAGGGTTGCACAGTGCTCATCCTACCTTGTCAGATGTGGACACATTGTTCATTAGATGAGCATTCCTATTTAACGCCACATTACAGTCCCATGAAGAGCAGCAGACAGAGTGATTATTACACCGACTTTGTTCTCAGTGGACATGTCACGTATTCACACTGAACTCACTGAAATAGTCACAGGAAGGCCACGTATCATTCGTACACAGACTATTATTATATTAATTTGTGACATTCATTCTATCATCTGCTGGTAGAACCGTGCATGAGAAGTGCAAAGGATCAAATTATTGACTGTCCTGGAATTAGATTGGCAATTTTATTGGACTGGAACTCTTATAGAAGCTCATATTAGGGAGCTAGTAACTCCCTAATTTCACAATAATAAATGTATCTCAAAGAAAGGTGATGTTGCTGGCGCCAACCTTCATTGCACAGATCAGTCAGAGAAAATCAGGACTCAGAAGGTGGTGAAATTAAGCCTTAAATTGACAACTCAGAGTCACATCCTTCCATGACTCTCTTATTAAAACCACCTCCCCCCTTCTCTGTTATTCTGCTCACACATGTAGCCCGCTCCCTTCCACACACACTGAGCACACTTATGTACACACTCAGATACCCTCCTTCCCTCAGTCTGCAGTGTGCTGGCCTGTCATTGTAGTGAGGCTTCAGACAGCATCCTGCTGTATAATTACAGAGGCAAGGGGAGGCTGCTGCTGTAGCACTGCAGTGCTTGCAGACCAGAGATGATGTGAAAAATCTGCCCTGCCACCTCATACAAGCTTTCACTTTAGAGCAGGTGACAAGCCTCCACCCTGTCTAGTCTATGCTCTGTCAGTACTGTATCACATGTTATAAATCAGGAAAGTTATGGGTCAGATTCTTGTTTTGCTGCCTCATATCACTTCAGAGCTGCCTAGCAAACCTCAGTGTTTAGGACAGGGATGTATTCTCACTTGATAGCGCCCAGCCCTGCTGTCTGAACCTCCCTGCATCTCACAGCAGGTGTGCTAAACTGTCCATCTCCTTCGCTTATCCCAGATGGCATTTCACGGGCTTGTGCAGCCTTCTTCAACGAGCTAAGGAACACTGTGTTCGGCAAGGTGGCCCAGAGCTCTATCCGACGCATCGCCAAGAACGTCTTCCTGCACTTGCACAATCTGGATCTGAGTTTCCATCTCAGCCGCCAGACAGGAGCGCTGTCCAAGGCCATCGACCGCGGCACACGGGGCATCTCGTTTGTCCTCAGTGCGCTCGTCTTCAATCTTGGACCCACAGCCTTTGAGATGGCCCTCGTCAGTGCCATTCTGGTAAGTCTCATGGTGAAGCCCTCATAGACGGATACAAATGATTATAATCAGAAACACTGCCTATAATTTTCTGATTTCTTTTTCTTTGTTGCTGTTACTGTTTCAGTCCTTAATGTTACCTAGTATCTTCCATCACCTTGACAGTCTTCACAGCAGATTGTCCGGAAATTAATTTCAGGGATATTGTCTCATTTACATTCTAAATGGAATATGAATCCCCATGAACTTCTGGTGGCAACAAAGAGAATTAGTGTCAGTGATGAATCCCGAAGCTGTGTAGCAGCTTAATGTCCTCCTGTGGAGTATGTCCTGAACAGATGCCCCCCTCCTTGGCCATCACTGAAAGAATGGCTGGTCTATAGCTTTTTGCTTTTATTCCACTCTGGACCATAATGCCAGCTTGCCTGTAATGAAGGCAGACTCCATTACACAAATAGCTAAAGCATTAGCACGATTAGCTCTTGTAGTTTCCTCTCCATTTGTATCACTCAGTTTCATACTGGAATGGTCAAAAACAGTAAAGTTCTCAAAATATCTTGTGACACCAACGTTGGGGTCTGTTGGTCTGAATTGGTCGCTTGATTTTTTTTTTTTTTTATCACAAATCTGTTGAGTCATTATAGAGGTCCTTTGTCCTGACTGTTCTTTTCTCCTTTGCAGTATTACAAGTGTGGTGGACAGTTTGCAGCAGTGGCCTTGGGTACCTTATCAGCATACACTCTCTTCACCATCCTTCTTACTCAGTGGAGGTAACTGCAAGAATGTTTGTCCTGGTCTGTCTGTAGTTCAAATAACTGTTGGATTGCTCATGTTTGTTTTAACTTAGAAAATATCCACTAAAAAGTTTTGTGGCTCTTTTTGGCTGACAGTAATAATGATCACTCATAAACTGAAATACAGTCTGTACTTAAGAAAATGCTTACGTGATTTTGGATGTCCCTGCACACAGGACTCGCTTCAGGATAGAAATGAACCAAGCAGACAATGAAGCTGGAAACGCAGCTATTGACTCACTCCTTAACTATGAAACTGTGAAGGTGAGATCTCAGCCCCTTCCTCCCTTCTTCAATCCTTCGTTTTATTGCCTGTTTCTAGTCTTTTTCTTCTTTATACTCAAGCCAAGCACTTTGACGTGAACAAATATTTACTCTTCAGCGGTGATAGTGTTCCACTAGCATTATTTCCACTGTCAGAATTTTCCTTTTACTCATAAAAAAGCCATTTCTCTCTGTTGCAGTTTCTATGCCTCTCCCTGCTTTGACGCAGAGTTCATTGTCACAAGTGCATGTTAAACTGTGAGTTCATGTTTATGGCAGGATTTATGGCTGAAAGGACTGATTGTTACTATCAGGTTTACTTAAAGGTTATCATACTCATCTTAGTTATCATAGGGCAGTGTGGGCCCAGTCAGAGTGCAGTTGTTGAAACCTCTCTGGTATGTGGTGATTTAGTGTTTGGTTAGCTTTCGAATATTTGTGTGCTGTAATATGATTCTTGTCATGGTCAAATGACAGTAATGTTTATTTACACACATGCTACTTCTATTTTGTTTGAGTATTCAAGTGTTGTTTGTTAAAACAAGGATGAACTTCATTGCTAGAGGAACAATCCCAAAACATCCCACTCCTGTTGCATCTGGAATGTACCTATAGAGAGCTTTTCTAATTTTCTCGATTACTCAAAGTGCTTTTACAATACATATCAGCATTCACCCATTCACACACACATTCACACACCAATGCCAGGTGGTACTTTACAAAGTGCCAATCTGCTCATCAGAAACTCATATACACATTTTCACACGCTGCTGGCATAGCCACCTGGTTGCAATTTGGGGTTCAGTAGCTTGCCCAAGTGTACTTTGACACAAAGACTGGAAGACTTGGGGATCAAACCACTGATTTTTTGAATAGTAGAGGACCTGCTCTACCTCCTGAGCTACAGCTACCTCTAAGCTTACAGCACCTGGTATTCCCAGGTGGTCTCCCATCCAAGTACTAACCAAGCCCTGACCCCGCTTAGCTTCAAAGATTGAACGAGATCAGGCGTGTTTAGGTTGGTACTGCAATTTCAGTATGTGTGAATTAAGCTCACAGAGTAAAACTGTAACATAGAGAACTTAGGTATTGATCAGGACCAGCAAAAGCTAGTCAACATTACTATAATATTACCAGTCACTGGTTGTTCATATAATTGTATTTTAATGAAATTCTCATTTAAGAAAATGTTGTCTGAGTTTTCATACCATAGAACTGATACAAAGCATATTAAAACCACAATCTGTGAGACTGGTAAGTAATTCAGTAATTATTATACTTTATACTGATTTTTCATATTGCTAATACATATCTTGTACATACCGTCCTAAGGGTGCAACTAACAATAATTTAATAGTACCAAATTTTCTTTTTTATTATTACATTTAACTTTGCTCAAGTCTTCTGATCTATCTTTTGAGCCCACAACCTTTAGATACCCCGTTAACTATCGCAAAGAAAATCAGCAAATCCATACAATTTAAAAAATGGAATAAGAGTAGGATAATCTGTAATTTTTTGAGCAAATTTAACAAACCAGTTTATCAAAATAGTTGTCAGTTTGTTTTCTGTTGAAGAACAAATCAAAAATTCCTCCCAGGTCTTTATTGACCCATTTACACAGACAACTGGCAAAACAAACAATTCCTTTTTTTCTGCGCTGCTCTTCTTCTTTTTCAAGGTAAATTGCAAACTTTTTCAGTTTTTCTTGTTCCAGTTACCACATCTGTAATGGCTGGACTTTGTTCCTGGTTTAGCCAGTAACTTTAACTTTGTCAGTTAGGCCAGCTGTTGGTTAGGCAAAATCATATGTCTTTTGACTGAATACTTCAATATTAATATCAAGACAGCATTGTAGGTATGACTATTGGTGTTTCATAAAATAAGTAGGTAAAGGCAAACAATAGAACAGCCAGAACAGTCTGGACAGAATATTATACCAATTTTCTGTGATTCAGCCCCTAATAACACTTAGGTCTTATCACAATATGAAGATACTCAAAATCTAGGATTATACGTAGTTTCATGGCTACATGGATATAATACCATCATAAAGTGCCCACCTCTAGTCTTATTTATAGTATGAACTTAAAAGGTCTGCAACTGGAGGCTTCATTTTAAATAGAAATGTCAGCTAGGGCCCAGTGTGGTTTATGGGTGAGTGTTCTCTCACAGACACCTGACTGATGTGATGTGGTGCGGATGAAAACATCGCTGCATACTTTTCTCAGTGGCATGGTTGGTGTCCTGAATCTTCATCTTTTGCCGGTCTAAGCCTCCTTCTAGGTAACATCATTGTACTTACAAGTACGCATATAAACATAATCGCCATCCAGTTTCGGGTGCTTTTGTTGGCTGTTCCAGATATATTTTGGTATCTCTGTTATTTTCTTTGCTGTATTATTTTGTGTCCTGTTTTCCTTTAACGTTTTGTTCTGTGTTATTTTGTGTCATCTGTGCCAATGCGGCCGGATTTAGCATCACTCTGAGCTGTGAGTGTGCATATGTAATTAGATCTCCGCCCACTCAGAAATCCGTTCCACTTTCACAAAGGGCTGGATGAGAACCTGAACATGGTGCCTTGCACTGCTTCTATTTGTCCTCTCTGTGCTTCTTTCTTCCCTCTCTCTCTTTCTCTCTCTCTCTCTGATTTCCTGCATTTCCCTATATGCAAATCAGTGGCAAGTCGGTAGCAGCACAGCAACACTGCCTTTAGCTACAGAAGCAAATCGCCCACTTAACCAGAGCAGAGGAACAATAGTGCAAACTAAACAAACAGCAATATTAGGTAATTGGCAGCAGAGTTAAGGAGGGTTGTTGCTGCGATCATGCCGTAGTTCTGTGTGCTGATTTTAAGAGATGTGCTTGTGGCTGATTCATGAGGCTTTTTTTTCTCCCTCTAAATGATATCTGTATGTCTTAATCAAAAATTAGAGCTGCTTGTGTGGTGTAACACTTAAGAGCTATCTGTGCTCTGTTAGTAGGTGTCTGTGTAAGCTGTTGCAGATGTAAATACAGAGGCTGACGACAGTGCCAATGATTAATACTCTGCAGCAATTCTTGTTAAACTTGCAAATGATATTTAAGCCTTCTTTGCAATTATATTTGCCTAATATTTTCTAAACTGTTCTTTTGCCATAATCACTATCCTCTGCCAGAGCTTCATGTCCTGACCCTGCTCTGCAAAGCAGGCTTTGAAATTTTGTTTTATCGCCCTCCACATCCTTTAAGATCAGTGGGGAGGAGATGAAGATGGAGAGACATGAAAAAGTGCTTTAGAGGCCAACTGAGACCCAGACTACGCCCAGAGCGGTCACTGAGAACAAATGCAGCCTTGAGGCAGGCTGCGCTAAAGTGTCTTTCTGCCTGACACTGCTCTCCATGCTTCCTTAACCTCTAACCTTATCCATATTTTGTGTCTGTCCCTCTTTCTCTCTCAACTCACATTTTCTTTCCTTCTGTGAATCCCTTTTCTGTATCCGCGCCCCTGTTCAACCCTTTCTCCTCTTCGTCTTTATGTTTCCCCTTTTGGCTACAGTACTTTAACAACGAGAAGTATGAAGCTGAAAGGTATGATGGATACCTGAAGATCTATGAGTCAGCCTCTTTAAAAACCACGTCCACGCTCGCCATGCTCAACTTTGGCCAGAGTGCCATCTTCAGCATCGGCCTCACAGGCATCATGCTGCTGGCCAGCAAGGGCATTGCTGCAGGTGAGTGATCTAGGTGCTTTGCTGCTGTGTCTGTGTGTGTCTCCTGTTTTTGGAAAATCATTTTCTCAAGATCTATAAACTATGAAATAATTTGATGGCATCCAGGTGTAAAGGTGCAAAATACCTGACCTGAATATACCTCTTCATGCCCATGATCTGTGTCCACAGCACAATTGGGTAAAAACGTGCATTTGGAAATAAGAAAGCTTAAAAAAAACACCCCAAAACAAAATCAAACGGACAGATGAAAATGACAAGTAAAACCTTGACTGAACTGGATAATAGAAACTAAATGAGAACAAAGCACAGCAAGCATGAAAAAGTGGCATGAATAGGAAATAAAATAGCCTTGAAGCAGAAAATGAAATCACAGTGGGTGGAGATAGATTCAGACTGTAACATGTTTTGTCTGCTTTCACAACTTGAAAGAAGAAATGGTTTGAGTGTTATTTTCTTTTTTAAAAAAACTTGTATTCAAAGATACACATATGATACAATAGAGAAAGATTGCATGCATCTCTGTAAGTTGGTCTATTCATGTCATGTAGGTACGATGACGGTGGGAGACCTGGTGATGGTGAATGGCCTGCTCTTCCAGCTCTCCCTTCCCCTCAACTTCCTGGGCACAGTGTACAGAGAGACCAGGCAGGCCCTAATAGACATGAACACTCTTTTCACCCTGCTCAATGTGGACACAAAGATCAAGGTAACTTGTCGACCTGACATGTACTTCTCTGCTTTGTAGCAATAAATCATAAAATGTTTTGTGTTTTCTTTTCTTTCTTTTTTTTTTTGCATTTTCTCTTCCTTTAACAAAAAAGAACATAAGAGATGAATTTTTGCACAATAGTAAGCAAGTATAGAATTCATTTTAAAATATGCAAGCAAAACTGATAGAGTCTTTTAGCAAGACTTTTTCCTCAACAACAGCATGTAATGTGTTACTGCACAAGTGGGAAAAGATATGATGCAGAGCTGAGTTGTTCTTGGCTTCATGACATAGCTAACCTTTTCACGTGTGCTGTTAAAAATGATAGGCCGTAGTCTAACATAGTAATTACATGCTTGATATGACTCAAGTGCTTCCTTATTATTTGCCACTCGTAGAGCATGAATTATGCAGAGCATTTATTAATCAGTTGTGATCGGTAGCAGTTTTAATTGATGCAACCTTAATTTTGTGTGATTTGGTACTCTGTGAAAAACTTACTTTCCTTTATTGTAAGTATTAGAAGTATCAGTTCTTTGTCTTCATCATTGATTTCGGTGAGGTTTTTCAAGTAACAGACCACAAGCTTGTTTTATTTGTGTAGTTTTGCTTTGTGTTCCAGAGACTAGTGATAAATGAGAGGGTTTTTTTGTTGTCATTGTTGTACTTTCTGTGCAGATCACCTGCTCAATCAGTGATAGAAAAAACAAGTGTGTATCATTAAGTCCTCTAAACTGTGAGTGAATGAGCACTGTGAAGATGTAGAAGGAAGGGTAAAAATGTTCTTAATGTTGAAACTTGTTTTTTATTAAGCTTCTTGTTGTTAATTTTTGCTCCTGTTTAATTCATATTGTTCAAAAGAGCCACCTCGTTGTATACTGACTCTTGTCTATACTGCTATTTTCCTGAACATCTCCCTTTAATTTTTTGATTTCTTAATAAGACTGCAATTAACCATTATTTTCAGTATTGTTCTATCACTTAGTTTTTAAAGTAATCACTTTTTGTCGGAAGAGTATAAAATGCAAATGATAATTTTCTTAAGCCCAACATGACATTTTTATGGTTTTTTTAAACCACCAACGGTCCAAAACATTAAGATATTTGATTTATTTTTTTACTCATATGATAAAAAAGACAAAAGTAATTGTCAAAATATTTGGTACTTCATTAATCTTTCAGTGGACAAATCAATAAATTGACTTATCATTTATTTCTTGTACAAACATATATCCCTTTAAATGAGCACCATGCTCCATAGTCTGAGAAATATGTGATTGTCTTTTTGTAAATCCAACTTAAAGATATACTAAATTGTATTCAAAACTAGATCATCTTTATCGAGTTAATCATTAAAATAGTTCAGATTTTAGATGCAAGTTGTTTGTTTCTTCAATGTCAAGATCTTCAATCATAGCTATCAGTTATATTTTCAGACAGTTCACGAAGGACCAAACAATCAATCGAAATAATATTATGTAATCTGGTGCAATGCCCCAAACCCAGGAACTGAAATTCTTTGATAAAGGCATCAAGGTCGGTAGGTAGGTAAGGGCTATTTTTTATTATAAATGAAGCATTGTGCAGCAACTAAATTGCTTTGGCCTTGAAATCATAATCTCCAGATGTAAGGAGACATGCTTGTTTGGTACAGACCCCTGCAAAAATCTCATCATTATATTTCCTTTCACAGTCTCTGTCGAAATAATTTAAGTATTATTTTTTTTGCATATTGTTCAGCCCTAATTTCATTGCATTTATCTTTAATTTTTTGCACAAGGCCACAGCCCACCTTGCGTCAGAGGAGAACGTTTAAGTGCAGCTGTGCGCCTGCTGCCTGACAATATGAATGCCGTCCCCATCTCCAGTCTGTAATTACAGTAGGAGAAATGAATCTGTCCAGTTATTTTTCACTCATCACTAATACTCCTCTCCATTGTGATTCCCCATGGAATGGCACTGCCCAGCAGGCCATTACTGTCTGGCCTATTATGTAGATGTAAAATAATTTAACCCCCCCCTCCCTCACTTGAAACTGCTCCACAAAATAAAAAATAGATGATTCTGGCCTTTTTCCATTTTGGGGGGGTGAAATTATCATCTGTTTATACTAATGGACTGTGAGTTATTTGTATTAATTGGCTGAGGTGGATTGAGGGTGATTATGCTGCTATTAGGTAGTATGGAAAAGGAGCAGATCAGGCTTTTTACTCTTGGACAGCACTTTTACTGCTGATCTTGGCTGCATCTCAGCTCTGCAGTTCAGTTCAGTATGTACTGAAAGTTTTCACTACTATTGATCCTTTAGTCCTTCAGTCACCACGAAGGGCAGCGTGTGAAGACTCAGACAGCCTTTTGAAAATGACCTCCTGAATTTGCTGTGAATGTCTCGGCTTTATGCAGTCTATGTTTGCTCTGTGCTTCAGCATTATCCCTCCTTACAAGGTGTTGGAGTAACATTGCATCATGTTAGGCCTCGTCTGCCACTGGCTGTTTTGTATCTGTCTCCTCTCTCTATGTGTTTCGTCTGTCTAAACCCTCTGATGGTTTTGTTTTTTTCAAGGAGAGAGATCTTGCCCCGCTATTAACCATCACACCACAGGAGGCCACCATCCGCTTTGAGGATGTCTATTTTGAATACCTGGAGGGCCAGAAAGTCTTAAACGGAGTGTCTTTCGAAGTGCCCGCTGGGAAGAAGGTGGCAATAGTTGGTGGAAGCGGATCAGGGTAGGTCACCTTTCACAGAAGTACGCTGACTGTCAAACCTTCAGCCAGGTGGTTTCATCTCATTTGTATGTGCAGAACAGTCTTATTGTCAGATATCATCAGTAGACGGTGGGGGAGCAGCTCACAGACAGAATGATGCTGATGATTGGTTCCACTTCTGGTTGCAGGAAGAGCACCATTGTGCGGCTGTTGTTCCGCTTCTATGAGCCCCAGCAGGGGAACATCTACATAGCCGGGAAGAATATCCAAGACGTCAGCCTCGACAGCCTGAGGAGGACTTTGGGGGTCGTACCACAGGTCTGAGGCACATCAACAACAACAAGATAAATAAATATAAAGAAAATCTAATTTTATCAAAACCATTTAATTTAAAAAAAAAAATATTTGTAACTTCTTCACCACAAATGAATTATCTTGATTATAGTTGCAGCTATCGATTATTTTGGTATTCTTGCAATTGCTCTTCAATTAATCAAGTAATCAGATAGGACATACTCTTGCTCTGTAAGAAAACAGTAGTAAATTTCCCAAAACAAAATAAAATAGGTCTATTTAGGTGAAATTGGTTTCCTGCTTAAAAAAAAAATGTTGTTAAAATTGCATACAATAATGCTATCTGTCCAAGCTAAACCAATACCATACATACATACATACAGACATACATACATACATACATACAAACAGACCAACATTCAAGTCTTGTGGCCGTTGTTGAAGGTAAAAATGAATGGACAGAAAGGTTGGAACTATAGTCCACAAAGTTTAATCACACATTGCTTCTTTTCTTTGTTTTTCTTCTTTACTTCATCTCAGCTGTCATATTGATTTCTGCTTCGTTAAATGCTAAATTGACATTAGTCTTGTCTCGGATCCGCTCCATGGACTAAATTAGAGGTCTCCATGAGTCCAAAATTTTGTGCCCAAACCCTAAAGGACCTGGACCTGATCTGTTTGTTATTTGAAATGTGCCCATGCAGAACGTAGAAATGTTGAATCTGGACCTGACTGGGAGACACAGACACGACTGACTGCTATTAACAATTTAACATCAATTTACAAGTTAGAAAAACGGAACTTTGTGACTCACCTAATGTAACATTAGAAGCCCTCTTTTCTGTGGTTGTGATGCAGATGATCCATCTTTCATTTGAAGAAAACTAATAATAATACATCCAGGTCTGTTATTCCTTTCTTGCTGATTGAAACAGAGCGTGGCTGATTTACTTGTTATTTCAGCCTAAAAGTCCACTTTCTGTCTCGATGAAGGATGACAAACACGACTCATTAAGAATTAGCTTTGCAGTTTTGTTGCATCTGGCATAATGAATGTATTTTTGAGTATTTCCCCTTTTGAACTATACTGTTAAGGTTAGATTGGCTAATTCGCTCTCATCTGTGCTGTCTGGTCATGGTTGGTCTTTTGGATCAACTTGACTATTATCATTACATTGAATAGACCTGGGATCCATGGTAACTGGGGCCCAATTGACTGTATAAACTGTATAAATTGTCAATGCTCTCTGCTGAGAAGCTGAAGAACGATGTTATGCTGTTGTGGTTGGCCAGTTCAGCATTACAATGGACAAACTGTACAGAGTGTTTGTTTTGATTCAGCTGAAGTATGCGCAACTTTTAGACACCCTCTGTCGTTTTCTCTGACCTATCTCTTCTCTTTCCCACTCATTATTTTCTCTTTTGTTTTTTTATGTTTTTGTTTGCATGTGTGTGTTTTTATGCAATCTTCGCTGTCGGATCGGGTCGTCTCCCATCACCTGTCCACACGTTGTGCTACTGCAATAATCTTTTCTGCTATGTCTGCTGCATACAGTTTTATGGATTTAATTTTATATTGGGATTTTTTCTTGGTTATTCTGTACAAAAATGGGACAACATAGAACAATGCAACATTTGTAGTGAACAACATCAGAAATAAGTTTCATTCAGTCAGGTTTTCACTGCTCAGAGGCTGCTCTGAACAGATGGTACATTTTTGTCATTTGCGTCCTTTGCCTTTCTCCCTCCTACCCGCGTCTTAGTATCTACAGTCTTCTGTGTCTGCCTTTGCTGCAATAAAAATATTCTCTGAAGCCTTTTTTTTTCTCTGTGTTGTTGTTAGGATGCCGTTCTGTTCCACAACACCATCTTCTACAACCTGCAGTATGGGAACATCAATGCTACACCAGAGGACGTGTACCAAGTTGCACGCCTAGCAGGCCTCCACAATGCTATCCTGAGGATGCCCCATGGCTACGAGACCCAGGTTGGGGAGCGGGGCCTCAAGTTATCAGGTATGCTGCGCTGTTATGACTATTGTTTAAATATTATCTCCTCTGCACAAGCAGGTAAAAGCTGTGTGTTTTGTATATTTCCCTTGGTGGTTTACCAATCTAAAATATTTAAAACCAAAAAAATTATTCCACAGCTGAGTGCTAACAGTGTAGCTGCAGTGTTTTCAAACAGAGCTGGAACATTTTGTTTACTGTTATGATATAAAGCTGCAAATATCCATTATTTTTATTATCTGTTCATCTGTGTACCGTTTTTAAATTAGTGGTTTAGTCTATATAACAGAAGAAAATGGTGAAAAATGCCCGTCACGATTTCCAAAAGCCCAAGGTGACCTTCAAATAACCTACTTTTTTCAACCAACAGTGCAAAACCCCAACATGTTTTATTATCAATAAAAAGTGGAAAAGTAAAAGGAACAAATTAGTTTTGTGAAAGTGGGACCAGAGAATATCCTGCCGTTTTCTTTGACAATTGGATCAAGTAATTAATCATTGAACCAAACTCCAAACTACATAACACTTCGTGTTATTTCTCTGTAAATATCTAATGTCACTGATCTCTGATTATTAGGTTTTTTTTTTACAGCTTACCACTTGGAGGTAAATTAAGTGCACATGGCTATTTCTACACAATTGCTAGAAGAAATTAAGCTAAGTGCAAGAGTCTAAACTTTAAAGCTGTCCTCTGTCTTCTGCCAAGAATTTACATGAGGCTGGTAGTTGCCTTGTTTCATGCTTTGAGCGAGAAATGTGACTGAGACTGCAAAATGCTGTGAGGACTGTTTCTGTTTCAGCTCTAGCGTGTATTCACATTTCTGCGTAACTATGGCAGCTTAAATTTACTTTAAAAAGACATTTGATTATGAGCTGCTGTTTTGTCTAAGTAGGTAATAATAAAACTTCAGTTAATTATTAAATTTGACCTCACTTTATGAGATTCATTATGAGACTTAATCTGTAGCTGCGCCATTGTTATTTTCTTGCCCTCTTTGTAGTGTGTGAACTTGTTTAATGGCATGTTGCCTTGTTTTATCTGCAGTGAAGACTGTGTAGTATTTGGCTCCTAGCATCACTCCGCAACTCATTTAGCCCACGTAAACACAGTGTGAGCACTTTCACTCAACATTCAAGATGCAATTACTGGCAGCACAGGTTTCTTTATATGGAGCGGCTGAGTGAGTGAGAGAACGGACAAAATAAAAACATGACTAACTTCTCATTAATTTCACTGCTGCTCTACGTGACAGCTGCCAGTGAGTTTGTCAGAGGAGGGGTCGGGGGGGTGTCTGGGCTGTGAGGCTCCTCACTTCCTTCATTGCTGTTCTCCACTGCCAGCAATATCTATATTTGCCGAACGCTGCTTTCTTTCACGAGGCCGTACACTGTTCATGTAATAAAGGCAGAGTCACACACAGTGGGAGAAATCTTTGCATCCTGCTGATTTTTCTTCTCAATTAAATGAAAGTCTTTCAGACCAGTCTGAAGCCTGTAGCACTGGTATTGTCTGAGTGCTGGCCCTCCGTTTGAGATAATTATCTGATGAGAAGGGCCAAGAGAGACCTGCTGCGTCCTCACATATTTTAAACCTTTGGTCTTTAGCTTGGTTTGCTTTTAATTATGACATCTGTTGTTTTGTTTCAGGAGGGGAGAAGCAACGTGTTGCCATCGCCCGCGCAATACTAAAGAATCCACCCATCCTCCTGTATGACGAGGCAACATCCTCCCTCGACTCTATCACTGAAGAGGTTTGCCCGACAGCGCATGAACACATACGCACTGACAGTCACAGGCATACGTACATAACATACCCACAAACGATCGTCCTCTGCTGCCATCCAGGTCGACACCTCACAGCGCCGGCATACACATTTAGCAGAACAAACACCCACTCAGTCACCTGCTGTAGGTACACAATATTTCAGCTCACTCCTGCGTCACATACCTGCTGTGACATACCCCTCTCCCCAACACACACACACACACACACACACACACACACACACACACACACACACACCACCCCCATGTTCTCCCTTGCCACCTGCCACTGTTTTCTCCTACTTAATCTCCAGATCTGCTTAAACCCCACAGTCTTTGTAAATGTTACATTTAATGAGAAAGTTCAGCGTGCCCTCAATGAACTGCAGAAGAAAGAGAGGGGCAGTAGAATCGGTTGTTAATTGAGATTTTCTGTTGCTTTTCATCACAACAGTGTTTTTAAATTATCATATGTAAACAGTGGTTTAAAAAAAAACATATGAAAGTAGAGGTTGCTGAGCAACATTCTGTTGACTTAGCTGCTCCTTCAAATCAAACTTTGGGAGTACATTTCATATATTTCCTGTCATTCATGCACTTTTGTTCTTATTGTTTTTGCAGACCACCATTATTGCAAACCTGGGGAACTATTTTCTTTTGGATTAGGGGATACTTTTGTCAAGCTTAACAGACTGATTAGGCTATTTGCCTTTGTGTGCTTCCAGAACATCCTGAGTTCAATGAAGGAGATGGTGAAGGACAGGACATCAGTGTTCATCGCCCACAGGCTTTCCACAATTGTAGACGCAGACGAGATTATCGTGCTCAATGAGGTAAAAACTCATCCACCTATTTTTTTAAAATTTTTTTTTTACTTGATCTCATACCTTCCCTGATTAACGTCTCCAGTTGCAATGTCAGTCTCATAAAAGGCAAATAACATGAAGGCTCAGAGTTTTCTGAGTATAAACATGCTCTGTGTTAATTGCCAGTCCAATTAGACAATTTTGCATTGAAGGGAAGGATGATGACCTGCACTCTCTGTGACCCTCTGTGCAGTGTGTCTGCCAGCAACAGAAATTTATCAAGTAGCTTCTGTTTTGGCCACTTATTTATTTTGAGTTACCTTTCTACTAAGTACGTAATGAAAACATGCTTTGTTTAGCTTTTCTCATTATCTTTAACAACAACAGGACACTGTTGGTAGAATTGAATGTATTATTTTCTCCATAAGGGCTCATTAAAGCAGTCAGACTCGACTGGCTGTTTTGGTCAGATGGCGTGTCTTGTTTGTCTCGGTGACTAATAATGTATGGGCCGACTTCCCAGACACTGATGAGGCCTTATCCAGGACTAAACATGTCTTTCAATGGATAGTGCTATTCAAATGGTTTATCTATACGGTTTTTTGGTCAGTTGTGTTTAAACCAGGCTGAGATTTGCACGGAGACATAGAGAATATCAAATAAAAAAACCAGTGGATCTTTTTGGTGCATTGTAATTGTATTGTGCATCAGAAATATCCAAGTGGAGAGAAAAATGCTGCAGTACGTGATGGGTTGGGCTTGAGACACTAAAGCACAATAAGACACAGAGTGACGTCGGTTATAATCTGGAAATAAGTGTTAATATGAAATGTGTCCTAGATGAAGGGACATTTTTCCACCGGTGCTAGAGTCAGAAAGGATAAAATGAGGAGAGGTTTGTCTTTGAACTGCTACGAGAGAGCATGTGCCATTCCATGTTTCCAGAGTCAGATGGCAGGGATCAGAGGGTCGTGGCGAGGAGGCATGTTTGCGTGTGATGTCGCCATGGCGTTTGCTGGTGTCACCAGCAGAGGACTGCCTGAGGTGCTCATTAAAATAACGAGCGGAAGCAGTCACGTGCTCATCTTGGGTGCACTAAAGATGATGCCAACACCTCTGCATGCTCATGGGAGGTGGGGGAAGGGGGGGTGCCTTCATTTGTGTTTGACTGTGTGGGAGGGATGTGTGTTTGTTACGTGTTGATGTGCGTGTGTGTCTGCGAGTCCCTGTTTTTGCGAGAGAAATTGCAACAGTTGTTGGGGAGGCGGCAGGGATTCTAGGGGGGAGCTGACTCTCCGCAGAGAGTATGGTCATGAAGAGATGCTAACTATAGGACTCTGTGACCATGGCCTCATCATTTTAACCTCTTGTATGCTGCAGCCTTTTTTTTCCCAGCAAGTTGAGGTTTCATGTGTTTCTTTTTTCCTTGATTCCCTGCTCTTTTTCCTCTCTGCCAGGGTAAAGTGGCAGAGCGAGGCAACCACCACGCCCTCCTCAGCAACCCAGGCAGCTTGTATGCAGACCTGTGGAACACTCAGAACAGCAAAGTCCTCAACAACGGCATGAATTCGTTCAAGCCGCCAGCTGAGCGGTTGTCTCAGAAGGAGGAGGAGAGAAAGAAACTGCAGGAAGAGATCCTCAACAGTGTTAAGGGCTGTGGGAACTGCTCCTGCTGAGAGAAGCTGCAACCTCCAAGTCATCTTATCCCTCACAGATGGCCTACGCTGGAATCTGTGCAGTATTTGGGAGGGCAAGACATAGGGGTACATCCCCACTACCAGCGCCCACTTCAGCCAAGCCCCCACCCATGTCCCTATTCCTCCTCCTACTTGTGTGAATAAAGGCCACCGCTCGCCAAAGTGAAGGAGGAGGAGCAGAACAGGGAGCAAGTGCGTTTAGCACTGGCTGGTGTCCAGAGATGGAGCTTTCATGCCAGTTGCCTCAGCTGAAGCCAAGCATAAGAGACCTTGTATATCACATACGTGTGTGTAAGACATCTGTTAGTCAACATGGTTGCCCCCCCACCTCACCATTTTTTGACATCAGGTTTATTGACATTTTTCATTGCACTGGAAACAGATGAGAGTACATGTATTGACTTACATATGCCTTTAAACAAAAATTGTATACGATATAATTTTATAAATTATTTTCAAAATAAACTGAACCTTTAGTTTGCTTATTTTATATTTAGGATGTACACATATTACAATTAATTCTGCAATAAGGCAATCGTAGTTAAGATGCAAAAGATTGTTTTGCAGTGTGTGTTGTTTTTAAGTGTATCATTCAAAAAACACTATTTCAGAAAGTGTATCCACTCATAATTCACATTGCCCATGAGACTGTTGTCAATGTATGTTCTAAAAATATCAAATTTGGCAGATAATCTGGTCCTCTAGACGAATCACAACATAATGTGGATGTTTGGACTCCCCGGTGAATAAGCAGTATGTCACAGTCACATTCATGTAAATATAGCTCTGACAGAATGACAAGAAGCAACTCTAATAAATCATGAATGGTTTTCACCACAATGGAGCCACAATGTGAGGCAGCAACTTAAAAGCCTCCTCTGGGAACATTTTTACAGTCATATCATTTAGCCTTTGTTGACAGGCCTCTTCTAATGAAAAGTTGTAACTGTGCTAAGACAGCTTTTTGGATTGTATGATCACATAAAAACTTCCTCCTGAAGCTTACATGTTAATATTTTAAAAACTAACAGTACATGTATGTCCTCATTTTGAGAGGGCTGTTTTGGCTGTGATATGCACATTTTGATAGGAACCTTGATATAGCAGTGTATCTATGAATGAAGTAATTATTGGTTAGGTGTCTAGTACTGCACAAACAATGGTGAAGCCTGTCGCTTTGTATTCTGGAATATGTTGAATATGTGAGTACACAGACACATTAATAAATGTTGACTTTTGTGTAAATAACAAGGTCTGTGTGCTCTTTTTCTGACCAGGATTCAGTGATATGTAGATGATGATATACAGTTTACCTTATTAAACTGATACCAACAAAAGTATCTCTTAAGTTTCTGTATTAGACCACTGTTTCCCAAATTAGGAAACAAAAAGAACTGCTACATAAAACCAAAACAAAAATATGAAATTTTAGAAACTTTGTTTATTCACCAACTTGCCAAGTGTTAGATGAGGAGATTGAGCTTAGCTTAACTTTTCTAATATCAGTTATTATATTCTAATTTTCTCAAAGGCCTTATGAGGAAAAATTGTCCTGGATTTAAAAGAATAGTTTGAAATTTTGGGAAATGTACTCATTCACTTTCTGATTATGATTAGATGAAACATCTATATTCTATGTCTGCATAGATTTGAAGCTACAGCCAGCAGTGGGCTAACTTAGATTGCAAAAGAAAAATGAAAGCAGGTGAAGGGCTAGCCTGGTTTAAGGGAAAATCTACCTGCTAGAATCTCTAAAGCTCACCAAATAACATGTCTTGTTCATTTAACCTATGCAAAAGCAACAAAGTATTAAAGACAGCTGGCTGTCTTAAATAAGATTATGTGAATATTTCTTGCATGCTAGCAACCAGCAAAGACTACACTAGACTGGTGATTAAAAATCATATTTTAAAAATCATGGCAGGCATCTATATTTTCTTTGAGAAGAGTTTGACTGTTTTTGGTCACAACACTTTGCCAGGCTAACCAGCTGTTAGCTGCTGTTTCATACTGTAAACGTGACAGAGAAACAGATATTTTAATCTAACACCAGAAAAAGAAAAAGTGTTCACCCTAATTCACAAAACATTAAACTTTCCACAAATATAACAAGCAATTTGACCACCTCAGGCTTCTACAAATATTTAAGTTAGGCTGTCTGACAGGGTAAAAATACTCAATTTTTGAAACGTTCACAGGTAGTAAAACATGTAATCTTTGACAAGTGGTTATGAGTTATTATTCATTTCTTTCATATGATCACAAACCAAAGGGAAATACTAGCACTATTATGAGAAATGTTATAAATATCACGGTTAAAGAATTTTTGCTTAAAAAAACTAAAAGTCTAAATTTTCATGTAATTTGTTCATTTAATTACCATTAAATTGATGTGGTTGTTTTATTTATCATGTATCTCAATATAATTTCTAGACACTGTAATATATCTTGATACAATATATAGACACAGTTATATATAATTGTGTATACCATACAATTGCACATTTATATTCATTTTTCAAGGTTAATACCATATTATACTTTTAGAAATGATCTTGTTATTAAACGCAGATCATTTTAAACATAATCCCTTGATTCCTTGAAGTAAAATGGGGTATAAATTGAATCTGTGTGACCAATAAGAGCAGTTAAAGAAATTGTTATAGATAGAACAAGAGATTATTGATCTGTTTTTCCTTGAATCTCACCGTTCTCTTATTATGTTTATTGTCTAGTGGACAGAATGACAGCAGATACCCCTCAAGAACCCCTGCGGCTCCTTGGACCCTCCTCTGGTACCAGATACATTAGACGATGCTGTCTGTGAGGCCTTTTGGTGGGACTTTGATTGAAACCGACAATAACAAAAATATTCACATAGCGTGACAGACCGAGCCCTGCTGTGCAGCATGGAGAAGCCTCCACCACCTTCTGAGGAAGTCACACACTATAGATGAAAGTAGACTTTGATAGAGCCCAGCTTAAAAGGAGAGAAACTGGATGATTACTGGTTGGATGGCTCTCCTTTCATGCGTCAGATGTCCAGGCAGATGAGTTGATGTTAATGGTGTCCTTCTAATCAAACCTCGGAAGAGATTATGTGACTATTCATTAATGAGTCCCAACAATGTTCAGCTGCTGGCCCTAACAGGTTATCCGCTAATTATTCAGTGAACATAATTCAGTATGATCTGCACAGGTTCTGTGAGATAACCTCAAATATAACTCATAGCAGAATATTTTGCTTTTCCTCTACTTTGCTGAGACAAAGCTTTGTGTGTTTTTGATACGGTCAAGGACATAACGCTCTCAAGTATTGAAGTTACTGAGCAATCTGAAACGGATTACACAGGGAGGGTGTTTGCTTTCAGGCTATTTATGTTTAAAATCTAAATCACAGAAGCTATCGTTCAGTGACCCTTAATTGTTCTGTATGGCGTGCATGTGATTAGTGCTGTTGTGAGCTGTTTGTCTGCATGTCCTCAGGAGGTAATGAGGAAGCCGTCTCCCTGTTTACCATGCAGCATTCTGCAGGCACGAGAAAAGACAGGCACACAAAGGCCTTTAATAATGTCCTTAATATGGACCGCAGCAGGAGAGTCAGCCTCTAATACAAACCACGACCTTCTGCTGAAGGAGAGATTTTCCAAAAACTTGCTGCTGACGTGTAGATGAGAAGATATCTCCTTATTGAACCCACTCTTTCTGTCTATACTGAATCATTTTGATGGATTTAATATGCAAAATCCCCTAAACACAACAAAAGAACTGGATCTCTGGTCCCTTGAAAGCTGTTCAGAGTTCACAGGTGACGAGAGGTGTTTCAGACACACACGTCAAATCCCTGCCGACCCTTCTGTGGCCTGTTGCTCAAGTCCGCCTGGCCCTTTTTCATTATGATAACAGGCAGAGCAGCCTGAGACTCAGAGCGATCCCTCTGCACCAGACAGTCAGCTCACTCCCATCCCACTACAATGGAACTAGTATGTGGCCAAGGGCGTCTACGCCTTAATAAATATGCATCGATGCCTCAGAGAAGATGTAGTTATTTCCACCGTTTTGTGTGGGAGTGTAAATTTATGTGCGTAATCCCTGTGTACTATATCAATGCTCCTGGTCAAAATGAGAATGAATATTTACACATACATACGTGCACTTGCACACACACACACACACGACTGATTCATTTAAAGTCAATAATCACAGTTATAGTGGTATTAGTCTACCATTTCTGCACATATAGAGTGAGCTGCAGATGATGCAACCTCTGAGCAGAGCCTGGATGATCCAGGCCAAACATTTGTAATATGCATGCTTGCTGCGAATACAAAACTTTTGAATCTCTCATGAATTTGAATGTGTTTCACTCTCACAGGCAAAAAGTTGCTTTTTTTTTTTTTTTTGTCAGGCAATAAAAACAACTGAATCTTTTCAACTTTTAATAACTGTACAATCGTTTTGAAAAGTTGCTCCACTGGTTTGTAACAGTTGTGAATTCTAAAAAAACTTTTGGTATTTTGTGGAAGATGCCCCTGGCGAGCATACTTAAAAAGATGGAGATGGAAAATTGACCCTAAAAACAAACCCTGCAGATATAAAAAAAAAGTGTTCATCTGCTGATTCTGTATAGCACAGTCACAATCCCCCTTGTCTATGACTGAGATCTGAGCACGACCTGAGCTGGTGATTTTACATGTGACCTGACGCTGAATTGACGACTGAATGAGAAAATGTTTTAAATATAAATCTGTGACTAGCTGTGAATCAGAAAATGTCCCCCCATGTCCCAGTAAAATGACTGTGGCTGCTGTCAAAGAGTCCCACAGGAGTTATTCCATTATTCACCATCTATGCAGCAGCTCTGGGGTCTGTACTTGGATGACATTACCAGCAGTAGGGTCTGTCTCTTTGCTCTTATAAAAGAATCAATCAAAATCCCAAATTTATACCAAGGATTTACAAAAAATAACTTTCACTTTCGGAAAGATTTTCTGTTCAAGGTTTTGATTTAGAATCCCCTAAAAGAAAGGTCATATCTGGAGCAGCCTTTAAACTGAATTTCCCACTAAGATAATAAGTCATACATTCATTAAACGAGAAATGCCAGATGTGTGAATGGTGCTGCAAGAATCCTAGAACCCGATGAATACGATGAGAAGAAAAGTATAAAACTGGTCCCAGTGCTTGAGGACAAGGCCCTGTGAGGAGGTGTGCATGTGTTTCTCCTGGTTGTGCCATGTCATTTATTGGACTTTGAGACTTTTGACAGCCTGAAAACCAGACGAATCTGCGAGCTCATGCCGTATTTGCTCCAGCAGATTTCTTTGCAAATTGGTCTTGCATGCCCACCTTGACTTTGAGACAGATTCACATGAATCAGTGTGAACCTGAGTGTACATTTCAGGATCCCCTTTTGAATGAAGCTCACTGCAAGTCAAACAGAGCTGACAAATGAGACCGGATGGCCCCTTCTGAAACTGTTTGGTCAGGCACAGTGTTGCTAATACAAAGATGGATGCATGCAGGTTACAACAGTCATAATCTCATTGAAGCTTTCATACCGACTGTCAGACCTTGTGAGCGTCAAAGCCTGAAAATTCAGCATTTAGATTCTGCTCAACTCCTTACAGCCTTTAATTTTACATGGACTTGGATGCCAGAGTCCCCTCCTGTCAATTGATTTAAACTTTAAATAGTATTATGGAGAATCTGCCCATTTTTCACATTTAATTCAGATTAATGTTTGAGCTGCACAGCCTCGGAAACCTCACTTTATTATTAGAATGTAAAACATTTTATCACCACTTCAGGTCAGTCAGTATATGCTCCTTTACATTCTGAACAGGCCTGCAACGGTATTTTAGCATATATTCCTACCTTGACGTTAACAATGTTCTCCATTTTCCTGAAATTAATGTCCAGTCTTGATTTACTTCCACAGCAACTCGTTATTTTTCTGGAGGGACTTTTTTCAGATGTCTATGTGCATTAGAAACTCAGATGAATGGCAATTCATGTCATCAAATTAATACAATAAATAATAAAACACATGTAATAATAAAGACAAGAGTCTAAATCTTATAAAAAAATAAGCACATAATTTAATGCAGAGAAGCATGTTTGATCAATGGTACACTGACCCAGTTATCTGCTCTGCAAGGAGCCAACAGGACCTAAAATAATGGCACATTTAACAAACATCTGTCAAACAAGTAGAGGCAATAGGTTTATTTACCTTGTCAACTACACAACATGTTGTTTTACAATGTAGCTATAAAAGAAGAGCAATATACTGGATATATGACTCACAGCTCATACACAACAGAAATCCTGCAAAACCTAAAACACAGCAGCACAAACAGTTCAAAGAATTCACATCTGTGTCAAGAGGGTTTGGAGCTTGTTAGATGCTGTTTTCTCAGGAATACAGAACTGCAAACAATGTCTTATTTTTAGTTTCCACATTTTGTGATTTACATTATAGTATTTCATTCTTTTAAACTCTATTAAAAAAATATAAATCATAATAAACTGTGAATTTGTATACTATGTTAAAAAAAAGTTTTTAAAAATGTGGTGACTGGTTTTGTAGAACAAATTGTCTGATTATGATTTTGCGTAACACTTTTTAAAGTTACTGTTATAAATGCATTTGACTCAAATCATCATAAGATTCTTTTGTATTTAATTAGGCACCTTTTAAAACTCTTGTGTACAGCAGTGCACTCTATATAGAGTGAAATATAGTAAACAGTTAAGCTGGCATGCCTTTGTGATGATTTCACTGTCTTTGGTGATCAGAGCTTTATTTCACAAATGATTGACGGCTGCCAACCTCAGCGATAATTAACTGAGTCTATTCATATTCCGCTTATCGCGCTGCTGTATTGATGACCTCTGTTTTACTGTACAGACATGAAGAAAGTCTGTAACTCTGTAACAGCATAAAAATGTTCTGCTCTTGAGTTTGTTATCAGTGTGTTCTGTTGAAGCAAAGCTGTTACTGTAGAGCCACTGCTAAGTCTTAGACTTTATGAAGAACGTTATAATGAAATGAGTGCTACTTATCTATAAGTCTTATTGTAGATGTGCATGCATGTGTGTGTGTGTGTGTGAGTTATGCTGCCGATTAAGACCACACATGTGCCTGTTTTGTATATGTGTACACACACACACACACACACACACACACACACACACACACACACACACAAATATGTACACACATATATATATGTGTGTGTGCATAAACATGCAGATGTTCAGCCTTCAGCCTTTTGTCTGTTCCTCTCTCTCCCTGTAGTCTGCATGTTATCATGTGTGTCTCTGCCTCTGTGTTTGTCTTTCTCTAAAATGTGTGTGAAGGCTGTGCTGTGTCTTCTGTGCTGTGTGCCCTCTCCTCCTTCCAGGTCTACATGGTTGAAAGGAGATTTTGTGTCTCATATCCAGTCAAACCAAACCAAACCTGCAGCACAGCCTTCCATAATCTTTATCTATGTTTTACCATATACAAACATCTATATTTTCCTCTATATGGGTCCTCCTTGACCCACGTTCTTCACATATATTTAATTATCTACAGGGGTCTAGTGGGGGTGGGGGGTGGGGGGTGGGGGTGTCTTTGTATGAATGGAGGGTCTGTGGGCAGCAGAACATGTTGTATGCTGTACAGATTGTAAAGCCCCCTGAGAAAAACTAGGATTTATAATTTTGGGCTACATAAATAAAATCATCAAGTTCAATAAAAATCTGTTTTTACATGTGGCACCAGTGATACTATATGTGAGGAGGCTGGAATAGAAGGACAGTTTTGGTCTGTGTTTTATTAGAGGAAATTACAGCTCAGTTTACACAACAGGACATAAACTCTTTCGCAGGAAAATCAACAGGAAGAATGTAATTTCTTCAACAGGAAATCAAGTCTTCACTTAGAATGAATTGTTTATTTTATCATTTCTGATTCATTGGACATAACTACACACTTACTGTATATGAAAAACAGACTTTCACACCAATAAAGAAGTAAAGAGCCCTTAAGATGTTGGAATATTTATATGTAAATATAGACTTTAAGGGCAGTTAGACATACAGTCGTGCCAGCGCTGAGACAATAATCATTACGTCAATCAACTAAAAATATTAGATAAGAATGAAAATAACAAATGAACCAATTGTATCTTATTTTAGACCAAAATACAAACAATTTACTGTTTTTCAGGTTCTTAAATGTGCACATTTCCTGTTTTGGCCTCTAAGAGCAAAGTGAATATCTTTTTTCAGCCGGTCAGGCTAAACAAGCTATTTAAATATGTCAACTTGGACTTTTGGAGGATTTTGATGAGAGATTTTTTTAATACTCTCAGACACTTTTAAAACAAACAATCATTTAATAAAGATTATAACAGTTGGATTAATCCATAATGAATATAATGAAAATAGTTGTAACTGTGACTTATATCTTATGGTCCTGGTTTTTGTTTGTAAAATATGAAAACAAAAAAAAAGATAGAGATAAAACTGACATTATAACTGCCCTGAGCCAAGGGTAACATCTTGTTTTGTATAACCTACTGCCTAACACTGTTCAAAAGTTTTATATTTCATCTGATAAAATTGTAATAGTTATTGGTCAGTTGATTGTTTGGTTAATTGACAAATAATAGGCTTTTGTTAAGATATTTGCTTTGCAACATACTCAAATCCATTCTTGCCCATCTTAATTGCTTGATTAAAATATAAAGTACAGTGTTTGTACTGCAGGTCCAACTCCTGCTATGATAACAGTCCCAAATCTTTCAGTCGACAGACATCAAACGATGTACACTCCTGTACTTTCATAGTAATTTTAAACAGAAATAAACCATGTATACAGTACACTGGACAAATTTGACCTCCACATAAGAACTGTACTGTATTTGGTGCAAAAATGGTACATACATGGTTTAGTAATCAGAAGCAAAAATGTTAATATGTCGATATATATGAGTAAATGAATGGAATTATTTAAACAAATAATAATCAATAATTGGGCCTAAAGCACCTTTACAGAGTAGAATATGAGTGTTACAAATATCTAGGAAATTACAAATATATATATATACAAATATATAGGAATGAAATTGCAGGTGACTGATATGTTTCACAGTAGCCATACATCATGTAGCACTGCAAACTCTGTGAAATAACTTTGATATGTAACTTCAGAAAATGTGACAAGATCAGTCATCTGACAATTATTGATAAAGATCCATGAAATATAGGCTAGAAGTGTCCCATTGTGTTTTTCGTTCCTTTTTAAAAGTATTTAATGGCATATTTATTGATTTCTCATTGATTTACCTCTTCTCTTTCATTTTAAGGAGAGAGAAAGAGAGGGAGAGAGTGAGTGTGTATACGCATGTGAGTGTGTGTGTGTATGAGAGAGAGAGAGAGAGAGAGAGAGAAAGAGAGAGAGAGAGAGAGAGAGAGAGAGAGAGAGAGAGACCCTCTATCCAAATATTGCCTCCAGTCCTGTAAGTG
>JAQMCX010000058.1:10279998-10310912 GCA_029814765.1 Acanthurus leucopareius | reverse complement strand
TAATGGAAAGCACTTTGGTCACCTTGTGTGTTGTAAAGGGCTCTACAAATAAAAGTTGATTGATTGATTGATTGATTGACAAACTTAAACAATGTTGAATTTGAAGAATTAAAGCTATTTTTTTAATAGTTAAAATTATTTTTGCAGGAAATAAATGTTTCTATCCCTCATGGTAAGGTACTGAAGAATAGTTTATATCAGCCTTTGCACTGGCACTAAACCTCCGGTCAAAACACTGCTGACATGTGATGCCTATAAATATGCAGCAGGCTGTACATACATGACCCTCATCCACACTGTCCAATAATCCCACTTCCAGTGTGAGCGTTTCTCTTTGCCTTTTCTGTTACTGTTTTGATACAGTGATGTTTCTGTCACAATGGTCTAAATACTTTAGGAGCATCACACTGCCAGGTATTTTCCTTTCATATTCAAATGACGTTGTGCATAACCTGCTCCTTTGAGATCTGTCTCGGAGGTGTGTATATATGCTTGCTCATTTTGCCTTTTGTGTGCACTATTTGGGGATTTGCTTATGGTTTATTTATGCAGGTAATTCCGTTGAGAGAAACTCTTTGTCAGGGGAGAGCTAGTGTACAGTCTGCATGCATACTTTATAGCCATATGATCTAATAGGTTTAAAACTCAGTATCAAAGATGTATGCTGCTGCAGTGTTTTGGCTCCAGTGATGAGGCCTCTGGAGAGGTGGGGAAATGTGCGTGGTATATGTGTTACAGTGTGCGTGTGCGTGTGTGTGCGTGTGTGTGTGTGTGTGTGTGTGTATTATCTGTTTTAGGGGCAGCCAGTGCTTACAGAAGCCCTCTTGCTGACTGTGGTGCATTGAGTCTACCTGGACTTCACAACCTGACAGAAAATTAGCAATAACAAACACTCCCTTGTCTCTCTCTTACACTCTGCCTACGACTATGGAGACTCTACAGTGAATACAGTGACAGCCTGCCAAGCAGTTGAAAGTATTAATGTGCACGTATGCATGTGCACATGCTTATTTGGCCCCCTGAGCTTTTATGTGGGCAAGCAAGTTTGTTTTTGTGTATGCACGAGTCAGTCGGCATTTGTATAATGATGAATTTACTATTTGTATTTTTTTCATCTAACACTGTACAAAAATGATAACGAGGGAACACTGTTGTTTGGATAACACAAAGTGCCTACCAGGAACACATATTCGGAGGACAAAGGCTCCATTGTCGGGGAGAAAAGTAAAAAAAAAAAATGTAACAATTTACACTTTGACTCCATCTCTGGGGGCTTTCGGGAATGTTAATTTAAGTTCCCATTATAAAATGTATTTAAACCAGACTAAGAATTAATTCCATTATTCTTGGAGGCAGCTGGGGCTCCTGTATCCGTCGAGACGGTTTGCTGCTCCCTCCTGAGACCTGTGGGTTTTCCCATCACTTTTAAAATCAATTACCTTTCTACCTCCCTCGCCTCTTCAACTCGCTCTAAGTACTCTCCTCATATTCTTCATTAGAAAACTCACCACTTCACCTAAAGCTCATATGATCACTTCGACCGGAACTTTGTGTATATTTAAGTGTCCATGTCATATTTCAATGCCTCTCTCTGATTTATTAATATATCTTAGGTGCAGCTATGGCTTGCACAGATTGTTCTCAGCCGGCTTTTTCGCAGGATCTAGACAATGTTGCTGCCTCAGATATAAATAGGAAGGCAATCTGTGGCTGGGTAAGACCCGTTAGCCCTATGTGACACTAAAGCCACAACAAAGACACTGCTGTACTGCTGCTGAGGAGCGGCTGCAGCCCTTGGGAGAGATCATGTTATTCTCCCTTGTGCGCCATCTCACAAACATCTCACCGCACTAAGTGAGGGGAATAAGCATGGATGGGCTTGACGGCTGCTTCCTATTTTAGTCATCGGCAGGTAGGCGGATGAGTTGAACTGCGGAGGATCTCTGTGCAGCGAAGTCTTCGTCTAATTAGTTTGTCTAATTATGTCTTTGTGCTGGAAATTTCTCAAATTAGTGGTATCGTGCAGAATGTGAGCATGCTCATTATGGTTGTCATGAGAATTGTTGCGGTGGTTGGAGAAGAGAAGAGAAAGGGAGAGGGAGAGAAAGAGTGTCATTGGAACCAAAAGCTCTCCTCGGTCCAAATCCCTTTATCAAACACGAGTAGCTTGTAATGGGAGATGTAACGCCCAGTTTCGTCCCAGGAATTCGCAGGGAAAATGTTACTTCTCTCTCTGAACAGCCCCCCCACCCCTCCACATTCCCTTCCTCCCTTTGCAGGGGTGCACCTATTTGCGGCAGACCACAAAAAGGTCCCCTTTGATTTTCCCTCCTCGTGCGTCAGCTGCGAGAGTGTCACAGCATCAGGGATGTAGGTGTCTCACATGGAGACGCTTTTTGATTTTCCCTCCTTGCGAGGTGCCACAGCATCAGCGTTGAAGACCCCCCCTCTCCCTCACTATCTCCTCCTCTCCTCGCCATCACCCACAACTGTGAGCTTCTTCTCCCGGCCAGTAAGTGAGGACAAACCTCCAGCGACAAGCCTCCAGCCACACTCCCCTCCCTGCTCTCCATGCTTTCTCCTCTTTCTTTCCCATCTTCCCTCTCTCCTCCCTTTTCCTAGGTGCCTCTCTACTGTCCCTCTTTCTCTCCCTCTCTCTCACTCTCCCTTTCCTTCTACCTCTCTCTCTCTCTTTCCTTCCCCCACTCCTGGGCCTACAGTAATTGGTATTCCGAGTGGCAGCTGGGATCCATACAAACACAGCAGACAGGGGGAGAGAGCAAGCGAGGCAGAGTGTGTGTGTGTGTATGAGAGAGAGAGAGAGAGAGAGGGGGAGAGAGAGAGAGACGTGGAGGCAGAGAGAAAAAGAAAGCCAGCAAGTCAATACGCTGGTTCATTAGAGCACTGAGTCACAGTGGCCGCTGCTTCATTTGTTTGTGTTTGTCCAATACTCTGTCTTAAGCAGAGCCCACCGCCTCTGTCCGCTCACACTGGCAAACCTGACAGCAACACACCCCAGGCTGCCTGGCCGCCTGTGATATGGGCTTTTCTGTGCCTAGGAGTATTTGGACATACTGGCTTATGAAATAATTACCAAATCAATAGCTTTGAATTAAGCGAAGCAAGGATTTTTCTCACAATTCTGCCCGACACAAGTCCAAGTTCATGCCTAGAACTCAGCCAGCATGTATGGAAATTGTGTATTGGCTTGCCTGCATGTTATTCTGTAATCATGCTGTCACCGAGTTATATTTTCTATGACTAATTATATGTCAGCAATATGGGATATTTTTGAGTGGATTAACCGAGGTGCTGATGAGACACGCAGCGTTGAAAAAATAGCAGGTCTAATTATGGTGGTGGATGTAAAGACGACAGGCCAGTTCTCTAAAATGAAATTTAGAGACAAAAACATTAAAAAGAGTGAGAGAGATCAGCTCCATTAGGAAACAAAAATAGGATTCTGCAGTTATTGAAAATATGAAAGTGGATGTTCCAAAAAACAAGAGGGCGGAGTGTTCTCCGGTCACTGCGAGCTCGGAGCAGACCACTTGTCGGGATATTGAAAGAGGGAGAGGGAGGTTAAGAGAAAGGGCTGAAATGACCTGTTCCTCTCTTCAAGGCCTGTTTATTTTGGAGGAAATAGTAATATGATGGTGGCTGTGTGGTTGTCTGGCCGGGGCCGCCGGCTCCCAGGGCCCTTGTGGTGCACGGTGACCTCTCATTACCACTGCTTGAGGAAGCGTGAAACGGTGGAGATCACTCCAAAGGGCAGCTGTGTAGATGCACCTAACCTTTTAAACCATCGGAATACGTCAACCATACAAATAACTCATTAACCTTATCCATTTAAATGAAAGCTCCTACTTTTATCCCCACACCCCCTTCTTCTCTGCAGTATTAGATTTGTTTAATTGGCCATTGCACATGATGAAAATGGCAAGTCCCTTTGCAGTGCGGTGTGGTCGAGGCGAGCCACACAGCAGGGCAACAGGGATTTGGCCCCCTTTGGCCTCTGACACTTAACAAAGCTAGTTTAAGATTTGGCGGGGGGGAAGGGACAGGAGAAATGGAAGTGTTAGTATGTTAGCATGTGTGTAAGACTGTTGTTTAGGAAGCGGCCTCCGGCTCTGTCCAGCAGCACAGGAGGGCATTGATTAGAGGAGCTCAATAGCTCGAGCCTTTTAATCACCTCGCTCAGAGGCTGCATTGTCCCACGGGCCCGAAGAATAAGCGCCACTAATACCCCTGTGCATATGCACACAGCCACTGGCTCCCAGGCTTCTGCGGCCCCTCACAGACCCACACAGCCACTAATCAATAGGACTGATTACCAACAGGGAGGCACTGTGGGCTTTGTTCTCATTTGTCTACAGAAGAGCTTGTCCCCCTTTTGTGAAACATCTTTCCAACTTCCCCCTTCGTTTAGTCTCAATATGGCATCGTTTAAAGACTGCCGCTGTGATATTTCTGTTATTCCGATGAGAATTTTGACCCGCTGCACCATTAGCTGGATCTGATGGTGTCAAAGGATAAAATGCCTGTTCTTGCAGACTAGAATAATGTGCCGTTCTGACCCAGTTGTAAAGAAAACATTTAGACTTACACACCAGCCTTCTAAAAATGGCTTTTTCTCACTCTCACTCTCTGCTTTGCACTCTGTCTCCATCTCCTCCCCTCCCTCAATCTGTCTCTCTGCCTTCTTGGTTGTCATATCTCTTTATTCTGTTTAGAAATGCTGTACATTGTGTTACGGGGTTGTGACTGATAGCCTGCCAATTTCAGCTGTGGCACATCAGAGAGGCTAACCCCCTCCACCACCACTGAACACAGAGAGACACACATTAAAGCCGTGACAGTGTGCTCCTTTTACTGCTCTCACTGATTCCATACAGCCCGATAAAGTGTTTCACAGAACAGCTTGTTTTTTATTTATTACTGGTTAAAGGCTATTGTGGTTTTTTTTGGAGGGTCTTTACCAAACTGCAACATGCAAGGGTCCTCCTGGCTTGGTTTGTGTGTTGTAGATGTGCCTGCAGCTTCACACAAGTAACAGACAAGAATTATTGTTCTCTCTCGTCAGAGATTCTGAGGCCATTTATATTTCCATCTGCGCAGCCAATAAGCCTCTAAGCCGGGTTTCAAAAACTAATAACATCAATGACTTTAAAAGGGAAAACAAGAAAGAAAGGCAGCGTATTAGCACCCAGAGATGGTGGGTGAATATTGAGATTTAAGTTTGTAGACGCTCTGAAGGGCAGAGTGAGGTTGTTGTTTTGTCCCATGTCCCCCCCTCGTTATTACCCTCCAATACATAGAGACACACCGTGCACACACACTCTCCCTGACTGACAGCCTTCTCTGCATTTTTCTGTCGTGTCTCTCTCGCCTCTCTCTCCCCCTGTGCTCCCTTTTTCCCGTCCCCTCTTTCTCGGCCTTTTTCTCTGTGTATCTCCTTTCTTCTCCTTCTGTCCTCCGCCACCCCCCTCCTTCCACCCCACCTGCCCCTGTCCTTTGGTTTTGAAGCCAAGCAAAAGAGTCGCCTTCTGAAGCAACGGGGAAATAATTTGTGGCTCGGAGAACAAAGGGAAATCTTTACTGTGAGAGTAATGGAATGGATTTTGTGATGTGGATGAAAACTGTGTTCATTTTCGACTCTCATTTTGAAAAACAAAGTACAGATAAAAGATGGCGATTTAAAGAGAAAAATAATGGGATGTAATGTGTGAAGGAGAAACTATATCCCATCCTCAGGATCATTATTATTATTAGATTTAAGTAACTTAAAAAGAAATAGATTTAAAAAATATCACTACTGTGCATTGACTAGTTATCGGGCACCTATTATTTATAAAACTAAACTGTCTTCATCATTGTTCTGGGATTGTGACGGGGTTAGCAGTGTTGTAGGAGTTGGCAGATTGCAGCTAAGGCAGTTTCAGGGCTGGAATACAGTTTTTAAAAGCACCATGTGCAATCCATTATGGTCACGTATTGACTTGAAATTCCTCAAAGCCCTTGACAGACCTCCATGCCCACTCGAGCTCTTATCAATGAGCTGCTTTTGTCTCGGCTCAAGAGACTGTGGACACATTAGCAGGACATACATTGTGCTGAAAAAGAAAGAATTTGGAAGCCCAAGCTGCAGTCATCTTTCCAGTGAAAAACATTACTTGTTAGTGTCCTCAACAAATATTTTTTAACACTTGATGTGTCAAAATGTGGACTTCCTTAGCTAATTAAGTTATTTTATCTTTTTTATCAAGCTGGTGGAACCTATAGAGCTTTCAAGAATAGCCATTGTGCTGTTCTCTGCACAGACCAATTCCTTTTGGAAATAAAATGGAGAAACTAGAGAAACCAAGTTCCATCTTTTAACAAAAAAGAACATTTTACACTAGAAATATCTTGGCTTTTTTTTTCAAAAGAAAAAGTGCCTCCATTAGGCTACTTGAATCTGTAAGTGACCCTTCTATATTCCAGATTCTTAAAGTGACTCGAAAGTGTGTCATTAAATCATCAACAATATTTGAAAAATAGCATTTGCAATTACTTCTATAGAAAGTAAAGCAGGACGTTCAAGCAGGACTTAATGACTCTTTTCAGTTCATTGCTTGTTGACTGTAATGATGCTGCAAATCTGCTGGACTTGCTTGTGATAATGGCTGAGATGTTCTTCACTGAGGAGACAGAAAAGAAGTCTTTCACTACTCTCAGGAACAACCGGACACACTTAAATAATGAGTGACTGGTGAAAGTGAAAGTGCTTTCTTTGTCTCATCTTTCTCTGGACACACTAAAAGAGCTGAAATGATTTTTAGACATTACTGATGTTGTGACTTGTTCACTGTAGCCTATTGTCAGTTTATTTTGTGCTATGCTTCTCGTGCTTTTTAAATGGTGTAGTATTAAAGCTTTTTTTTGAGCCGGACAGTTACATATGGTCATGTTTTAACTGAGACTTTCAGTAGATTTCCAAGCCATATAATGAAACTATAAAAATAAATAAGTAAAACTATGCATTCTTTTTTTTTTATGCCACAGACGTTAGAGCAATACTAGCATTATTTTTGAACACAATGGGCTCCTGAGGAAATGACTCCAGCCTGCTAGATGCATGGCTTTGTTCATCTGCTACATGCTAACTTTGTCTGCTGTCCAGTGCCGGGTGGACAATGACATAAACAATTGTTTTATCAGAGCATTTTGTCATGAATAATCTGCCTACGAGGGTCAATGAGTGCAACTTTATCTAAACCTGCAAACTAAACCACTAGCTCTACAAGTGGCATTACCAAAACAATGCGCTAATGCTAGTGGAGGCTAAAAAGGTCAGTGATGCTGCAGAGTTTGGTAATGACTCTTATGATTAAAGTACCACCAGTGAACAGAGTTGTTCCACTCAGTGTTTATATTAAAAAAAAAATGTTTGTTGCATGTTTGAAATTGTCCTCGGAAACAAACTAGTTGCTAATCCAACTTGCAATTAGCTTGCAAACTGGATTGTCGAGTATTTGACCCTGAATGATGTCGTAACATCAAAGACACTGACTTTTCTTCTCGAATTCAAACATCCTGATTTAAATACATGTTCCTTTTTTGTCTGTGATTTTTTGCAATAACTTTGCAAATAAGCAATTTGTCAAAATATCAAACTATTTGAAGTTCCATAAAAAGATTTCAATATTTTTAAAATGATGCTGTATATATGTAACATTTTATCCAAAGTAATTATACAATGAAATGTTTTAAACACATGTATGCAGGCTGCACAGATTATAGTAGAGTTTATTATGATATTAGTGTCAAAAATGCCTCAGATAATGGCAAAATTTCTGGTACAGATCAATAAGTAAACATCTATGCATTGATTCTGTCTTGGACCCTGCTACTTCCTAGCAGCTTCCTGTACACACATATGTAACATATTTTTTTACTGCATAAATAGCCATTATCCATAACCTGCAAGCAACTTGTGTCTTCAAGCACATTCATAACATCCATACAGATTGGCATACAGCTGTTGAAAAGTAATATTATATCTGAAATGTACATGTTTGAACACACCTGTATTATTTAAGTATACATCATGTTGACCATGTTTTAAGAAAATTCAGTACAGGAGAATTTTATTAAAAGGTGCAAAACACTCAATTAGTATAAATGATAACACATCTGTAACACTGTATTTTTAACAAAATGAAAAATGAACAAAACAAGACTGACCTCTTCTGAGTAGCAAAAAGAAATCAAAAGCAAAAGTGAAGTGATTAATGGTATTACCCAAATCAATATCACCCCACAGATAAGCTGGATTATTGCGAATTATTTTGTTATGAAACTGTAAAAACCTCACTTATTAAAAACCCTAAATGAAATGCTTCTCAGACAAAGACGGGATGCTTAGTGCAGCTAACACTCTAATCTTCCAGTGCAATCAGTGTAGCAGCAGCAGTCTGTCCTGCTTTGCTCCTGCAGACTCTTTTCCCCTCGACACTGGCTTTCACAAAGTTGATAAAGGGCTCTTGGGGGAATGACCTCAGCTTCCTCTCTGGTAGCAGCCACAGTCGCAGTGTTAGTCATCTTTAATTCTCATCCATCAACACAGCTGTCAGGGGAAACAGACCTTACAGTATAACAACTTTACTGTCCTTTTGTCACCAATAATTACACAGGATTCTGCAGTGAAATGCTTAACTGCATTGTTTACAACTGCACAAAAGCTACCCAGCTTTAATTTACAAGATCATATTTATTGCATTTAACACTGACATTCTGCCAGTCAGAGCTTAAAAAGCTAATTACATTAAGCCTGAAAAATATCTTCAGCCCAATTAATACACGATATTAAATCCATTAGTGAGACAGCTGCAATGCATGTTTTTGCCTTCACTTCGGTTTCAACGCACTGCAGTGTGTACAATGTAAGTTACCTGTTTTTCTTTGTTTTGTTGCGCACAGTGATAAACAACAATTGTTTTAGTGTTCAGCTCTCGATCCAGCTCTCAATCCAGCACTCAATGCCCACTACACTGCAGTTGTAGGAATTCAATGTAGATTTCAAGTGTTGATGTTTTCTACAGGCTTTTATTGTTTTCAATTCTCTCTGTAAAACATGTCCTTCCCTGTCTGGTGATAGATTTTTTTGATAAAAAAGGGACCTCAAACGAACTGGCTGTAGTCATTTGCCGAAAGAGGATGTATAGTCAGACATAACAAGACAGTCCTCCTGAGAAGAATGACAGCAGCAGTCGTTTCAGCAAGTGCCCCCAAATGACATCTTCTTATCTTCAAGTGACAAAAGCCTCTAAAGGCCAAAGGTATTATGAGGGGAGCAAAAGAGGAAGTCAGGTGATGTATTGATGGATGGGTCAAATAAAAACAAGACTTTTTACGCAGGAGACTGGTGTTTGTCTCCTACATGAAACAAAAAGTCAACACTGACCTTTGGAACCATAAGTTTGTAAGTTAATGGCATGTTGCAAACAGTGTATGTGACATACGTCACACATGTAACTGAAGTTTAATGTACTTATTTTAACCCTTACTTTGATTTTTTTCCTAAACCTAACAATGCATCTACTAGCAACAGGGGCTAATGGTGAAAGGTTGCTGCATCACCTGCACACAAATTTGGACTTTGTCAAATGCATGCAATTTGAAAGCATATAGTTATGTTGACTTCATGCTGATTGAGAAGAACATGTTGGATTAAATCAATCCTGACAACCGGACTGGGTTTTCCTGGTTTTCAGGGTTTATTTGTTCTTGTAGATGGGTCTGTCCACCCTCGTTCAGGTTCAGATTTTCACCTCTTCTGGCACTTTGTTGGGCCAATCACAACCATATAAATAAAATGGGTTGGGTTTGATATGATGACTGACAGCAACATGTTATCGGTCCAGATTGAAATATTCACATGTTGCATGTTTCGCTGCTTTGATTGGTTTTCTGCAGGTCTGTCCAGCAAAACTAAACACACTCACAAAACAGTGCTGAACAATTCTGATTCAAGATTCTGTTGAATTGCTCATTTCTCTTTATCAAGTTTTAGTGGACTGTTAAGCTATTTTTTGAGAGCATTTGTAACTAGACCACGATTTGTTGTTTTGGGTAAAATCAGAACTTGCAACTCTTGTGTTGTGCAGCACAATGTTGCAGGTTTCAATGATCTGATTGGTTTTAGAACCACTTAATTGTGTCCGGAGGCATTTTGGTCAATGCTGGTTGATAACATCCCTTTGAAATAAAAAATGAACTGTCAGAACTGTCATATCAGGCTAGATTTAATGTCCCTTTATGGGATAAGACAATTCTCCTACCTCTAATGATAATTATCATGCCTCTGATGGTGTATGTGCCATTTCATCTGAGGCATTTATCAAACGAGGAGATGCATGGTATCAGAACGCGTTTTAACACCAACTTGAACTAGAACAGCTTGACATTACCATTAAAGACACTTAAAGACGAATGTAATAATATTTTAAATGAACAGAAAACCAAGAAAATATCATTTTGTGAAGTATACAGCATTTATTGTCGAATTTTCATGTATTGTGGCATGGAAAATTTCCCATAAAAGAAAAAAAAAATTTCATCATTTCCATTGTTAGAAAATGAAAATGTCAACCTGAAGTGTTTTTGAATCATTCTTGTTGCTGCATCATCACCCATTAATTTAAGCTGCAAGAGCACATCAGCGGTGATATCACAGGACGTTCAGTCAGTCCCCGTTTTGGGATATGAGACACTTATTTGTCACAGAAATGGTCAGGAGATCAGGCTGGTCATGTCCTTAAAGATCCTGCAGGTGCATTCAGATGGATCATCCTCCCCAGCTGTCATTTTCTCCACATCTCTTTCACCATCTCTGAGCACGAGAAGAGAGGATGTGAAATAGGAGGCTGCCCGTGCATACAGCCATTAATCACAGCCCCAGAGGTAGTAAACACTCTTTGATGGTCATTAGAAAACAGTTCTATTACAGAGGTTACTGTGTCTAGCGGTTAACCTTCTCCTCTTTGATGTATAGCAGCGTGGGTTTTTAAAAGGGGGGGTTGGGGGAAGGAAGAGAAGGAGGGGGCAAGCATCCTCACCTAGGCTGGAATGTCCCCCTTCAGCAGCTTTTGAATGGTTGTGCAATCATCGTGCAACCTTTTGTTTCCCTCCCCTTTTGCTCCTCCTGCCACCCCCCCCCCCCCCCACCCATTCCCTTCCTCCTCTTTTTCTCCATCCCTCCCTCCCTCCCTCCTGTCATCTAAAATGTGCCCTGCATAAGTGGAGGCAGCTGCTTAAGTGCTGAGAGAGGGAGGAGAAGGGGAGAATGGAAGTGGAAGGAGGGAGGTAAGGGCCGAAGAGAGAGAAAGAGAGAGTCTGACTCACAGTTAGCTTTGCTTTCCCTCCCTGAATGCTGCAGCATCTACTTCTCCCATTGCACTCAAGGTCTCTCTCTCTCTCTTTCTCCTTTCTCTCTCTTACACACACACACGCACACACTCGTGCACTCATTTACGCACACACACGCGCACACTTTTGCAAGCATAAATAAGCTGGGTTCAGTATTTTACTTGAGGTTTCTGGGTTGTTGAAAATAATTTTGTTTTGTGCCGCCTCGGTGCATTATTGACTTGAGAGACTTTATTGTCATCTTGTTTTTTGTTATGAAATTTTAATGCGGACCTCATAATTAGGGTGGCTGTATTTGATGCAGCTTCCAGCCTTATCGCTTGCTGTTGTGCTCCAGTGTTGGTGGTGGTATACGCAGGGCTACTGATGCAATACAAGAAATAACACACGGTTAGAATAGTGACAATTGTCTCTGTCAATAAAATGTCAGATGAAATGTTACTGGAGCTTAAGGGCAATTTGGCAAGGGTTTGTGCCTGTGTCTTTAGTGCTCTTGTGGCAGTGGGCTTCATAGCTAAAAGCACACTCCCCTGCAGTGGAATTACATAGTGGTGGTGACGCCAGCAAAAGCTCAGGGCTTTTATCAACTGTCATTCACACAGGAGAAGCTGGATACAGGCTGCAAGGCCACCACGGCATGGCACAGGACAAAAGCCCAATACTGGGCTGTAATTGTCAGGAAAAAGGGCATCTAACAAGGTCAGAGAGGCGCTGTGTTGAAGTTGATGCACTGTTCCAATGAAAAAACAGTACTGTAGCCTTGATTTGCAGTCACAAATGCACTTTCGTAAATAGGAAAAGATAATACTCCACATCTCCCACATCAGTTGGTTGATAATGTGTGAACTCATTTTAACTTGAGATTTTTGAAAAGAAGGTATCCGCTTACATAATGTTGCATAAGTGCATGTACAGTTTAAAACAGGTGAGTGTGATTTTAATGAGAAAAGTGACAGCTGTGTGTAAAATACAAAATATACCGCAGCACTGACTATAATACATGAAAGGATTACAAGCACTCTTTATTGACAAGCACCGTACTTCAAGTGTTACTTTTTGCAGCCAATCAATTGATTAGTTGAACAATGAGAAATTAGTCAGCAACAATTTTGATAATCAGCAAATTGTTAAGTGTTAAACAGAAACTGCAACATGTTTCAGCTTCTCAGATGTGAATTAGATACAGGTCTTGGTTTCTTCCTTTTCTTTTATGGTCATGTGTGTGCATTTTATTATATTTTATGACACAGAAATTGAGAATTTTGTGGTTAATAGTCAGCACTTAAACATCTTCCATCAAAGCCCCCTGATTGATTCTTTTATATTGACCTGAATGTCTTTTGGTTTTGGAGTGTTAGCTCCTAGTAAACTGTAATTGCTATTTTATCTGACTCTTCATAAAACTACTTATTAATAATTAATGTAAAGAAAAGGGTCTGGTTTATGGATAATGAAAACAATTTTTAGTTGAGGGCCACTTACTTTTTTCCTTTAAATTCTTGCCACAAAGCATCATCCTTTGTTTATGCAATATCTCCTATAAGATATTATCTGTAACATCTTAGCTACTTTGTGCGTGATAAGAATTTCTATCAATATTCTGTAGGATAAAGACAATTACACTTGATACCTGCAAACATATGTATTAATTTATCATTTATATCAACTCATTTGCAGCTTGTTGCAGACTGGAGGAGAGTTTGATGCTGTCACATGCATGTAAAAAATAATTTTTGTATTGGTCATGCTCACAAATCTAATCATGTTTTAATTAATACCCCTCAGTTTGTTTTTAACTACTAAGCAAAAAGGTGCCATATTTTTTTTTAACAAAAACACTGATCTCTGTCTCTGAAAACAAATTTCGCTGCAGTAGTTTAAATCTTTAAGTAGCAAGATTTTGACCGGAGAGCTGCCAGTCCAGAAGTACGGTCAGGCACGGTTGTGTCAGTCTCTTCACCCCTGTAGCTGTTTCATGCAGAAACTCCTTGTTTCTCACAAGCTAATGAACACACGCTCTAATTGTGTCCGACCTCCTCAGCCCTCTAATATGTCCCTGGTGGTCACTGTTCACAGGTCAGCAGCTGTACTTCCATAAATACCACGAGTAAACCTGATAAATATACCACCCTTTTACAACATCAGCTAATTGGAATTGTCAACTTATACTTCATTAAAAGTTGTTGCTGCAAAGTTTTTCTACAAAGATTTAACACCTTTGTTGAAATGTTTTATTTAGTCACCTTGTGAAAAGTTAATACAACAAACCAAACGTGCAACAGTCTAAAATTCTGTTGATGTAAGTAGAGAGAGCAGAATTTAGGGCTCCAGGGCTCAACAGTCACGCAGTAATGATAAAATAATAAATTGCATGATTATAATTATGTGCTTGAAACCCCTGTTGATCCTTTTACAACAAAGTTAGGCAGTTCTAAATCCAGTTTGGTAACAAAATCATGGATGTTGAGTAATTTGGACTGAAGGTATATGTGGGTTTCTATCAAGTCCATGCCTGAGTTTACCTGCAGACGTATTTGCACAGAAAACTGTGGTTACCAACAGTGTGAATGATAAGTCCATTCTCCTATTATAAGTACATGTTAAAACAACTTGTATGAAATACAGTAATGAATCATTATGCTGCCGTTTTATTAAGCTCATGGTTTTTTTAGGCTGAAGGTGAATTTGAATTGACAGACTAACATTAACACTGATGTTTTGACCTGAGATGATTAGGGTCAAGGTTTCCGACTTTGCAACATTAAATTGAGACATATTCAAGGTCCGTGTGATATTATTATGGATGTCTTTTCTCTCTTGGTCTTTTCGTAAATATTCATGATCAGAGGGCGAACCTACAGGTCAGTGTGGGCTGTGGAGGTCAGTATTGGATTTTTTAAAATTTTTTTTTTAAAAAGTTGACACTGCTGGAAATGGTGCGTAGGTGTGTGTGAGTGTGTGTGTGTGAGTGTGTGTGTGTGAGAGAGAGAGAGAGAGAGAGTGAAGAGAGGGAAGAGAGGGGATAAAAGGAGGGACAAACAGCCAGAGCTCAGCAGGATGACACACAACCAGCAGGCTGTCTTCTTTCTTCCAACCTCAGCAGACTGAAGCTCGGACAAAAGAGCAAAGAGATGAACAAGCTTGGACTTGATCAGAAACTGGATAAGTGTAAAACTTAGTAAGTCAAAGTAACAACTACATAAAACAATAAATAAAAAGAATAAGGATCAGTCAACAACAAACTCACTCCAAGCTGAATGTATAAGCCTGTATCGGAGCCAAGTTCGGCCAGTGCTGTTTTGAAACATCTTCTTTTCCTTGACCTCTGGTGGGCTGTGAGGTTCCTCTGTCATATGACTAAGAGAGAAAAATCATCAAGCAGATGGAGAAAACTGTAAATAATCATTCATTTTGATCATTTTACATGCCAAAGACTGTGACATGCAGTCATACACCTCTAGAGTACAAACCGATTTTTCTTGAGCTGCAGGTTCAGGTTTACAGGTTCACTGTTGGTATGAAAATACATTTTAAAGTCTATTCAAAATACTCAAGCAACGATGAATCAACAGGAAATAGTTTTTTTTTTTACCTCTCAACAACACAAACATACAAATGCAAACTCTAGGTACCCATGGGTGTGGCTCAAATCTGTTATCAGTACAGGTGACTAGACATCAGTGCTGCACATTTCATGAATTGTTGGTTAGGAGTGAACAGTCTGCAGAGAAGCTTCAATAATGGCCAGTGAAATCAGCCCCTCTCATCACATTCAGACACAGGCAATAGTTTCCTGAGTACAGTCCAGGTTGGATGCTCTTTTGAGAAAACTAAGGGAATATACAGCACTCTGAATGTGCTTCAAAGGGCCACTGATGCCTCTCTCCGTGTGTAGTAAGCTGTTTCAAAAGGGAGGGAAGCTTTCACAGTTTTCTGTCTAGTTCATGATTAGTGAAATGATTAATAAGCAGTCTGCGTCGAGTTAGTCATATCATAATACCGTGTTTGTTTGTTAGAGTATGTGGGTCCCCATTAGATGACCACATCAGCTATAAAATATACATAGTGACAAAACAAATCAACACCGCTTCTGCACAATTACATAATGATGATGACAATACAACACAAAAACAGCTCCACGCACATCTTTGTCTAAATGTCTGCTTTGCTGTGGCAGTTAACATCGCTGCATTTCTGTTAGATCCACAACAAAACTATTCCCAGGTTCAGGATTATGTTCTCAACATTTACTTTGTAACTTCTCTTGTCTTTGCTTGTGATTTGCACATGTGAACTTGTGGGAGGAGCTGTGGTGTGCAGAGAACTGCAGAGATTTGTGCCTTCATTGTTCTGGATGGGATGCGTGTGGTTGCACGATGCTTTGGAAAACATCCTTGAATAAGAGAAGATAAACACACAGCAACCCTGCTGCCACCAGATTGCTGTGATCTAGTGGAAAAAAAGGCCCTCATGCATCCTACCAGCAGCTAAATGACCTGACCTCACCAGACCTCATGCCACAAACAGGTCAAAAATAGTATTTTTATGGGTTTTAACTACAGTAAAAAGTTCCTGTGAAAACTCAAAACACATAAAAGAGGATTTTCTGAGATTTGCATGAGCATGAGAGTCTCTACCAACCGATGCCATGAAAACAGCTGGTCAGCCTTGTATTAAACATAGTAAAGAGCAGAGTAGGCAGAAACCCAAGTGGGATTTCATGCCAGAACAGGGACCAATATTACACAACTTAGATGTGTCACTCTGCACAGTCCTATGAGCTCTGAAATGGCTGGTTTGAGCTCTGTACCTTGAAGCTCTTCTGAACTGACTTGTTAGTTTTCTGGTTGGTGCTGACCTCTGATGTTATCAGTCAGTAAGTAGTGAGGCTAATTGGAGCTACTGCCAAGTTCAAGCAGCTCGGACGCTCTTGGATATAGCCATTTTTTTTCTGAGCAGCTTGTGATCAAACTCGTACTGAGCTCTGCTTTTTTGTGTGTCAGGTTTTCTGTGCAACTTACTCACACACAGCGTAAGCCCACCTGCTCAAAAATGCTCCTCTTAAAGCAACTTTGTCCTTGTTTTAGTAGTCTAATGCCAAGGTTTACACTTATGCAACACCTCACCTGGCATTTGTGCTATCTGGGACCTGTGAGTCAAATCAGGGCAATCAGCTTGAGAGGCCAAATCAGGGTCGACATGTAACCAAAACATGTCCAAATGTGAAGAAACCAACAAGCATAAACTGGGGAAATACAGAAAAAAATAGACTTTACATTCAAATCAGAGAAATAAAATACGAACACAAAACAAAATCTATGTTATTAGTAATGCCTCATTTTAATATTAAGGTCAAACTAATCCACAATTAAAACTGAATGGATTCATCTCTAATTTGATTGTGAATAGTTTTCTATTCTGAATTTACACCAATCAGAGAAACACGTAAGTTGTCGTAACTCTTGTGACATTGTCCTTTGAGCTGGAGTTGAGTTCTGGGTGCTGCACTGTGATTTTGGACTGCTCCTGATAACCAGGATGAGTTAAGCAGAGAAACATTTTCACTGCAGGGATCAGTAAAGGATCATTTGAACTTAGCTTGAATACTTTTCATATCTGTGCTTGTTGGTTTCTTCATATATGGAAATTTACAGTATCTTCTTGTTTTAACTGGCCTTTCAAGTCCATCGCCTGATTTAAAACAGCTGTCGAATTCTGATAACGTCCATTCAGCTAACTGTTTGCTGAAGTGTTCTTTTGAAGAATAAGTAAATAATTTTGTCTGACTAATGTGCTTTCCATTCTCTTCTTTGGATGTCTGCCTGTTAGCACCTCACAACAATAGGTGTAGTATTTTTTTTATCAGAGAAATTATAAACAAAATGAACAGAGTGTACGAAAAGGAAATTAACAAAGTCAAATTGCTTGACATATTTCATTTGCAAAAGAACTCGCCGACAGCAGACTTAGTGCAAATGCACTATGCATAAGCCATATTTTGATACCTCTGCTATTACCATACACTGTTCAGACTTTGTACCTTTTGTCACTGCAGAGTACATTACTGTCAAACTGACAGCCAAAGGGACAGAAGTTTTTGTACCTTGTTTTCTGACACTGTACCACCTCCACTATTTACTGAATATGTTTGAAAATGCCAGTAATGCTAGTAGACAGGCCGTATGAATGCACGGTAAATTCTAGTTAATAAGGAAAAGAAATCAAAGCTTTTATGTGACAATATTCTTCTGTAACTTGCATTTATAAAATTGACATTTTTTTGATTATCAGGTTTGATGTGCAGAAGATATCTTAGCAATGGCACAGAAAAGAGAAAATGATACTGGTTGTTGTTTTGTTTTTGGTTTTGTGTCGGCTTGGTCGGTTTGTTCATGTTCATGCAGAATCAGACTGAAGTTAGACTTAACTCAAACATGTATCGCCGTGATTCACAAGATGGACACGTAATCCAGGTTAATCAGGTTATTTTTACCTTAGCTTGAAAAGCATGAGCCATGATGTTTACATCACATTTGAGATAATTGAAGCATCACCTTAATTTGGATATAATGATAATAGTGATGGATGGAGGCTAAGGAGGCGCAATTACCCACTGCCCTACATTTGAACATAATGATACCAATAATAGCAAAAACCTACATGTTATAACAAGAGAGCCAACTGGAAATGCGCTCGGAAGGGCAAATGACAAATAAAGTCGCAGTGGAGAAAAATGTGAGCCTTCTCCTTGAATTTCTCCACCCCGAGTGTGTTTTTTAAGGGCTCGTCAACAACAGTAACGTTCTATTGCAGGAACTATTTGGGTTATGAGAGTGTATCTTTGCAGCGACTGGGGGAGCGTCTCTGAATGGCTGCCCTGGGCATTGAGCAGAACAAGGCACAGAGTGAGCTGAAGCAAGCAGCTCTGGAGAAACAGCAACACTCTGTTATTCAGCCCTTGGTCTGTGCTCCAGAACATTGTGTGTACATCTGTAATCTTACCTACCCCCTGGGCGCACAGAGAACCCCCCCTTCCCTCCCTCACACACACACACACACACACACACGCACACACTCGCACACACCTCTCCCTTTCTCTCTGCCATCACCACCATGTTCTCTCGTTCGCTCTCAGCCCTCATGTCCATACTCTTTCTCTCCTTTCTCGCTCAGTCGCTCTCATCATCGCGTCATTCCCTTTTTCTCTTACACAAAGATATAGTCAAGCAAATACGCCCACGCGCTTTCTCACATTGACACCCATACACAAACACACCAAGGGCCTTGAAGATACACCCATGTGCGAAGATCACACAGTCTTAATGTGTCAGAGCCACTACAGCCTGCTCGGTTTTTCTATTAATTAAAATAAAAGCAGTGACGTAAAGACAAATCTTTCCATTTTCGGGGTCATCCGCGGCTCCGTCTTTGCAGCTCACTGCTATGTGAGGCTCGCCCTGATATCTCACTTAAATGCACCATATATATATATATATATATATATATATATATGAATATGTGTGTGTGTGAGAGTGTTTTTTTTTTCTCAGCTGATATTGAGCTGGAGCTGCGAGCGTTTAAATATACATGAAGGAGAGGTTGCTACATGAATGCAATCCTGTCCTGGATGGTGAGCAGTTATGAGCTGTGTCATGTGTCGGCACTTTCGACTGCTCCGTGCAGGGCTTTCATCAGCCTCTGCCTCTGTCACTGAGACATTCCCCTTTCTCTCCCTGCTCCCAGCTCCACTTCACACACTGTAATAAGGCATTCATACTCTCTCTCTCTCTCTCTCTCTCTCTTGGTGCCTCGGCTGTTTTGCCGCACCACTACATTGCAGTCCAAGTGTAAAAGCCTGCTGTTGTGTCAGTGAATGTGTGCAGCTTTTTAATGTGCATTGATGTTATTTTACCCCATCAATACACTGTATGTTAACCGGTTATATTTAAAGGATTAAAGACATTCTTTTAAAGCACATGTTCTTCTTTTAGATCTGCACTTTAACTGTTCGAGGTGATGGGCTTGTAGTGACAGGGATATGTCGTGCATTGACATTATGTGATAATCCATGTGATATATTGTCATCATGTGCTGGTTAATGTGTACCGCTGTTTCCTTGGGGATTAGAGAAGAAGCTGTCATGCTCCAGGTTGAAGACATCATGAGATCACGCCGCTGCCGCCTGCACTTTAATAAATCTTTATTGTTTTCATTGCATTACCAATCAATCATCATTTCAAGCAATTACTGTTGCTTTTCTTTCATTTATTTCCACATATACCAAGAGAACTGTTAACTATTTTTCTGGTTTTTAAGGGTTTGTGTGTTTTTTCCTAATAGGAAGGCATTATAAAACGCATCTTTTAAAATCCCACAGAGTTCAAAACAACAGGGATGTATTTTTCTCTCACGTCTTTTTCCTTTTCTCAGACAGCAGCAGCTTTCACAATTGAATTTGAATGCCATGCTTTTAGCGCCAGGGTTGTTTGATTATCCACAGACAGGGAGCTGTGCTGGATTCCATTCCTTTCATCAGGCTTTAACCAGTGTGAGCTGGCTCCCCTGTCGTATTTTATGAGAGGTGATTTTAGTGCCTCTCCTTTATGCAGATGATTTTGGCTGCCTCTCACCAGTCTAGTCTTCAAGAGGTGGATATTGGTTTTGACAAGAGAGCTAACCCTGCTACCTTCGCTCTCACCAGGCTGTCTTCCTGACTGCCTCACCAGGCTGGGTATTCTGGGCCATATGCTAATGCGAATTACGCCTCGTGAAAGGGAGGATGCCGGATCCATCTACAGGTGTTTTCAGAATTAGACTCGCTGACAGGAATATTACACCGGGCTGGAAACCTCATTGACCCTTCCCACTCCCACAAGGATGAGAGTGGCTTTATATACTGCCACTGAGCCATATATGCTTTTTATATGCAGTAATACACCCAGTTAATATCCACATCAGATGACAGGGGTCCACATGTGCCGTGTACTCATCCAAAGATATGGATTACAGGTTGGCATAGAGCCTCTATGGGATCATGTGCTGTCATTTACAGGCTTCCCCCCCCCCTTTTGCCTACTCAAGTCCTCTGAATGTGTGCACATACACTATGCAGGGCTTACTCCTATCAAATATGGCCTCTGGTGAGCTGCACATCTCCTTCATGTCTCCACACAGGAGGCACTAATGGTAAGATGTCATTTTAATGATAATGAGCAATGTTAATGAGGTATTTCTGGTTCTGGTTCAGCTCTCTTAAAGCCTCAGCATGCACAAAGCCACATATATAAAGTCCAAGTGCATGGAAAATGCCCTGTTGAGCATTTTCCATGCACAATAAACTAAACATAGGGTTGCTTTCGCTTTTATGCTCCGCTTATAAAGACAGTTGTTGAAAAAGGGTTTCACACAGGAGAGCGATCATGTTTCTGTGCTGATACCGAAGCTTGAACTCTGAAGTCAATCATACATGTCTCTCTCTCTTTCGCTTCCTCTCTCCTGTTTCACTAACTAAGTAGAGGACTTTGCATGATTGCCTGGATGAGTGTTTCCTCTCTACGCTGCATTGCTATTGTCCACTTGTCCCTCCTTCATCTGTGTAATTGTATGCATGAAGTTTCAACTGTAAATCCCAGCTGTTGGCAGGTTGTCTGCTTCTGCAGTGCTCTGTATTATGGTAAGCCATTGGCTGAGGACTGTTGGTTTTTCTTAAGCTGGCAAACATCATGAAAGATCGCACAAAGAAGAACTACGTAGGTCGGGTTTTTTCCTGCTTCTCCAGTCGAATAGATTGGAAAAGAAGCAGGCGGCATTTGTCTCTCCCCTCTCCCGGCTGAAACAGATAGAGTAGCTGTGTGGAATAAAGGAGATGCTTCTCTCTCTATCACACTCCATCAGCATTATTTACCAGACCTGCCAGTTGCTTTGTACAGCACCTCTCCCTGCCAAGTAGGCGACTGGCGTACGACCAGGGGCTAGTGACAACAGGCTACAGTGGAAAGCAAGGAGAGCTGTGTGGATGAGCCAAGTCTATTCATTCCCCTAGGCCGCTGAGTGAAGCACAGAACTCTATCTGCTCTCACTGAGGAGAACACAGCACTTTATGGATTTTTTTCTATCATACGCTATGCTGGAAATGATCATAAACCTGGCCTATCTTTTTGAATCAAAGTAGGAATGCCACAGAGTGCAGTGTTGTAACATTAACAGGTTTATAATGGCTGTGAATAATCATATTTGTTAACCCTGAGCTGAAGTTCAAAGGCTTAGGATAACCACGAGGCTTCGCGTTGTGTATTGGAGGTGCTGGAGTGGAGTTGAATCCCATGTGCAAGAAAGGCTCTAATAAAGGCATGTTTCAATTGTCATCCCCAGCCACACTCCCATCAGCCCTCCTCACAGAACCTATGGAAACATCAGCACTTGGGGCTTGGAAACAGAAAAGTGATTTTTTTTTCCACTGTGTGTCACAGATGGTGGGAAAGCCTTTGTAATGCTAATATAATATCACACTGTGTCGGCCTAGCACTGCAGTTCGCTCTGTGTGCCAAGCAGCCTGGCTGTGGAGTGATTTACCAGTATGGAGAGAAAAAGACCTCCCTCGGTTTACACTGAAAGGCTGCGTGGTTGGTGAGTCCTGCCGCTCGGCCTGCTGCGACCGGGGCCGCCTTTACTTTATTGATTCCGTGGTCCGTCCAGTGCTGTGTACTGTTAATTAACTCTGTCTGCGGATGTTTGTCGCATTGTGTGTGCTTATTAAAAAGGATATTACTAGGAGGGGCTAGGCATTAAAAACAGCAGGAAGGTTATAGTAAGTGATTTCCAGAAAACGTTGCAAAGTAGCTGCATATTTAGCCTATTTACCTAAGAAAAAAAAAGGAAAAACCTGCACACCACCACAATGCAAAATAAGCACCAACATGTTCTAACATTAGATAAGATGTCTTTGTCCAAAAAGGAGCTGGTGTTTACAGCTAAAAAGGCACCTCACTATCAAAAAATGTGTCTCTTTACCACCAATGTTGTGCCACCTCCCAACAAAAGAGCCAATAGCAGGCCACTTCCTCCAGTGTTAACCAATGACTTTGTGCCTTCTTCTGTGGCAGCGAGTCAGCTGCCGGAGAGGAGGAGACGAAAACATTGATGTCTTTCTCTAGCTGCGCCACGTCACATTGTTGTCTATTCGATTTCCAGCCCTCATCCCTGGTATTTGAATCACAAGGGGGAGCGTTTCATATCCTTGCTGGGAGAAGAAGGGTGATCTTGTCTATCTGAAAGAGCATGCTGGATTAAGGGGGTTATTTCCCCAGAGGGGGGGATATGAGAGTGAGTGTCACTCAGATAGCACTCACTCTCACACTGCCTCTGCCTCTGCATGTTGCCAGGGAGCCCCGGCTTTGACTTTTTCCCCTCTCCTCCCCTTCCTCTCCTTCATCATGTAATCCTTGGCTTTTTTTTTTGCTTTCTCTCCCTCTCCCCCCTTCCTCTGTCTCATACACATTCTCTTCCTCATCGTCGCTAGCATCTCGTCACGCTTGCTTCCTCCTTCCCCTGCTGGTTCAGTGCTGCCCTGCAGGGAATGGAGAATTGCGTGGTTCGGAGGATGGTTGTTATTCCAATCACACCTCCGATGCAGCGAGGGTCCAGCAAAGTACAGAATAATTGGCAGGTTCCACCAGCTACAGGCAGGCCTTCTATTCTGGTGTGTGTGTGAGTGTGTGTGAGTGTGTGTGCGTGAGTGTGTGTGTGTGTGTGTAGCTGTGATGAGAGGGAGCTGCTGTAGGTGCAGCATTCAGAGGTCATTTCATTAATTACTAGCTCTTGTGTTACGTGCGTGTTCTCACATTCTGTTTGTCAGTCTGTGTAGTGATGACATGTACGTGCTGACAAAAGAGCTTGCTGCTGACAAAAAAAAAAAAAAAGGAAACACCAACCAAATGACCTGATGTAAAAATTAAACCCACATTTTCACTGTTTCGTTAAACCAGCCAATAACATATTGAGCTGTTGAGATTTGGCTGCATGTTTTATTCTGTTAGTTATCAAGCTCAATATTTAGCCCACCTCTGCGTCATAACTCATTTATAGTATTTGTGTCTGTGTTGTAGATGTGATTCTGTTTTTTTCAGACAGAGGAGTAATGGCGTACGTAGAGCAGATGCTTGAGAAAGGCACACACCTAATTATCTGAGGGTCCTCCGGGGTCAAAGGGTGGAGGTCATCGGTCACATGCGTTCACCTGCTGCCCTCTGAGAGTCATTGACTGATAGGACTCCGGGGGTGACCACTGATACACATCAATGGAGCCAAGCAGAGCAGCTAATAAAGCATGTGGGGTACAGTGCTTGGGACAAGCATCAGGGAAAATAACCGCCGCAATCTGCTGGCAAACACATTGACCCGCAGACTTAATGGAACATGTCTCCCATAGGTGCACTGCTCTATTGATTAGCCATTGATAGCAGTTGTAGCCAACACTGATATTGAGTGTCATCTTGCTTTTTTTTTTCGACCATCTCCTTGCTAGGCAGGTCTGTTCTTGCAGAGGTTGATTCACTGTAAAATGGGTACAGTATAAATGTGTTGCTACATGTGCGTTTTTTTTGTTTTTTTTTTTGCCTCTTAGCTGTGATTGGCTGCCATGGAGGCCAGCAACCATAGCGACCATCATCACTTCTTGTTCTGATGACCTTTCTCTGTGATCCAGACTCACCTTTAAGGGCTTCTCATTATAAAGAAACTCTAACTTGAAGTTCTTACATGAACAGATGTGCTCGACGTGGACATGTGCACACGGCGTAATATCTTACATCGCATAACATAACGGCAAGAACACGCAGAGCAGTACACAAACACACTCCTGCACAATCAGACGCATAGCTGTCTAATGCATAGCTGAAGCCTAATGCTCTTTAATGGTAAGAAACACACACACTCACAGGCACACACACACACAAATATGCTCACTTGTGGAGAAAAGAAAGGCAGCGGCCCTGAAAATTGCATAAATGTCAATTATTCTGCAGCTTATGTGAGAGAGGTAGAACAAAGTGGTTGTAATAAAAAATATTGATCACTTCAACCCATAATGTGTCTGACAGGCATTGTTGTGGCAGAAACAGGCATTGACAGAGTGCCTTTGCAGGCATGTAAACCTCCAGGACATTATGTCACTGTATTAGCACTGATCACTGCGGTGTAATGCCCCCTCCTCCCGGCCCCCCCCCCCCGCCTGATTTAGATTCAGCAGAGCAAACGATGCGTAACTCTTATAAATGCACCTGTTAGAAATATGATAATTGCATTTCTGATAGCTGACCTTTTTTGCCGTTGCAGTGGAGATTGTTCGATGTATCTCATGCAAATGTGCGTGTGTGTTGTTGTTAATGTGTGTTGCTCACGAGTCCAAAGCTTTGGTCATGATTTGTAGTTTTGGCTTTGTTTCTGAGTGGTGGATGCATCTTCTGTATTTATCAGCAGTTACTCATACATCAGCATCTTTTTAACTGTACTGAGTGGGAGAACTGTGTCTGTGATGAGTGTGTATGGGAATGAATGCGTGAACGTGTGTGCGTGAGCTTGTATGCAGAACCTGATTAAATACGCAATCGTTTCATAAGACTGACCCTTCAGGAGCAGTGGGTGGACCAAACATAGATTTGCAAATGAATCTGTGATGTGAAAGTTTATGGTGTGTTAGCCTGTGTATGTGCGTGTGTGTGCTATATGCATGCAGTACATAGGCATGTGGAAACTTAAATTTACATTAAAAAAAAAAAAGAAAAATAAATTAGCTGTACATGCCTTACCATTTCTTCCTCTGCACTGCATTTTCAAGCTAGTTGAAATTTATTTATTTATTTCTTTATCGTCGTCACATCAACCGAATGTACTCTCATGCAGCATAAGTAGATTTCTGTACATGGGAGCAGGATATATCCATATGTTAGTGAGGATGCCATTGCTTCTGTCTCATTAGCAGCAGTGCTGGGGCCCTGAGCTGCTTCTTGTGCTCCATTGGGACAGCTGATGAGGCCTGACTATGTGACCTTTAACAACCTAATCAACTTTTAACACCTCGCCTACTGCCTGCCTTACTGCCATTCTTCTCTCTGCCTTTCACCAGCAGGGCCCCATCCCCATTTAGACTCCATCACTTCTTTTTTTGGTTTTAAGGAGAAGTCCTTGTTTTTTTTCTGATCATCTGCACATGTATGAATGAAGCAGAATTGTAAACCCATGCAGCAGCAGCAGCAGCAGCAGCAGCAGTCTCTGGGGGCATGCAGTGATGTATTGTAATCAGCTGTCCCTCTCCACACCCTTGACCTTCCCTCTGCTTATTTCTCTCCTCTCCTTATCTTTCTCGGTCCCCATCTCTTAGCTGTTGAAGAGCTCAGGTTGCACAAAAGAATAACAGAAAAACAGATGAAGTTATTAGTTAATATATGACATCTTAAAAGTTATAAGTCATGGACAGCATGTGTCTCTTAATGGGGTGTACAGGAAAACTAAATATAGTAGGTTTTTATTCATCTAAAGTTGTGTATGGATGCTTGTGAAGAAAGAAAAAAATGATTTTAACAATACATCACAATGTCAATGCTGTTAGAAAATGTATTTTTTTCCTTGAAAATTAATACATACTATACAATAAATATTTCATAACTATCACCACTGTGCAGCAGCCAAGGTAAAACATCTGATTAAATAAACATGATGTCATGGAAATTAAGTTTTTATTTTATAAATATTAAATAGCTGAATTACACATTACTGTATCACAGAATTAACCTGTAATGGCTTTTCTCCATGAATAACAGTGATTACAACTATGCTATCCTCCAAAATGTAATGCCATCTATAGCAATACTTACTTTATGTCATAAGCACTGCCCTTATGGAGACAAAGTAACAATCAGCCTCCAGTTTAGTGCAATACAATACAGTACAGTTCAACAAGAAGCCGTTAATGTCCAGAGATGATAGAATAAAATGAATTCTTGTACTTGAAGCCCTTAATAACATATGAGCCAGAGCATCCTTAAGACCACAAGGTCCAACTTTCTTGTTGTTTCCACATCTTCTGACCTTCCTCCATGGATGGATTCGCTCTGTTGTCATGGAGATGGTTGAGCTGTTATCACATGACATAAACATGGAATTTTGAAAGACGTCTTTGAGGTATCTAAAAAGAATTATGAGAATTATGGCAAATTTTGCTATTATAACAACACCAAAGTATTGTACGTGCTGCATGAGGAACAGTGCATGCTTTGTTAATGAATTCTAGTTCAAATACATGTTGTTGCTGTCAGTTAGAGACCAAAAACATTAACTTGACTTCTATAAAATGGAAATTAAATGCGCCACATTTCATCCTCATTTGAAATGATCCATGGATGAGCAAATGTAAGCTAGTTTAAAAAAGAAAAGATAAAATCCACTTATCTCTGAAGCCACATAGTGAGCTGGGATTAAATCCTGCAAGAATTGTCAGTCATGTAGTGTTTCTCAGCAGAACTACGATCTAATAAGAACAAAATGTGAATTGACTGTACCGTCCTCTGAGAAAAAGCTGGAGCTTGATATATGTCAAGAGGCCTGCACCTTTATTCTGCGGCAGACTGAGGCCTTAGAGGTAACAGTGTTCACAATTGTCCAGATCTGGCTGTGCAGGTTGTGCAGTGCTGATAAAGATCCGGTGCTATAATCCTGATTCATAGTGAATCTTTAACTATCAGATGCTTCGTGGGCTCTTCGGCAGCCTGTGATTGACGATGATTATCTCAAGCGGATACCATATCTCTGCCATCACCGTGGCCATGTCAGGGATTTTAGGTGAGGGTGTGTGATCAAATGCAGCAGCAAACAGCTGACAGAGAAGACGCACACCAGCAGAAGCACATGTAGAAGGCACCATTGAATTAAGATATACAGATAAGGAATATTTTTTTTTTTGCTCTCTTTGTGTGTCAGGGACAAAATTATTGAGATTTGTCTTTAGTTGCTGCACAAATATTAACCAAAAGGTAATTTTTACATAAGTGTCAGCTAATCAGAGCTTTGTATGAAAACGGTGGAAACAAAAATTAGGCAAGACTCACAAACCACTGACGGTGTAGACTCTAGATCTGCTATAGTCCTAACACACTAGCCACTGACTGTGGTCAGCATCAAGTGATACATATTATTTTATTCATAGAAACCTTACGTTTCAATCTCATCCATCAAAAGCTTCCGCATCACATTTTCTTCGACTGGGAATGGATGAATTTACCAACATTTAAAAAAAGTCAGTAAATTGGTTTTTTTTCAGGGAAATATATTTTGAAAAACAAAAGTAACAGGTGAAAACTATCAGCACAGACTATATAAAAATAAAAACCATACTGAAAGATCAAATGTACAACAAAATACCAATATTGCAAATGATCATTATAAATTCTGTATAAAGTGGAAAACAGCAAAAAGATAAATAAGATACCACTGAAAAGCTAAAAATTACAATTTTCAATTTTTTTTAAAGCATGTGGATTGCATTAGTGGTGCAAAAGTTCTAACACATTTTAGAACCAAAACATTTTCTAGTGATCATCTTGATTTTGATGCCTTTCTGGGTTTCAGTAGCCAGATATTTTCCACAGGAGTTGATGGAGACCAAAACAGAACTAAAAGGACAATAAATATCAACTGCTAGCATGTGCAGCTTGCTCATTTTTCAGGTGCACTGCTTGTTGCACTGCACCCACGTAGCCAAACAACTCAGCTAATCAGTGAATGGGTTCTTTATTCTTGGCTTGTATCAAAATGTTTTTGTCTTTTTTTTTATTATAATACAGCAATACAGAAAACAGTGATATTAACATTATTTTATGATTTCAGCCAAATCAAATGGGGCTAGTTCAGACAACTTGGTGCTAAATCTACACGACCTGCCTCACTCTCCATGATCATCCAACAGAAACACTTTCCATATTTTGGTGGAATTTGGTGGCACAATTTCCTGTCACTCCCTTTTTGCTCTGCTGATGCCATCACAGCCCTGCATCAGCATTGGTAAAGTTTTCAACCCCACCGTGACCCCAGCATTTACCTGCACACTCCAGCCAGGAGGGTTTGCTCATATTTCCTCATCACTTCCCAAAAAATATCTTTCTGTAAATATACCTGCAGGGAGTTATGAGCTCGGAGCCTCGACACCAAACTCTAACCATGATTTGCTGCTATAATAAACAAATCATAACCTGAGTTGTCTGACCGAACTAGATCTAATTACAAACTCTGACTACTTTCTTGCAATTTCCAGTCATGCAAGCACAGAAGACATGAGCATGTTAGCGGTCCGCTTGCTGTCGGCTTTGGTCTGTGCGATATGTTGAAGTGAAACATTTAATAGACACAAGGTGATGCAAAGTGTTTGATCTGACAGTGCATTGACAGGGCTGCGTCTTTGAGGTTAGCTCTCTCCGTCGGTGCCCTCAGAAGAGGAGAGCTCTGACATATCAATTGTGAGGAGGCCAGTTGACCTTCGACAGAACAATGCTCATGTTTGTGTGGGAGAAACAGGGAGAGATGGGGTGGTGGGGTGGGGGGGGGGTGGGTGTGGTGGTGCAGAGAGTTATTGCTTCTCCTGCAACATAGAAGACACAGAGACATAGCGTACTCAACACGGACAATAGCCAGAGTATGAGGAGAGCTCTCTGGTCCACCTATCAATAAACAACAGAATGTCAACAATTAGTTAATGACACAGATAGAGGAACAAAAAGCCTGGCTCAGTGGATAGACACTGTTGGCAGATATTAAAACAGTCTGTGCAGAGTTTGCATGTCCTCCCTCAATCAGAATAAAACCATTAAGTCTCAGACATGCAGCTTCTCTTTGGGTGTTGGAGAATATTTGCTTTCTTCTCAGTAGTTAGACAGGTTCAATTCATGTACTTCATTAGGGGTCTCTGCTTCTGTTAAAAGGAGCCTTGACCCTTACTGCCATTCATAGTGCATAGCTCTGAGAAATGGTTTTCTTACCAGATTTAGGCATTTAAGATCAGTTCATACCTACTGATATGTGTCTATGAAATCAGCATGTTTTTGTCCATATTGGATTTGTGTGTCTTTGTACTCTTACCACGTATCGCTGCGAGCTACAACCTCAAGAGTATTACGATGAGTTGCGTGTGAGGCAGGTTACTCAGTCTGTCTGCAGCCAGCCACTGAACCTGCTCTGAAACTGTATACCTGTGCTGAAAGGAGGAGTCGCCATTTCAACGCTGTCTGTTTGGATCAGCGTTCCCTGTGGTGCTATGCCCTCTTTGAGAGCTCCTCTGGTGAGGAACTATTCCCTGGCCCCTGACTCTTTCTCTCTTTTGACACAATGGGTCCTTTGTACCTACATATCCTGCCACTGTGGGACCTTGCTTCGTATTTTGGGCAATTACACGGGATCCTACTGCAGCCATGCCTCTTGTTGCTGCTTCATTGGAGAGAAATGCAATCGTATCGAGGGGAAATGTAGAGAAATGGGGATGCGGGAAGTGGCTTGCAGGAATTAGATTGTGGTGCTGATAAGTTCCATATAGAGCGAGTAAACATGTTCTTATCTTGTTATCCAGCCTGCACATTAACACATGGTGTGTGGAGGAGGTGGAGGAGAGCTTAAAAGGATAAATCAAATCCTAATCATTCTGTTTGGCTTTTCCCACTCTCTGCTCTTTGTCTCTATTTCTGTTTCTCATGGTGCAAAGAACCCCGGCGCACATGCAAGAACAATGGAGAGGTCAGAAGTACGAGCCATTTCCCTGCACCTGCTGAATGCACCAGAAATGAGTGCACAGTGATTACGTGCCCTAATGTGTGGTGTTTAAAGAGCGGTTTCCTGCAGCAGAGTTAAATGATGGTGCCCTCTGTGAAGTATTAATGATGTGGATGGATGAATCAGGTCGGCACAAACCTGTTGACGGCAGCCGCGGCGCTCTCTTAAAGCTGCACCCAGACATCCAGGCTTAACCGCTTGGCAAATTGGACATGCTTGTTGGCTGTAGCTCCAATTTATGTGCACTCTCTATTGCAGTTAGTCCATCTTCATTATTGAAATGGCCTCTCGTCAGGTCTTGACAGAGTGGTGGAGACGGTAAAGGGAGGGAGAGGGGGAGCATACAGGAGAATCATGAATAATGTGGAAAATAAACACATTCGAGGTATTGGTGCTGGCTGGCAGGAGGGGTGTTGGGAGTGTTGTGAAATGCCCGGCTTTCATTTTCTGTCTCTTTTCCTCTCTCTCTCTCTCTCTCTCTCTCTCTCTCTCTCTCTCTCTGTCTCTCTCTCTCCCTCTCTCTTCATGTGATTGTATGTGCAGCTTCTGCCAGTGGATGCTGATGCTGTGGATCCTCAGCCTTGGGGCTTTTGTCTAACACATATACAATTGGGCATAAATACACACACACACACACACACACACACACACACACACACACACACACACACACACACGCACACACACACACACACACA
>JAQMCX010000058.1:10250379-10279898 GCA_029814765.1 Acanthurus leucopareius | reverse complement strand
CACACACACACACACACACACACACACACACACACACACACACACACACACGCACACACACACACACACACATACACTCTCACATACATTTCTGCTGCTGCACATCCAAAAGCAGCTCTAGGCGCTGAGCTCTGGCAGGACCTCTGTAGCCTCACCAGCACCCCAGCTGTGTGTTTTGTCACTGCCACTCTGGAGACACACTGCTCGCTGGCTGTGGCCTATGTCTAATGGGGTGCTGCAGTGACTTCACTTTTTCTGAGTCTCCGGGATTGTTGCATTTGATAAGTCAGGGCTTAGCTCATCTGGGTCAGCCAGTTCAGGAGGAGTATCCAATTTCAATTTATGCTTTATCGAAGGGGATGCTTTTATTGCCAGATGTCCAATTTCAATTTCTCCCTGTGTCGAATTGTTACAAGATGACCTCAAAAACATCTCTTAGCTCTGTAAATGCCATGTGCACTTAAGCTGCAGCTTTAGGAGTAATAGCGCCTCTCTATGAAGAGGAGACCAGGGTCTGGCTGGGTCTACCTACAGGATCCTTGTACCTGCTGCACACATGAGCAGATGTGATGGCTCATGAGATAATTACCCACTGAGCCGTTGTGTATGCAACTGTAAGCTGAAGCAGGGGTTCCCTTCAGGTAGCTCTCCCGCTCAGGTCAGTGAACAGCTAATGACATTTAGAAGCAATAGGATGAAAGAGATGGCAGTTGTTTGTAGTCAGCTGCACACTACCTTTGTCTTATTGTCTTCCGTCTGTCTTAATCTCCCAGCCACCGTTTTCACACCACAAGGAGATGATGTTATTAGATCCCCTCCCCTGGCTCATTTGTCATCCTGCAGCACCACTCCTCCAGAGAGGGACTGCAGGAGCTGAAAAAAGAAAACAATATAAACAGGCAGGAGGCCACAACATCAAATGTTCGTCATTTACCGGCACAAAGTCTCTCGTATCATCATTATTCTTTCGGGAATCACACAAGGTTAAAAATGCCACCACACCCATTTCCAAGAAGCTGTCAAACTTCAACCTCTCTCTCCTCCTTTACGTGTTGTTTTGTTGTTACATTGCACCTGGCGCGCTGCATCCTGCTACACATGCACTCATTCATCCCCACCCCCACTTTCACCATCACTCGCTACAGTAAAAAAGTATTGTCAGTGTTCACAGTTTGCTGTCAGCGCCTCAGTCACATCTCTTTAATCTGTCCTCTTTGAGCTGGGCTGGTTTTCATGCTGCCACAGCACACAGAGTGGAGGGAGTCAGCTAATTACAATAAACAAATATGCTCAGAAACGCCTGTGTAAGGTTCGCATAGGTTAACAACTCTGCTATAAATGTAAATGAAGCTTAAAATAGGCTAGCGTGGCATACAGTTGCCATAGAGATCTTAGCTGTGATTCTTTGTGTACTTTCTTGGTTGGTAAAGTTTAAATTAATCTTAGACACGAATCTGTGGTACTGAGAAGAAATAAGTTATATTTGTTGCCCCAACGACCTCTCTGATGTCACTGTCATGTTTGGAGCGTTTTTTTCCCTTTATATAATTACTGTAACTTTTGTTTTTGTCTGTCTTTGTTGTAATGAAATCTAATGTACTTCTGCATTGCAGGCATGGCAGTAGCCCTTAAATCGATCCCTCCTGTACTCACGTCTCTTTTTATTCCTCCCTGCCCTCTCTGTTTTCTCTCTGGCTCTCTCTTTCAACAGGTGGGACAGTCAAAATGATGCGTAGGAGGTGAAACGTTGAGCCGTATTGATGGACGTGTTAACAGACAGCAGTCTCACATTGATCGTGAAGACTTCAGAACCAGAGACTGCAAATGTAGTGGAGAACACAGGTGAAAACTTTTCGCTTTTTTTTCTCAGATGTGCAGCCCATAAACATAACATTCGTTAAACTAATCTTCTTTTTGAATGAGAAAAAAAATGTTAAGTTTGCCCTCTAATTCTTTGAACTGTGCTTTGAACATTTAGAGATATTTGGTTGTTGACGTAAAGGCAGAAATTTAAATTTACACAAGAATAATCAAGCATTTGTTGGAATAAATGAAAGCTTAATGACAACACTTCCTCTCACAACATCTTAACAACTTTGAAAAGACAATTAGTATTACGACATACCATGGAACTGGCTTCCTCAAATTAGCTTTTCTCCCTGGGTTTTAAGCTCTTTGACAAGATACGGGAAACGTGAACCACATCCTGTCCTTTTTAAATGAAAAATGGAAAAGAAACATTAAATGAAGCTTTTTAAGCTATTGTTAATCCTCTCTCCTGATGCTTCCACAACTCAGAAATGTGACATCTACCTTTTTTCATAAAAAGGTGCAAATGTGAAAGAGGGTGCAACCATTAATTCTCATAACACTCATTCACATTCATTAGCATTAAAAAAGAGAGTGTGTGTGTGTCTGTGTGTAAAATACTGTTTATTCTCATTTATTTGTTTATTAGTTTAGTTTTTATTTTAGGTTGTACCTGCTACCTCTTTGAGAATTATTTAAGAACTAATCCATGCATCGTAATGAAATTTCCATGATGTAATCTGTGGATATATATCATTTAATACAGATACATTTGCATTGATATCTCTCCTTTCTACTGGACTGCAAGCCCCACAAATGTTATGTATTTTCCAAAACTCATTCAGCCACTACCTGCTACCCCCTGAATTTTTACCTCTACCAAGCACCACTGATCCTTAGATGAGGTTTATCTGAGTGTTTCAGCTCTGGTCAGGCTCAGTAGGGACTGACCGAACCCCACTGTGAGAATCACACAGATTATCCCCAGAACGAGCCTGTTCCTTGAGAGGCGTCAAGAAGAAAAAAGAGGAAGTAAGAAAAAGAGGACAGAGAATGAAAGTTGAAAAAAGAGCAGTGGAGGAAAAGGCCGAAAGCGGCTCCATTGAGCAGGAATAGGGCAGCTCTCTGAGGAGGATGGCCATGAATCATGCTGCAGTTACTCACCACTTATTATAAGCATCCTGTATTGGCTGGATTGATTTTCCCCCACCATTCACAAAATGTCATATAGTGAAGATGGAGCAATAGGTACCAAGTAGTACCTATTGTGGCTGGACTACCAGCTGCATGAGAGAACGCCTCGGTGGCTGAGCTGCAGAACGGCAAGCTAGGCGTTTCAGTAATGTAAGAGTCTGCATATAACAGGGATAAGGAGCGGGAAGTTTGGAAGGGAAGACGAGACGGATAGGAGAGGAAAATGGGAATGGAAAGGGGGGATGGGAGTGAGAAATGATTTCAAAAGCCATTAGAGGGAAGATAAGGCCATGTCAGCTGTTTCCATTTGCATTGTAGTACTCCATACTGGGATATTTGAGCTGTTTTATTTCCTCGACCACATGGAATGGATGTATGAGTTTGATTTACGTCAATATGAAGCACAGATGGTTGACATATAGAACGATTCCTATGTTTTCTGTTTCTTTGTTATTATAGTCACTGAGCATGGGATTTACACAGATAATAGCAGGGCTAAGAGGGAGAGACAAAGCATGGATGTGCAGTATGTGTGTATGTGCCTGTGTGGCCGTGTGTGTGCATGTGTGGCATCTGACACACTAATAGATGAGGCCTCAGACGCCAACTTGTCTCTGTCCTCATGTCCATGACCATGTCCATCGGCATGGGGCTAGTCTCCCTGCGGCGCCGCCTGGCACAGAGCAGCTGGGGTTACCTCAGGTGGATGAAGCCTCGAATGTGGAGGCTAGAAAGATAGACGAGACTCTGAGAGCTTCGAGGGCTCTCCGAGTGCTAACTGGTCTGCTCTGGTCTGGTCTAGTTTGGCGGTGGTCGGGCTGTCTAGCATGGCTGGGCTTGGCAAGGCTAGAGATCAGAAGATCACCACCTCCTGCCAGCAGCCAGGGTCCTTCCATATGCTCAGTGGTGAATGTCCATGCCAGCCTGCATGAGCTGTGTCACATCCAGCCTCAGTTCATTCAAAAAGGACTTCTCCTGATAACACAACCATAAAACTGTGTTAGGATGATCTCAGCTCGTTTTTATTAGTATATGAGCTGCTCTGTCTATAAGCGGGAGATTGAATTCTGGCAGCACTGAGTATTTTTAATGTTTATCTTGTTTACATTTGCCAGCTCAGATGCAGTAGTAACATTATGCCGTACCGTATCAGTGAATATGAGGCTGCTGATCCCCCTTTGACCTCTAATGTCAAACTTGATTTGTCATCGACAGTCATCGCTGTGAGACCCCGTGTGTATGAGTGTGTGTGTGTGTGTTTGTGTACCTGTCTGACTGACTGATCTGTGGCACATTCTGAACAGCTGAAGAGCTAATGGTCCAGCTGGAGACAGATGGCCTCTCGATAACACTATACCCCCAAGCCAATACTCACACCCTATCACTCTCCCTCTCATACGCACACACACACACACACACACATGTATCCACACACACATGCATACACACACACGCACACTCTCTCTCACATACACACATGCACCAAAAAATCACATGCATGCACACATTGGATGGATTGGATAGATTGTTAATCCATTATAAACCCCGAGGAAACACATTTTTCAATATGAGTTTAATGTTTCACAGCAATTTTGAACAATCTTTCGGCAATATTAGGTGGGAGCTTAGGTTTCCAGCGAGCAGAGTGGGATAAAGGAAGTTAATTTCTCCCCTTTTTTTGTAATTTCCCTCTTTCAGTGGCTTTGCTTCTTTGTAGGGCTAATGAAAGAGATAAGTAATCATTTCTTTATATTAGCCTTATCAATGAGAGCTGGAAAATTACTTGGTAGATTTCAAGCACTGGCCCTGTTTACATTTAATTCCAAAAAATCCAAATGAGTTGCGCCCATATCTGGCAAAAAATAAAGCCACTGCAGTCCTCCTATGCTCCTCTCTTTATTCCATACGTAGAAATGTGGCTCAAAATGTACACAACGGAAAAATACTTGTCAAACATAGAACAGGATATCTGTCGTGCCTCCCCACAAACATGTGTCAGTAACATGTTTTGCTCTGAGGTCATTTTGGCTCACAGATTGAGGGGAACTGATGGCAAACGCCTCGCTGTGATGCTTCTGCAGCCGCTGACAAGTTGCTGCTATAACAGTTTTCTGACTCTGAGAGGAAGAAAGTAGATGCATTATTTCTCCTGAGGATTTCTTCATTAAGGATGACAGTAGCGCAGTTGTATGCTTTTAGTAGCCGTTGCGGTTGCTCCAGTGTGTCTGCAGGCTGCAGACCCAGAGAGACCTGCTCTCAGAAATTTCATTACCTCGTTAAATCACTCTCAAATCATATCCATATTCAAAGATTTACTCACCATCAATACAGCCAATGCTGAATATTGTTTGTTAAGCAGTCCTTTCCTCAAGCATTTATCAGTGCCTCAATAATGATTAGGTGCAACCATTTTTAAAATGGGGGACATTGCTAGTTAACCTCTGTGAACACATTAATTGCTGTGGTATGTTTTTCAATTTAATTTTTCTTTTTTCTTTCTGGCATGGTTTTAAAGAATATGTGTGAGACAGCAGCTTGGGATTGCGGAGGTAGGCAGGTGTGGATGATATTGGTTATACAGTCTCCAACATATGGGTCTGTCTTGTCCCATGTGTACGTACCTGCCTCCACTGCTGTCATCTAATTATGCAGAGCAAACAAAGCTATCTGCCTGCTGCTACAAACCCGCTTCTGTGGGTTTTGATTGTTACTCATCAGATGGATGTCTTTGACTGATTAAGACATTGTCACAATCGACCTGCAGAAAATCACCGAAACCTACATTCAATTTACTCATTACTGCTATTGTTGCTGCCAATCTGTGTAATTTTGTGGTATCTTGTTTCCTTAGAGCTAAGTTGAATCTGCGTCTATACAGACAAAATGCTAAAGGGAGGGGGAGGTAATACAAGATGACTGCAGTCATTTAATCTCATATATTGCTCTTGGGCTGCAGCAAAACATACATACATCCATAGTATGCTGCAGTTAAACTGTTGAAAATGATTACCATAAAGTAGGTAATTGGTGGTACTGATATTATTTTCAGTGAGACAAATACAAACATTGTGGATTGATTTATTCTCCTCTCTGTCTATTCTTTAAAGCTTTATTTATCAAAAAAATTCAAACCATTTAGTAACTACTATCTCATGAAACAAATGTTTCATAATTGTAGGAGTCTTTCCATTTATCACCAGCCCCCACTTTCAGGAAACTTAGAGAGAGTTTTTGTTTTTGTGTTGCTTCCTGTAGGCACATGATAAAACTGCATTTCGAGGAGCTTTTTCACTTTCATTTACGCCACCATGTTAACAATGAAGCAGGTGACTCCATTTGTGAGTCACCCTCTAAGTATTTTATGTGTTCTGATAAATTTAATAGGAAATTTCATGACTGTGTTACGTCTTGCCTTGTCTAGACTTTTACATTTGAACATCAAGCAGTAATGAGTAAGAAGTTGTCCTTACCCAAATTGACATCGCTAATACCTTTTTTACATTCTGAGCTCTAGGGGGTTAATTGACACTAATTGCATTTCAGCAGCCTAGAAAGAATGTCAGTGTAACTACGGAACAAAAACAATGTAATTTAACTTCAGACTTACAGTTCAAAGAAGTGAAAGAGCTGAATTCTTTTCCTTTTTTTTCCCTGCAGGGGTATGTGAGCAGAGTGGTGATCTGAGTCTGTGTGGGCTCATTGATGCTGCCCTCCCTCCATCCTCACCTTCTCCTGCTGCAGAGACTTCACAGCGGGCCTGCCCAACACACCAGAGGACCACGCCTACATCACCAACCCTTCCCCTCCCACTTGGCCCCACTGACTCGTCTTTGGGCCTGACGGAGGCCCCCTGCTCTCCTTCCAATGAAGCTCCAACTGTAGTCCCCCACCTCCACAACACTCCTACTCCCACATCACTTCCTGCCCCAGCTGTAAGCTCCTGGGGCCCGACGGGCGACACCCAGAAGACTTCCCTTCTGTTGCCTGTTGCCCTCCCTCTGTCAGCTACAATGATGGAGCCCGGCACAGTGTCTGCCCTGACGGACGAGTGTCTCCTTCAGCCTACCCGCACTTGCCTCGGCTGTTTCATTGAGACCCATGACGCTAATGACCCCAATTCCATTCAGAACCCGGCCCATGACCCCAACACCAACCCTGACACAGAGACTGGGCTGAGTGTAAGGATAGGTGATGTGAGCCGAGAGGACTTCTCTGACATCAACAACATCAGCATCCAGTGCCTGAGCCATGCGGGGGAGGCAGTGAGTCACTATGGAGAACAGCTCCTCTCTGACCAGCTACTTAGCTTTCCTCTACCGAAAGCCCCAGGTGAGGGCAAGAGAGCGGATGGAAACAAAACAACAGAGGACTGTGATGACCCAGAGGAGGATGCAACAGCCAAGAACTTGTATGAGGGACTGTTACTGGACAAAGTAAGCGGAGAAGAGGTTCTGCTGGCTAATGCCGGCCAGGACTGGGGCTACTTTGAATCCTTCATTAGTGAGAGTAAGATGGAGCTGCTAGACCTTTGTTCAAAGAATGAACTGTCAGTCAACCTCTTCTCTGAGGAAGATGTTGATAATCTATTCGATGATGAAGACGATGATTCAACTTTAAGCAGTGATGTCTGTTCGCTGAAGATTCGTTATGAGTCTTTCCAGGACAACATGAGGGAAAAAACAAACGTGCTCCAGGAGGAGACGCAGTTTAACTTCTTTCCTAGTGTCCTGGCCAACTGTGCCAAGAAAGAGGAAGGAGCAGGAGTCTTGAGGAGGAGTACAGAGGAGCTTCAGCCCAAAACTGATGAGCTCATCCTTGAGACAATACAGGAAGTAAAGGCTGGGGACTGCAGTGGTAGGAGCCCCCTTGATGGTTCCCAAGGCTCCCCCATGTCCACTCCTAAAGTCAACTACCTGATGGACTTCAATTCCACAGAGGAATCAGGTGAATTCAGTGATGACAGCTCCTGCACCGGCTCCTCCTCAGACACCCTGCAGGAGGGCAAGTTTAAGAAAGGCCACTCAAAGAGATTGCTCAGTCCCTCTAACCCTCTCAACTATGGTTTGCGCTCCAAGAGAAAGGTGCGGTACAGCGATGATTACCTATATGATGTTGACTCGCTTGAGAGTGAGAAGAATGCAGAGAAAAAAGAGAAAGCTCCTTCTGGTCAAAAAGAGGAGGAGGATGTAGACTGGTGCCCTAAAAAACGTAGGAAATCCTGTCGTAAAGAGCCACCAGTGGTCATCAAGTATATCATCATCAACAGGTTTAAGGGAGAGAGACTTATGTCAGTGAAACTGGGCAAGTTGGACCCTGTGGATGCTACTGTGAGCTTAAACACAGACACAGTAAGCAAATATGAGACACTGGCTCCTCTGAAGGATTTCTGGCAGGAGAAGCAAAAAGAGAGACAGGAACAGCTTAAGCTGGCTGCCAGAGATAAACAGCAACGCGGGCTTCATCTAAACGGACGCCATCATCGCCCTTTTAATTCTAGTCATCCCAAAAGGAAATACAAGATTGCAAACAGGCTTAAGGTTCAGAGGATTCACACTGTGGAGCAATCAGCAACAGCACAGGGCTCCCCTCTCTCTGATAGGGGCCAGGGAGGTGTCACTAAAGAGGAGGCCACCCCCATGGTAGGGGGAATAATAGCAGCCCCAGGCCCCCCAGTGACATTAGACACAAACTCCATCACGCACACAGTCACAGCCAAGAGCCGCTCCCAGGAGAGGGAGGAGAGGGAGGGGAGGAGATTGGGAGGAAATAAAACAGTCAGGATAAGGAAATTCAAAAGCGAAGCCAGGCTGAGGAGCAAGAAAATGAAAGAGGCAGAAGGAGAGGAGGGGAGGAGCATGACAAATGAAACGGATGCCTGTGTCGCTGCGGCACGGATTGAGGACCCTACTGCTGGGTTAGAAGAGGCAGGCATTAGCTCAACCACAGTCAAACCCCATTTCTCTGACAATACCACCACTGCTCACACATCTGAGGAGAAATTCCCCTTTGTTTCGTCCACCTGCTCTCCTGACAAAGCTCCCTCCTCAGAGGAGGTGGAAGCGGGTGTCCCTGTCATCCCGGGGGGCTACCTGCAGACCCTGTTGGATGCTACAGACTCCTCCGGAGGAGCAGCTATCTCTTATTTCCCCCAGCAGCCCTCTAGGCAGCAGTATCCTCTGGGGCTCTCCCTGGAGGAGAAACAGTTTTCTTCTCTGCAGCTCGCTCAGAGCTGTGTCCTGTCTCCTCCCTCCGAGTCAGAGCTCCAGCAGTCTCCCCAGAACTGCCCCAGCTTCCCCCAGATGTGGCACCCACAGCTCTGCGCAAGTCACAGCCAGAGCTTTGGGCCCGAGACCCCCGAGACTCCCATCTTACCCAACACCTTCCCAGGTGCTGTGCCCCTGAATGACAGCCTGCCAGTATCTAACTACAGCCAGCTGAGCCCTGAGGCTGACAGGCTACTTTATGAGAAGAGTTACCTTACTGAGGCTGGGCTGCAGCCTGGGGCTGATCTGCAAGTATGTCAGTCTGCCTGTGTGGAGGGCCAGGTGCAATACCAGAGAGGGTCCCTGTGCACAGACAATGGCAGGCTCATCAGCTATGACTCAGTGGGCTCTCTGTCAGCCTCCTCCAGCAATTACAGCTCCCTCAGCCTCAAGTCTTGTGAGCGAGAGGGTGAGGAGGAGGGCCGGGACAGCTTCTTAGCTCATTGCAGTCCTAAAGTGGTGATTCAGCAGAGTGTGGATGCCCTCACCCCACTCAGGGAGTCCTCTGACCTGCTGGACATCTCCAACTTCACCCCTGACAAGTTTAGACACTCATCACTGTCAGAGCTTTCCCCTCCTGAGACCCCTAACCTGTCCCCCCAGGTGGTGGGACGAGAAATGAAGATGGCAGGGAATGTTGGAGAATACCAGGATGTGAATGACATGACTATGGACTGCAATAGGGAGGTAAAGTGGAATTGTGACGTTATGCAGCAGCCAGAGCACACAGCAAATGCATACACGGTGGAAGACAGCCAGTTTCCACTGCACAACTTCAACAGTCAGGAGGTGTTATGTTTAGATAAAAAGGAGCTGGGAGTTTCAGAATTTGATGAACAGACTGGTGAGATGTTGGCTGGTGTGAAAAACATTAAGTCCAAGAGGAAAGGCAGCTGCAAACAGGCAGCTGCAGGACAGAGCCCAAAGAAAGTTCGGGCTCCCAGAGCTCCTAAGTCAGAAAAGGCTAAGACGCCTAAACAGAACTCTCGCTCCACCAAAAAGATAAAGGCCATGTTGGAGGGTAAGGCAGCAAAGAACCAGGCAGGTGGTTGTGGCACAGGTCTGACTGACAGCTGTAGCACTGGGGACTTGTCTGGCACCGGCTGGTCAGAAAGCAACAGCCTGGTTGGAGACGACCAGAGAGAATTCGAGGAACCCTCCAATATTCTGTCCAACATTGTATCTGGCATGGCTGAGGTCCAAAGGTTCATGATGGCCTCCATTGAGCCACTGTGGAATCCCATGTCTGAGGCCTGCATGCCCTCTGAGGCCAATAGCCTCAACCTAAAGACCCTCAAAATCTTGGCAGGCACAGAGGCTGACCTGAAGAAAAAAGGAGCTGTGCTAACAGGGGCTGGGAGAGGCAGAAAGGCAGGGGGCAAGGGAGGCAAAAACCAGGCCAAATTCAACCCCTCTCATCCCTTATTCCCTCAACTAGCTCTGGGCTGTAACATGTTTGATAAACCCAACTTTATTAACCCTGGGCCTGCACACAAAAAGCTGTATCGTCACAAGACCAGTGCAAAGTTCCCTCGGATTGAGACACTGAAGGGGAAGCGAGCTGAGAGAGACCCAAATAAGGACATAGCACTGATGACCTCTTTTGAGAAACTGAGGTAATATTTTGTTATCAGCTGCTGTTGCACCCCCTTCTCACTTTTTCCCACTACCTGCTCAACCCTCCCTCCCAAGCATACCTACACTGACGCTATGCCAGAGCTGCATGAGTACTATGTTCTCCCTGACTACTCCCACTTCCTTTTAACCCCCCCGAAGAGGAAAATTAATATCTGCATGAAAAACTTCTTGTAATTTGCAAACTACCTATTGAGTGATTGTGTCAAGCTTGATTGAGATTTGAAATGACCATGGCTGCATTTTTCTTGCTTTTGTTGTTTCTGCTTTGTTTGTTCTTCTTATAGTCGTTTTTGTTTTACTTTTGTCTGAAAAAAAAAGAATAAGCCTTGAAAAAAGTTCTGTCACCTTTATGAGGAACTTTGTTTTTGTATTTTCTCAGCAGAACTAGCTCCCCTTGAATTATGTATTTATTCCCCCTTTTCCCTAAAGATGTAGCTATATACACAAATGCATTGAGTGACATCTACGCACCCCTCCTCCTCATCTGTTTTTGTACGCAGAATATGGATGTCCTGTTGTTGCTGTCCTTCATACACTGCCTGGCTCATTTCAAGAGGGAAACCTACGATTAATGAGCCCTATTTAAGCCCAAGACATCTTGAAAATACAAGATGGGACCATTTTGTATTGATGACATATCAGACGTTGTCTTTTTTTCCCCACAGAGTTGGAATGACTCCCCATTTCCTTTTATCAAGCGTTTTTCTTTTTCTTCTGGAGTTTAGAGGAACTGGTTATCTAAATTTACATTTTTACGCCTTGCAAATTCATGAAAAGCTCCACCCTCAGAGTATTTTTGTCAATGTTGTTGTACAGGGACATGCAATATTTGCAAAAAAAAGATGATTATAATCTTAAAATCAATGTGCCAAAAGTAACAATGCTGTGTAAATGACCTCTTATATATGTGTGAATATTGGCTGTTCCTCTTTTCTATCCATTGGAGTATTGGCTGCTCGGGTTGGAGACTCCTTACAGACTTGTCACTACAGGAATTCTTTATTTGGGACTTTTCTCTCTTCTCTGATGAAAGGCACCAACAGCTGGCAGTGGTACACCGCCACTCACAAAACCAAATCAGAAAGACTCTGAATTCTCCTCGTTTCCCCTACTTTGTTTGCCAAATTCAATTTACCTCAACATCGCCTGGCACCGAGAAGCAACAAAAGAGAGGCAAAGGGGAGATCTGCTCTGAAGGCTACTGTAGAGGAAGAAGATGAAAAAAGAGATGTTCAAACGAGCTTTCTCTGGACCAAGGAGAGTGTAGTGCAGATGTTTGAGGGTAAGCAAGGAAATTATTTGTCAGCTGGGGCTGTGCCTCACTGAATAGCTGTTTTGTACTGGAAATTCAAGGCAGTTTATTACTCATAGAGATTCTGCTGCACGCATCAGTCGTGGATGGACATTACATTTTTGCAGTTAGATTTAATGTGAATGTGAAAGCAGTTTTCAGTACAGATGGAATCAGTAATCTTGTAAATGAAGGAAAGCATGTCTTTGCATTAGCTCCACATGGGAATCTTATTTCTATCTTACCTTAGACGGTAACTTAAATAGTCATTTTTATTGACATTCTCATGTGATTTATTTCTAAACACTGCCATGGTTTAAGTTGCACCACTGGTGCATTTGATCTCTAATTATTTTGTTTTTTGTTTTTTAATTCAAAATTGTTCTTAATTTTTTTTAAATATTTCTTTGGAAGGTACTTTCCTTTATATGTTGTCACCTCAGTTTTAAGGGGTTAATATTTGGGGCAGAAAATATTGTCACCAGAAAATCAAGGCCAAATAAAGGCACAAATTGAAAAAAAAAATCTACTGGTGCTATCTGATCCAGTGTATTCCCATGCTATTTATATTAATTGCTCTGGGCTCATTCACTGCCTCACTAGCCAGAATAAATACTCCTTAAAATGAATCATACAATCATGTTTAATCTGTGATAAATTTTATATATTGAATGAATATCAAGAGAGCCACTTCAGCTGCTCACAAGAGTATCTTTTACAAATATGTACTCAAACAATAGGCCTATATTTCTTTTCTTTCTAATGTTAAATATCATTTCAAAAGAAAGCAGTAATTACTTGAGACTACGTGGAGATGTGCGGACGCATTGAAGCTCGATGTAAAAAAAAAAAAAAAAAAGGCCTTGTCACACTGGATTTGGTAAATTTGATGCACAGGTTATGGTAATTGATTGCTTGCATATGGCAGGAATCATAATCAATCTTTCTCTGTCTCATTTTTTCTCTCCTCTCTGCCATGATCCTTTGTTTCTTTTCTCCAGTGTATCAGGGTTAGGACCAAGACAAGCTGCTGATGGGAAGCTCCACATGGGCTGCACGCCCATTTAGTCTGCCTTCTCTCATTTCTGCCTATTGTCAAATTGAATGTACTTCTCTGAGTTCATAGTTATATTTTCTTTTTCTTCTTTTTGTTTTGAAAATGTGCCACTGTTGAGCTGCCTCGTGTTAATGGTGCTAAGAAAGCTGACAATTGTTTTGTTTTTCTTTTCTTTTTTTTTTGGTTTTCCCAGAGTTAACAAAAAAAAGAAATGCAAAATAGATTAGGTACCTAACCCTCTTTATGAATGTATATTATAATGTTATGTTTGATGTATTCACTTCATGATTCTTTGACATTGATTGGAATTACTTTTGCTCTTTTCATTAAAAGATTACCGAGCTTTATATATAATGTCTAGAGTTGTTACCAGAAGGAATCTTAATGAACTCTTGACACTACAAAATCTTGTATATTTTTTGTGTGCCAATTTGTAACATATTTTGTAAGTGTATATTTTTCTTAGAAAGTGCTGTGAAGTATTTGTGTGTGTGAGTAACCTTTTATGCGCCTCAATGGGCAGTGGAAAGGATATACAATGACAAGTTTCTGGTTTTAAAAACCAAAATATGAAAGTATCAACAGAAAACTAGAAATATTTACATTTTGTTGGGAGTTTTGTAATAAGACCATGATCTTGTTGTGAGAGTGTTGTGTTACTGTGCAAAACACAAATAAGCAAAGAAAAAAATGAAAACTTGGAAAAAAATATAATTTGTGAACAATTTGCTGTTTTATAGATTTTCATGTAAATTATTTGAGTATTATTTTGTTTTTTGTTTTGTTGTAACTGTTGCAAAGGTTTTAAATATTTGTGATCAAGCCTGTATGGTGATAATGTAATATTGGTAACTTGCTGAGTTTTGTAATAATGTTTATGGAGTAAATATACAAATTAAAATAAGATTTTGAATGCTGCTTTCTGAAGAGAGTTGGGTTGTGTTTTTTACCGCCCACCCAGCGCTGTAGCACACACCTTAAACGATAAAATAAAATCTCTGCTCTACTAACTTCTCTGTAAACAAATTTAATCCATTTGAAATAAGAACTATAAAAGGTTAGGGCATGCAGTTTTGTGAAAACAGACAGCATGCATGCTGCTTTAATATTAAAAAAAAAAGTTACTGAGTTGTCAAGAGTGAAGCTCAATGAACACATCCGTTAAACAACTCCCTCCATCTTTGCGGTACTACTACAATAATAGTAATAGCAGTAGTAATAGTAAAAGAATATATAACTATATAACGCCTGTTCATGTCACAAATTTTGTAAGTATAAACACTGCCTTAATATTTCCAATTAGTCTGTCTTTATTTGTTGTTATTGGAAGATTCTTGGACGAAAGGCATTTTAATTTCTGCACAAGTCTGGCTGTGGCTCATGTTATTTTAATGTCATATCTAATTAGCACACAGGGTCAGGCATTGCTAGAGTGACTGCTCATCCATAACTCTGAGCTGCGCTGCTGTGGTCCACACTGCAACTCATTGTGGCATGCTTAATTGGAGCTGGAGATACTGTCTCAGATCATAAACAGATCCTGTGATGTATGCCTCTAAAATTGTCAGGTGGTATTAGCATTGTTTTTGTTCTTTAGTCACCCATAGCAGATAAGGGAACGAGCAAATTATACGATGGAATGTCTAATGCAATGGATCAGGTACACCTGTGGTTATTAAATGAGATCCTAGTTGTTTTGTTAGTGCGTGCTCACACTGCATGGGCAGCCATAGACTTTCTCATTAGGGCAATCGTTTGACATAAGGGCAAATGTTTGTGTGTTTGCTTTATTTTTGTCATTACTCAGAGGACTATAAAGTAATCTTTGAAATAATCAGCACATCTATTTCAGCATGCTTTTGTAATGTAGGCGTGAACTTGCACTAAATTGAGTCACAATAACCAACAAAGGACACTTTTACTCAAGCATATTTTTCCTTTGAATAGTAGATTAGCTCAAGAAAAAGAAAAAAAATGCAAAAATACAACCTTTACAGACTGCTCTGATGTATAAAATCCAGTGAGATGACACAGTGCTACTGCTGTCTTTTTTTGTGCTAGGATATTTTTTTTTTAATCTTTTATTATTATCTTAAGATGTTGTAGAGGCTTTAACCAACTTCCCAACAGTGATTGCCAGCTAGTTTTTTACTTGTTGGTTTACAAATGGCCTGTAGATAGATGGCACTTACTGCCAAAGGTTCACCACAGGGTCTCTTCTAACACTGCTGTATCTATACTGTCCCACCTCCACCCATGCAAAAGTCTAGGGCCTGCTCGAAGCCTCTGGTGTTTCCTCCTCTAAGAAAATCTACGGTTTGTTGTAGCCTTTTTCTTAAAAAATGGTTTTAAGGGTAAAGGACTTAGAAATGTGTAATATTTCCCTTGACTTAATGCTTTTAGGCCTTTTTATGTTTTCACTTGAAACAGTTCATAAAGATCATCATTTCAATGGCTTAAATCTTTTCTAACTCAAAATATTTCTGTTTTGAATTTTTATAAAGGTTTTAATAAATGAAGAGAGAATGTTTGTTGATTTTTTTTATAAATATCCGCATTTAGTTAAACAGCTAAAACTATTATGTTTTGCATATATCATTATCTTTATTAAAATTATAGTACTTACTGGAAACTATTATACTTTCATATCATATGCAAATTTTGCACCTAAATAAAATTAATTACACAACTATTAAGAAGGATTATTATTATTTACACAAGATGCAACACTAGGCTGTACTAACAAAGTGATTGACTTTACACAAAATATATTTTTCCACAGTATTTTTGTGTTGAAGACTGAGAGGGCTTTAACGGCAAAATATTCTAGAAAAAAATCAATATACAAATGAACCGTATGCACTGTATGTTTTATTAATTTAATTCTAAGTGAATAAATGTTATCATTTGAATTTAATAACAGTTAGATTTATGGACATACTTTCCCCTCCTCATTTTTAAGATGATTTCCAAGAGTTTTTCTAAAAAATTTTGGGTTCATGGTGAATGTAAACGTTTCATATACTGTAAATCAATCGTTATTTCTGTTTGATGTGCCTTGATAAATTTCTCATCCTCTGTCAGTGTGTTGCAAGCAGTGTTAGCAATAGATGTTGCACAGCAGGAATACACAGTGGCATTGACTGAAGGTGTGAGTGGGTGAGTTTATATTGCACAAAAATGTGTTGGTCCCACAGCACTTCTTTAAGCACACTGTGCAATATATGGTATAAACCATTAACTATACTATGTGCTTTTTAATACTGCACAAAACACAGCTGGTTACGCAGAACTGGAGACTACACAACTAAATAGTGCATTAATGATGTAGAAGACGTAAAACAGGATCATACTCTGTCTTTAAATTCACATTTATATTTTGTAGGCTACTGCCTTTGTTAAACAAGAGAATGGAGACCATTTTAAAGCACACTAAACTACAAATGGTTAAAATGTATTGAATATTACAATGAAAATGACAAAGATGATTTTATTTTAAGTCCATTAAGTCCATAAATAGGTCACATATACTGGCCATTGAGCACGATCGTGGGCCTGTAGTCTGAATTCTGCAGATGGTTTTTAGAGTAGCCTATTTGCATTTGCAACCGCATCGAGGCGCTACAGCCTAACAGTGTCACAGTGTACAAAAAAAATCCCTATTGGCAAACATGAGATTTTGTTTTCCTGCGTAAGGTCTTCAAGGCAGCCCCACTAATCAGGCTGCGTGCAAGACACACTCACGCATGTATGGCAGCCCAACACATCCGCTACGATTGGTAGAAGTAGAGAAAATCCATTGAGACTGCAGTGCCCATGCCTACCTGTAAGGCCTAGCTGAGGGAAAAATTTTAGTGTAACTCATTTTCCGGAAGATCATTGTAGGTTTCCTAAAAGAAAGAAAATGGAATCCAGTAATCGTACTTAGCTTAACAGTCAGGCGTTTACAGAGAATATCAGAAGAACATCTGGGTTGAACGATTAAGTTGCTATTAACATCACTGGACAGGTACTGTGAGATGGACTTATTGACGGACTGTATTTTCCTTCTGATTACATGTATTTTCTTCGGCTAGCTAATTTTAGCTTGTTTGCCGTACTGGTCGTGAACGTCACTGGTTGACGTTGTTTGCTTAGTTAGCTTGCGGTTATGCTTACAGTATTGTATTGTTTTTTTACTGAAACTCTCGAGTTTTTAATTATTGTTTAGTAACACAAAACGAGATAAACATCATGTTTCGTTATACTACCGGTATTTGAGCCAAATACAAATGTATCCAATACTAATTTAACTAAGTACACCATCATGAAGTTACTGGCTAAGTTAGCATAGGCTAATGTTGGAAATCCCGTAAATGGGAAATGTAGGTAACGTTAGCCACTCGGCTAGTTAACATGGAAGCAAAAAGGGCTAGCATAACGATGTTTGGCCATGTCACGTAAGAAGCTTGTTTTGAGTCGATGGGACTAAGTTCGACTTAGTGATACCGATCCTGACACAAGCCGTACATTAGGCTTACGGACTAAAACAAAGGCAGTTGATTATATTTATTAGCTAAAGTAAGTTTCAAAAACCGTGCACTATGCTAATAGCTAGCTAGCTAACGAAGGCTTAGCTTAGATGATGCCATTTTGTTTTTATCTCGACTTTGACCAACATACTGCTTTCCCACAGGATTAAATATACACTAACCACCTTACCATTTCCTTTTAATTATATCAATTCACAGCTAAATTTTCGATCGTTTTTTTCAGGGAAGATATATATATGTCAAACAAATAGCACTGCCTAAGCTTGGTTATCGTGCTGCGATCAGAAAAATTTAGCATGTCCGTTGGCTTTGTAACCAATTAAGGTAAACAATACTAACACTAGCAACAGTTTCATGTTTTTTTCAACAGTGTTGCATTGTTATTTCTGTATTTTGACACTTCTATTACTTTGCTTTCCCCCGGTTGATATTAAACACTAATTTGACCATTCCATTGAACATAGCAGAGGAAGAATTCTTAATGTGACGAAAAGTACATTTGAAAGCTAATTAATTTAAAAGGTAGTGAATTCTTGTATTGTAATGCTATAGTGAATCTGAGTATGTCTACTACCTTTAATCTCTTTAATTAGATCTAAAGTCATCAAGGCATATCCTTGTGAAACAGATATCTTGTATTTTTATTTCCTGCAGCAGCTGAATCTTGCTGGATATTGGAAAGCATTTCTTGACCTCCCTCCCTTCTGAATCAATGGAGGGGTCTGACGGTTTGGATCAGAGTGGCAGTGACCAGCCAGAGTCTCAGCGCAGAAGGCAGCAGGATCGTTTGGGCAGAGAGGAAGCCTTCTATCAGTTCGTCAACAATCTCAGTGATGAGGACTATCGTCTCATGAGAGACAACAATCTTTTGGGCACACCAGGTAATAAACCTTGAGTCTGATAATAGTGGTGTTGTGACAGTAATCTTTGTTTGTGAAAATGCTGATATTTGTATACTTACAAGCAACTGAAAAAAATATTAGATTCTGACGAGAGAGAGATCAAGGTTATTTAAATTGCTAATAGTTTTTCTGCTGAGTCTGATTAGTACAATAGCGCCCATCTCTACATAGAAATACTTCAAGTGAATTGACATACTTGCCAGTGCATGCAACTTCTATGACACAATTTAGGTTATGATATTTTGAAAATGTTATTTTTTCTTTATGCATTTGTGGCAAAATCCTTGTCCACCTCCATCTTTACATATCGCATTTATTTTCAAGAGAAACAGAAGTTTTAATAAAATGAAGCTTAGGTGGCTACCTCTTGATTTGGATTTGTTTCAATGCTCGGTATACAACAGCCTATGGACTACTGAAGACGCCCAATCCGTTTCTGTCTCAGGACAGTGAGAGGAGCAATGTAAGTTTGGAGCATCCTTCAGCGGAGTGTCCTTTTGACATGTACATCAGTTCTGCTGTACAATACAAGTTTTTGTATTTTTTTCATTTCCACCTTATCTCTTGCAGATATGTAGCAGTTAAAACATGTCCCACTGACAACCTCTCTTTCTTTGCATTGAGTCAGAGATGTTGGGTTCCTGGTGCGCATCAGTTCGAACTTTGCATTGTCAGATTGTGGTCAACCTGTCACAAAAAGATGGTTGCCAGGAGCGATGGGAGCTAAATAGGATCAAGATAATTTCATTGCCAGTTGGCTAAATAATCACTGTAGGAATAACCAATCCTCAATCATCACTCCATTCATCTGTATATGATCTGAATGCCAATTGGCACAAGGCTAGACTTTGACCCACAGTTCTCCCAGACACCTGCAGTGTCTTCATCTCAGCTTACACTGGTGGTCAGACTCTAGAAGAAGAGTTGAACCAAGCTCTTAATACCCTCAAGTAAGGAATATTTAGATTGCAAAAACTTTCTTTTCTTATTCAATAATAGACCTTTTTTGTTGTTTTGAAATGTGTCTTTCAGGAGAGGTAACAGAGGATGAGCTGTTTAGTAGACTTCAGCAAATCAAAGATGGTCCAGAACAGCAGAATGACGCCCCCCCTACTGAAAGTGGAGAAGATCCAGTTGGTAAGTTAGGCATTACATCTTTTTTGTACTCTGTGGTTTACTATAAAATTCAAGTCACTTGTAAATTTTGTCCGTGTTTTTTCAGAACCACCAGAAACCTCTGAGGATCCTGCCAGTGGAGATAGTCTCTTGGACTTACTGAACACAGTGAGGCGCACAGGAAACACAACCAGAACTGGCCATCGGGGAAACCAGTCATGGCGGGCTGTAAGCCAGACAAACCCTAGCAGTGGTGATTTTCGCTTCAGTCTGGAAATCAGTGTGAACCGCAACCTTGCTGAACAGCAGGCAGCTGCAGAGGGGGAGCAGGAGGCTATGGTGATGCCTCCAGAAGCTCAAGAAGTGGTAGCTAATGCAGAACCACAGGTCTCCATGGAGACGGAAGTGGTGGAAGAACCAGCTGCTGGCGAGCTGGCTGTCACAGTGGAACCAGAGCCTGAACTAGAAGAAATTGTTTCACAAGAAATTTTGGGAGAACCTCCCAGCTCACCTGTTGCTCTGCCAGTACAACACCCACTTTTTCCCTCTCCACGCAGAGGACAAAGGAGAGCCCGCAGCCGCAGTCCAGAGCCACGTAGGACTAGGGCCCGTACAGCAAGGAGCCGCTCCCCTCTCAACTTGGATCAGCTAGATGGTCTCCCCAATCCACGTCATGTTCACAGTTCTCAAGGCCCTAACTCTGCCACCAGTGCCCCCCCTGTGCCTCAAATGGAGGGCAGCTCTCGGACTCGACAACATGTTCTTTCAAGGCAAAGTATTGCTGAAGGTGATGTTCAGTCATCTAGGGCTGGCCCAGAAGCAGCTCCGGAGGTCCAAAACATAGCATCTCAGGAAGGAGAAGAGGGTGAAGGGGGTGCAGCTGGACGTCGCCCCCCCACTATTATGCTTGATCTCCAAGTGCGTCGTGTGCGTCCCGGTGAATACCGTCAAAGAGACAGCATTGCTAGTCGCACCCGCTCACGCTCTCAGAACTCAAACAACACATTTCTGTATGAGAGTGAGCGTGGTGGATTTCGTAGGACTTTCTCACGCTCTGAGCGTGCTGGTGTGAGGACCTATGTCAGCACGATTCGCATCCCTATCCGTAGAATTTCTGATGCAGGTTTGGGAGAGGCAACCTCAATGGCTCTCCAATCTATGATTCGGCAGATTATGACTGGTTTTGGAGAGCTCGGCTACCTCATGGATTCAGACTCTGATTCTTCAGATTCAACCCGTGGAGCCAACACACATGCAGATCTGACTGAAGCCCTGAACAACCAGGATACTGCTCCTGCTGCAGCTCCAACTGCTGATGTTGTTGATGAACCACCTGTTGCTGCTGGAGTCAGAGCAAGGACAGCTGAGACTGATGTGGATGAGGGCCTTGCAACTGGTCCTCCTGCCTCTGGTGGCAGAGCTCGACCAAGACCATCTCCTAACTTGGAGGAGCCAAGTTCACTGCCCTTCCTGCGCCTTGCTCATTTCTTCCTCCTTAATGAAGACGACGAAGATCAGCCCCAAGGGCTGACCAAAGAGCAGATTGACAACCTTTCCATGCGCAACTTCGGTGAGAGTGATGCCTTCAAGACTTGTAGTGTCTGCATAACAGAGTATGCAGAAGGCAACAAGCTACGCAAGCTGCCATGTTCTCATGAGTACCATGTGCACTGCATTGACCGCTGGCTGTCTGAAAACTCCACTTGTCCCATCTGCCGCAGGGCAGTCTTAGTGTCAGCCAACCGAGAGAGTGTGGTGTAGCTTATTAAAGACTGCAGGCCTTTGGTCTCAACCTAGGTAATGTAATATCCCAACAGGCTTTGAGAAATGTGTCTCCATTATTCACTCCTCTTAACATTTGTGAGTTTGATCATAAGGCAGTCACAAGTTTGATTTGGGGTACTCCATAAAATGACATTGTGACATATTCAACTTCTAGTAAGATGTTTATTATAGCAGTCCAAAGTTAGGCACAAGCAATGCATGGTGTTTGAATCAATCTGTAGTGACCAAGCAGTTTGTTGCATTGCATCAAGACATGCTTACGAGGAGACCCGTATCTCAAAATGAATTCCCCTGGTTATAAATGCTGCACATCTGCAGCTAGTTCAGGCACATATGCTCTTTTGTATTAGCTCCTCAATGACACATTATGTACTAGAAGTTTGGTATTGGGACAGTTCTTAGTTACACCAGTTCAAAGTATTAGCTGTAAATAAGCTTGTAAAAATTATTTTAAATCCTAATTTGTATCGGTTAATTGGTTTTGGATTGTAAATTATCTTATATGAAGATTATGGTGGTATAGGCTGCATTTACTCTATCAGAGCATCCTTAAGTGGGCTGTATAGGTGTACACAAAATGATTTTGAGATTGTGATGTCAAAGGATGTATGAAATTAATAGGGTTGCCTTTACAGTGACTTTTACTCCCACTTTTTGATTCACCTGAAACAAACTGTTGTTTGGGAATGACACATACCATGAAAACTCTAGTGTGCTAAATTGTTTTGAAAAGTAAAATGTTGTACAGGTATAATGGAATCCAATTTTTTTGCAAAGTGCAAGTTTATTTTGGAATCATAAAGCATCTTTATTTTCCTTATCACTAAAAATGATTGAAGTATACAGACCAGAAATAAGAAATGTCTCAGTTTTGTAAGTATGTTGGGTCGATAACAAGTACTTGGCATATGAAATTTCCTACCTTTAAAAAATACTAACTGGCATGATGTGTTTAAAAAAAATGAATATATGTTTTTGCTTTTTATCCCCACATGTAAAATGTCATTTACTTTTTATTGTACAACAATGATTTCACCACCATTTTGTCCTGTCATCAATAAGCTGCTGGTCCCATTATCTATTTCTCCACAGACTAATTGACTTTTATGAATTTTTTAAATCTCAACTGATGAATTACTGCAATTATTGCATAGAGTGAAACTGACCTAAATTGAAATGTAGACTTGCATTCTTTAGATCCTCTTACCTGTAAGTCCACCGTGGTGTACAAGCTACATCTTAAGTTATTAATCCAAAAGTTTGGGTGTCAGATATTTATTAAGTTTGCAAAATTCACATCTTTTCATTCTGTCTTAGTAGAGAGTCAAGATCCTCACCCACTCTTACCATCCTGCCGCATAAGCAGATACTCCATATCAGTGTGCAATACATGCCAAAGGGATAGTAGGGAAATACAAACCATGATATTAATGTAAGGTGTTTAAAAAAATGTTAATGGTTTAAATCTTACATGAAGACTTACTGAAATGTGTTGAAGTTCTGTAGGCTTTTACAGCAGTGTTGATGAACAGGAACGCTGGGAAAAAAAAGAGCATCACTATCAATGGCAAATCTTGTCATGTTTCTTGTTTCACTCTCTGATGTACTTGCCACAATTATTACTCCCTTTATGGGACATAAAAGTTTGAATTCAAGATGTTTTCATTGTGTAAATAAAATGTTTGTTCCCTTTTAGGCCATGTTTTAGTTTTGGCCTTGTTCTGTGACCCACTCAGTACAGTTTGTCAACTGGGTGTTAATGAAACTAACAGCTAAATTAAACAAGTTGTTATGCTTTAGCATTACAGGTATGCATTCTGTAAAGTTGCTCCACTGTTGAGTAATTTTATTCTGCATCCAGGTGCACACATTATTAGTTATTATTAATATCTTGAAGGCTATATTAAACAGTAAAAATATGCTTTTATTTCCATGTTTGCTTGGATCTGACTTTTCATTGATGTTTTCCCTCTGCCAGCTCATACCATATTTAGACTTCTATATTTCATGTGTTAAATGGTCCCCTAAAACTGATCCTAATGATTTTGAAGGATGAGCATAATTATGGTGCAAAGTGGTTTGTTTTCCTCTTCCAGCTTTTTTACCAGAGGACACCCATTGTGCTCCGTATCACATGACACAAATAACATGTAATAATTTATGATGCCCTGGACTTAGACACTTGCACTTGTGGAAGAGGTGTTATCAACTAATAACTCCCTATTGGAAAGATTTGTAAACAAAAAAATCCCTTGCAAATTCCCATGGACATGATCTTTGATAAAACATCAGATGTTGACAAGGTAATATATTTTCTGTTACCCTCCTTTCAGTCACTGTAAACTGTCAAAGAGGTTAACGTTTTCAGTGCTCCTGCAGTATAGTGTTATAGCTAGCGTTAGCGTTACCATTTACAGAGGCTGAAAAACAAGGAAGCACTGGCGTCAGACGTCGAGAATGGCGTTCTGTGCAGTCGGGAGCCGTCTGCGGCACCTTCAGAGGCACTGTGTAAAGGTAAACTAACGACAGTTTTTGCTAATTTCGCCAATTGCTTACGTAAACTACGTTGAGCCTCACGCAAACACTCACGAGTAATTTTGGAAGGTCTGCAATTTCCTCAGTGTGACTGTAGATTTGACTTTGCACTAGAAAATCGCAGTTTCGGCAGCTTATCTACCGACTCAACACGGGCTCATTTCATGTAACTACACAATTAACATTAGCTAGGCGAGGGTACAAGTCACGCAGCTACTGGTTTTCATTTGTGCTTTGACAATGATCGGTATAACAAGAATTCACCTTCGAGATGCATTCAGGATGCAGTAGGCCCCATTTTCCACGCAGCGGCGCTGTTGACAATGGATTAAGTTACAGAACACTAAGTAGATCGTTATTTATTTATTAAGTTCACACTCGTAGTAGTTGTTTGTCTTGTTTTGTACAGGCTGCCTCCTTTCAAACACTTGGAGTTGTCAAATTTAAAGGAACCAGTCCAGTTGAAATAAGCCATTTGGACCATTTGGTTTTGACAGTAAAAAGCGTGCCAGAGACAGTCAACTTCTACACTAAAGTGCTTGGAATGGAGGTCATCACCTTCAAGGTATGCATAGTTCTTTGTACAGTTAATGTATTACTATTAGTAGTAGTATTGTGATTAGTAGTAGTAGTTGTTAGATTAAACATTGCTATTTTTTAATAATGTCTGTCATATATTTTAGGATAATAAATAAAACTAGAATTACAAACACAGTGATCAGAAAAAAAGTAAAAATGCCCATTTTTGAGCTTACAGTTTGAAAAACCATCCACTAGATGGCAGGCTATCACTTCTTCCTCTGTGCTCAGTCAGTTATGAAGGACCTTGGGTTTTTAGACACGTCTCCACACACATTCCATCTCTTTATTTTCAAGGGGAACCGTAAGGCTCTAGGATTTGGGCAGCAGAAGTTTAACCTTCACCAGCAGGGTCAGGAGTTTGAGCCCAAAGCCAAGCATCCAACCTCAGGCTCTGCAGACCTGTGCCTTATCACCAAAACCCCTCTGACCACAGTAGCTGAACATCTGAAGGTCTTTCACTAGTTTTCTCCAGATTATTTTGAATCACAAAAATCTGTTGTAGTCCTATAAAATGGCTGTTCTTTTAACCCACTTGACCAATTTTGGTGAAGGAGGGACAGAAATGCTCACTGTATGTTTCTGTTGTCTCCTCTGCAGGCCTGTGGAGTTGTAATAGAGGAGGGTCCAGTGGAGAGGAGTGGAGCTGTGGGGGCCATCACCTCTCTTTATTTCAGAGATCCAGACCACAACCTCATCGAAGTGTCAAACTACAACCAGTAAACATCAGAGAAATCTCCTTAAGACTTCTTTGACCTTGTTTGTGCCTATAAATGTATCCAACCACTCCACTACTTTTGCACAATTAGAGTCTCAGCTATTAAGTTCTGAGACCAAAATTGCTGCAATTCAAACAGCACCTGCTCTATTTTCAGACTGTGGTGGAAAACTCTTCAGAAAGCTGTGCAGAGTCAGTGTTCCTGTGAAGTTCTGCTGACCAGTGGTTTCTGTTTCAATTATAAGTAGAAGAGGTTGCTATGCTTTTGACCAAATGGATACTTTTGAAAAATGGTTTTACTTTGTTGGGAGAAAATTAAATTGAAAGAATCATGTCATTTTATTGGCAGAAAATCAGAAGTTTGTCCACGTTCTAAAAGCTTTGTAATTTTTGCTTTTGCCATTTCGTCTTTGTGTTTCTTGCCAGTGTAGTTCCTTAAGCCGCTTATTGTTGCAGTATCAGATAATTAGCTTGTTTGAAAAATAAAGAAAATTTTCAATGCCTTGTTAGTCAGGTTAACAGTGAAAAACCAGAGCCAAGCTCAAGCTCAGTTTTAATTTCTCTGTAATTACCAAAACTCTTTCGCACAGAAACAGAGTTAAAGCAGACTGCTTGGACAGAGAATAACCCTCCCCAAAGTAAATCCTTGGTTTTTCTTTAAAAACCCTTAAACTAGCAGTGAGCTGCCTTTATTGGAACAAGGCTTTTATTTCACTGGCCTTTGCAAATTGGACGACCAGAACTTGTGCCTCTGTTTGTCTAAGCGATCCCTCTCCTGCTCAGATTGGCTCTACTAGCTTGGTATCATCTTCTGTGGAATGTGGGACTCTTACTTCCAGCAGTGTCCTTGAAGCCCTTTCAGTTATTATTAAGGATGGGTTAAGAAGGGCAAGGATAAACGTAAAGTGATATTTTCAGAAAATTCAGTATGTGGATTAAAATATAGTTATCATTGTGTCCAATAAAAATTCCAATTGACTAACCAACCAAGATTCAGTGCCTCTGTGACGAACAGAAGGGGTTTGAAATGTTCTTTTCAGTTTAGCTTGTTTAGTATATTAAGGTAAACTTAACCTATTTTTCTGCCTTACTAGTTTAGGTACCACAAACAACTAGCAAAAAACACCAAGAAAATTCCAGCTAGTCACTTAACTACTGATCCAGAGAATGCACATGATTCATACTGCAAGACTGATATCTTATCATTTTGTTGTAGTACATCAGACTCTTTAAAAGTTTGTGCAGTATATCTTTATACTGATAATTAAGAGATGTGACACTGTACTGTGTTTTTTTTAACAGCAGGAAAACTGTGTTGTTAAATCTTTACCTAGAAGTATACACCCCACACACACCTAGTCCGTTCATTTCTGGAAGTGCCCAATTGTTCTATGGACTTTGAAACCTGCGAGTGAGAAAATTGTGTATGATAAGCTATCAATAGAGGAAAGGGGTCAGCAAGAAAAAACTGGGCCTTACGGGCAGCCATCAAAAGCAACCTGTTTAGTCACTGTTGTATAGAAACTCCATCTACGTCACAGCCATAGTAGCTATTAGAGTGGAGAGGAAAGATACCTTAGATGCCCTGGGTTGTGTGCTTTCTTTGCTGTGGGTGGAGAGAAAATGAGAACTGTACACCTGTAATTCATCCTTATTGTTGCTAAAGTCCCTTCATTGTTGTGAAGTGCATCCCAGCCTGGCTTGTCTCAATCACTGCTATTTTTTTCCATGGGAATTTTTCTTTATGATAAAACACAGTAATGATGGATGTCCATGGAAAAAATTTCCCAGTTTTTGTAATTTAATATTTATGGTTATAATTTGCTTTACCTCAACGTCAGGTTCAGCCCTGCACTTGTGTTATTCCCTGAGTAACTGATAGCTGAGTAACTAAGTTATGCTATTAAACTTGCAGTCATTATTCACTGATATACTTTACTGTTACTGTAATTATGGATCTAATGAAAGGTAAGAACAGAAAGGGAGATATCAGCCACTGTCTCTGCTGCCAAAGTCTCAAAAGTTAAACTGATGATTGGCCAAAAGTGTTGAGGAGTTTCCTGGCATGGACAGTCAAGTTCACACTCATCACAGCCTTGTGCTCACTGGACCAAATTGTGTGGAAAAACACAAATTTAGTCCTTTTATATTAACAATCCCTGTTTGAACATACGTTTTCCTATTTCCTGGTTACTTTTATGTCTGTATTGGACAATGCTAAAGGTTTCTTATCAAATGTACAAATTTGTCTTAATAATCTGTAAAAATTGTAAAGCATTGTTTACTCAGATAGGCAGCCAGTGATAGCATCATTCTCTTTGTACTTGGCAACATACTTTCTTGTTCTCACCTTTGTTGCTTTATTTAAACACAATGAAATGTTTACTTAAGTAGAAAATTCAAATGATGTGCTTCACAGTAAATCGTGACTCATTTTATGACTGAGACCCAACCCTAGAAAAATATGTTGTATTTTCTCTTTCAACTTGTGTTGTTTTTAATTTATAAGGTGTGATTCATTTAGTGAGTGTTAAGAAACATTCTTTTATTGAGTGTACTCAGTTGTTAATGTGATGTGAGATTGTACTGCTGTTTGGTGGGGTGCAGTATCTTGTCTTCACCAAAATGAGTCGCAACTAAGGTGACCTCACATTTTATTTAGGCCACACTCAAGCCTGTTTTGTCTGTGAGTGTTGAGTGTGAGAGTTCATCCCTCCATGACAGGAGAAGAAGCGAGGTCATGTTCATCCTCAAATAAATATGCCAAACGGGCTAAAGACTATCAGTGTCTTCGTAAGATTATTCCTTGAGTTCAGCGCTGATGAAGTTGCGTAGCTCAACAGTGAGGCTAAGAATGAAAAAAAATAGCCACCGTCAGTCACTGTCAGCCCATGTACCTGCTGCCAAGTTTAACTGATGATGAAGTGTTGAGCAATTTGCCAGAACGGAGGGTGGAGTTCATACTTGTCACAGCCTCATGATCACTGAACCAAATCGTGCTTAGTTTTTTTTTTTTATTATTGGTGATCAGTTGTATTCATGCGGTGCTTTATTTTCAGTATAAATATGCAGTGACCTGAAATCCTTTAATTTTATATCTCTGGTTAAACTTTGAACTATTCCATTAGAAACAAAACCAAAGCAGATGGTTACACATTAGACACATCTCAAGCTCTCTGCTCTGATAATCAGGACTCACAGGACTTACAGCAATTGTAAAAGAACTTGTGGGCCCTTGTGGGAATCTGTTTTTGTATTTTGTCTTTTGCTAGAGAAGTAAAAAGTGACCAAATGGTTTAATCTAAAAATCTCTGTCTAACTGTTATTCACCCATCTGTGTTATCCGTCATCAACACTGAGCCCAAAACACTAACCACAACACTTTGTGTGCTAAGTTGTGTATAAAATAATGCACAACGTTATGAAGTGGGCTGCACTCTATCTCACAGACAAGATTGAATAAAACACTAATGATTGTGAACGGTGCAGAATCTTCTGTTGTTTTCTGAACACAGTAGAGCTGCATCCATACTTTTCCTGGAAAACCCAAAAATTCCTTAGTTTAATCATAAACTTAATATAACTATGTTCTTTAATGCTTTATAGACCTTTATTATCACTTTTCAAAGAGGCTCTCAACAGATTTAGTACACACAGACCTGCACAGCCAGGACTAAGCCATGCTGGTTTACCTGTGTCCTGTGCAGGACTGTGTTAGACACTGATATGTAACAAGGACACTCATTTTCTCTTGTGCAGACTTTTTGCTACAAGTTGACTAAAGTCCAAATGTTGTAATGAGGAAAAAATACTTGTCCTTTCCCAAAATTCAGCTGCTCATTTTTGTTTGCACTGCAATTGTGTACACAGGTAAATGAAAAGCCTCTATGGGATTACCAGTAAATGTTCTTTTTTATTACTCTGCATATTCCCTGCTTGTTTCAGTTAAGGAACACAGAAATTTTTGTTGTCTCTCATAAAACATGACTAAAAACATAAGTTTGATTTTTATGATTAGTGATAAATGTAATGACAGACTGATGTGCTGTACATTGTAACCTCATCAGGCACCAGGTTTCTTGGAAACAGATCTTTCTTGT
>JAQMCX010000058.1:10225867-10239563 GCA_029814765.1 Acanthurus leucopareius | reverse complement strand
CAAGACACCAAATGATACACTTAACCCATGGACTGGAGACCCCCTCTATCTGGCGGATGGAGAACCCAGGAAGCCACGTGGTTGGGTGGAACTGCAATTGAGCATACAGGATAAAATGTGGCTCGTGCCTACAGTGATACTCGACTCCAAAATCCTGCCATTCCGTGCGCTGCTTGGTTTTGATTTTGTGTTTTTCACAGGGATGCAGCTGGATGTTGCAGGCGGAGCATACTGGTTCCATGGAAATGAGGACAAGAAATATTCGTTCTGTGCAGAGTCCCCTCTGCTGGGGGAGGGGGAGACCAGCAACTATGTTGCTTTCTTTTCTGTGGAAGCTCCATTGGTCTCTGCGATTTTGTCTACACAGACTACTTGTGAAGATCTGGACTTAATCAGGAATGCAGTCCAGGACTCTCAACTGCATGAAGACTTAAAAACTCAACTAAACCAAATGCTATGCAACAATACTGATGTATGTACAACAAAGGTTGGACGCACACAGCTACTGAAACATCAGATCTTTCTCACAAACCCACTGCCCATCCAACAGAAGCCGTACCAGGTCTCTCCTCCTAAGCAGAAGGTGATGAAGGAGCTAATTGAGGACATGTTCAAGGATGGCATGATTGAACCCTCTTGTTCTGCTTGGGCCTCACTTGTAGTCCTGATTCCTTGGAAGGTCGGCAAGCCACAATTCTGTGTTGATTTCAGGAAAGTGAATGAGAACACAGTCACAGATGCCTACCCCATTCCCACCATCCAAGAAATTTTGGACAATCTTGCAGGTGCTGCGGTCTTCTCTTCACTGGACTTAAACAGCGGGTATTGGCAGGTGGAAATGGAACCAGAGGTGCGAGAAATTACAGCTTTTATCTGCCCTCTAGGCCTGTTCCAGTTCAAGGTCATGCCATTTGGACTGAAGAATGTCCCTGCTACATTCCAGAGGCTAATGGAGAGAGTACTTGGAGAACTGAAAGGAGTCATCTGGTTTGTCTAACTGGACGATATCATCATCTATTCCCCATCCTGGAAGCAACACTTCTATGACGTCCAAGCTGTCTTCGACAAACTCCACAGTGCTGGCCTGTTTGTCAACATGAAAAAAAGCAAGTTGTTCAGGACCTCTGTGAAATTCCTTGGCCATGTTGTTTCTGCTTCTGGGTTTCAGGTTGATCCAGACAAGACTGAGGCTGTGCGCAACTTTCCAGTCCCCACCAACTTGAAGTCCTTACAGAGGTTCCTGGGCATGGCAGCATGGTATCATCGCTTTGTTCCCAATTTTTCTTAGATTGCTGAGCCACTCAATGCCCTGAAGAAAAAAGGAGCAAAGTTTCTTTGGTCACCAGCATGCCAAACAGCCTTCAACACTCTTAAGCAACATCTGGTAAAACCACATATTCTGGGCCACCCAAATTTCAATGCACCTTTTGTGGTGTACACTGATGCCAGTGAGAGGGGCCTTGGAGCAGTGCTGGTCCAGAAGTTAGACCATGGGTCTGAAGAGGTCCTGGCTTTTGCCAGTGGCAGCCTAAACCCAGCGGAAAGGAATTATGCTGCTACAGAGTTGGAATGTTTGGCTGTGGTGTGGGCAGTAGAAAAGTGGAGAACTTACCTGGAAGGACAGCTTTTCACTATGGTTACAGATCATGCCTCTCTTTTGTGGGTCTTTAAAACCACCAAACCCAGTACGCGACTCATCAGGTGGGCACTCTGACTTCAGGAGTTCACTTTCACTGTTGAATACAGAAAAGGAAAGTACAACACAGTGCCAGATGCTCTCTCTCGAGCCCCACACAGAAGGTCAGCCCCTTTCATCTGTGTGTGCTACCCTCATGTCTGCTTCCCCAAGACCATCCAAAGAGCTTCCCATCTCCATCGAGGCCGTGTGGAAGGCACAACAGGAAGACACTGAATGTCAGAACCTATATGAAAAGGTAGTAGAAAGCGGGAAGGTTATCATCAACTCAACCACTTGCTTCACCATCATGGAGGATCTCCTCTACCGTGTTGTCACCCTACCTTATAAAACCATCTACCAACTTTAAACACCTTCCAGCTTCAGGATGCAGCTACTGGAGTATTTCCATCAAGACCCCCTCTGTGGTCATCTTGGCAGACATAAAACCTACAGAAGATTACAACATCTGGTGTACTGGCCAAAGCTGAGGTGGGACGTCTGACAACATGTGCAGAACTGTCAAGTATGTCAACAGTACAAACCTGAAAACAGAAAATTGGCAGGAAAACTCAAGCAAACTGTAGTACAACGCCCCTGGGAAATGCTTGGTGTTGATCTGATGGACCCCTTTCCCAAGAGCTCTAAACAAAACATCTATCTCCTGGTTATCGTGGACTACTACTCTCGGTGGGTGGAACTATTCCCCACAAGAAACACCACTGCAGAAACGATCTCTCGAGTTCTGGTAAAAGACATCTTCACCCGGTGGGGCATACCTGACTTCATCCTGTCTGACCGTGGATCACAGTTTGTCTCATCTGTTTTCCAAACGGTGTGTCGAACCTGGAATGTGGGGCACAAGTTCACCTCTGCCTATCACCCCCAAACCAACCTCACAGAGAGAGTGAACCGTACCCTCAAAACAATGATTGCCTCCTATGTTGGAGATCAGCACAAGCACTGGGACAAACACCTCCCAGAGTTCCGGTTTGCCATCAACTCAGCAGTCCAGGAGTCCACTGAAGTTTCCCCTGCAGAGCTGAACCTTGGTCGCTCACTGAGAGGACCTCTTGATGTGTGCTGCAACCCCAGCTCCAGACACCCCTGCTTATACAAAGATTGCACAGTTAGAAGACTTAGGTTCCTTTGTTTCAAAAAATTTGGATTCAGCCCAGTACCGCCAGAAAAGGAACTATGATAAGCATCGAAGAGAGATGACATTTGAAGACCTAGCTAGGGTTTGGGTAAGAGCTCATCCACTCTCCAAAGTTGAGAAGTCCTTTGCTGCCAAATTAGCCCCTAAATGGCAAGGACCCTATTGGGTGGTAGAAGTTGGGCCAGTGAACTGTCAGGTGGTACTTGAAACTTCAGGCCAAGACTTAAAGGTTGTGCACCTTTCACAGTTGAAACCATGTTTCCCCACCACTCAAGAGCTGCAGAAGCAGGAGCGCAAACATGTTCTGGAGATCCTGAATGAAGAATCTGATGACGAGGACTTCTTAGGTTTCTCCGATACTGCATGTTCTGATCCCAATGCAGAAGACACGAAAAGGTCTACAAGAGGACATGAACATGTGCTAGATGAAAGCATATCTGACTCAGACAACTATTCCAGTTACAAACCTGGCACCCATTGAGCTCTAACAAATGTAATTCTGAAAATCACACACTTTTGGATCAACTGCAGCACCTTACCCTTCGCCGGCTTCTGCTAAGGGAGGAGGAGTGTAGCGGCTGCTGTCAGAATTGCATCACCGCCAACATTCATTCACGGTTTCTACAGTCACCACCCACAATCTTTCAATAGACTAGTCACAACTTTCCACATGACCCGCAAAGTTAAAACCAATCACAGGAGAAATATATGGAGACGTGGCAGAACGCCGAAGGGAGTCAGTGTGTGAGAGACTGGAGAGGTGAAAGCTACTTACCTGACCGAAGCCTCCGATCGCGTGCTTAAGTCCGCGTTTTAAAAACCGTTCGGTTGTCTGGAGCCTCAGGGATGTTCAGCAGTGGAGGGATTAATTCCGTGGATTGCTGTATGGAATAAAAGCCGTGGATTTGCCGTAAGGAATAAAAGCCTACGTTACAATCCAGAACCGGTTCCACTGATTGACTGACTGATTTGCCATGGTGTTGTGAGTAAAGGTCTTTGTGCACTGTAAATATTTGCACCGCTACATTTTTGTTATGCGCTGAGAGACGCTATGACTTTCTGATTTCCTGTTTTGGTTAAGGTACTAAGATCTGTGGTAAAACCCGGAATGGACTATTGTGTGGTATTTTGAATTGTATTGAGTTACACTGGATTGGACTTAACTGTGGGGGAAACCGGGGTGGATTTTCGCATTCAATGGGCTGAGCTCGTTACACACACATTCACTCATTCACTGTGTTCAGTGATTGTTTATTGATTGTTTGTTTGTTAATACACTGTTAAATAGTGAATTGCTGTGTGGTCTGTTTGTTTGTTGAGCATTGCTGTTTCGCTTTTGGTGTTTGAATTATCCTTTATATGATTGCTTACTTAAATTTTGTATGGTTTGACCATCTAACTTTTGGCTCTAGTTTTTTTCTAATTTGTCAGACGGGACTCTGACTAGCACCCCTCTTTACAAACAGGTCAAACCCGCTACAATATTAGAATGTGGCTTTAAGACATCACAATGGAATGTGTGACATCTATTGACACATCACATTGGTTTTCGTGACATCATATTAGAATGCATCTTTTTGACATCACAATGGAATGTTTGACATCACTTAACACATCAAATTGGCTTCCATGACACTATATTAGAATGTGTCTTTGTGACATCACATGTGACATTACAATAGAATGTGTGATATCACGTCACATCAATCTGGTTTTCTTGACATCATGATAATATGTGGCTTTGTGGCATCACAGTGGAATTTTTTCATCAGTTGACACATGAAACTTGTTTCCTCGATGTCATGTTAGAATTTGGCTTTGTGACATCACATGTGACATCACAAATGAATCTGTGACATCAACTGACACATCAAACTGGTTTTCTTAATGTAATTATAGAATGTGGCTTTGTGACATCACAATAGAATGTGTAACATTACTTGTGAAATCAAACTATTTTCTGGGACATCTTATTAGAATGTGGCTTTGTGACATCACATGTGAAATGACAAAGTGATGTGTAACATAACTTGTGACATTGTAACCCACTCAAACTCTGTGGCACCCACTTTTTTAATTTCGTTGCGCCTTTTGGTACAATGACAATAAAAGAATTCTGATTCTGATTCAAAATAGGCTCTGATTTGAGTAAATTAACCTGCTGTTTTTATCTGCAATAGCCAATTTAGTCCAGCAGAGGGCAGGAGTAGCGCAGCGGAGTGAGGGAAAAACACAACAGTGGCACTTCCTGGTTAGACAGAAAAAAATATATGCGATACGGCAAGACGGCAACAGGGCTAAGCGGGTAGCGAGACACAGTGAGAAAAGAAACACGTGAAGTATAAAGATAAAGAGTAAATTTTATGGTCTCTGTAAACAAAATCTGCTGGTTTAAAAGAACAAGGTCGCGAGGAGTAGCTGGTTGTGAGTGCCGAGGATTCAATGACTTTGCATCCTGTTACCTGTGTGCTAGCTAACCTAGCTTACTCAATGTGCGCTGTTGCTACAAAAGAAGAGTCCCTATGGTCAAGATAATATTAATTTAGCTGTATTATGTTTTGGTGTATGATTTCTTTATGAAATTTACTGCAAAAAAAAAAAACAATCGGAGGAGAATTTGTGTTGAATTTACTTAAGTATAATTGTGAGGAATAAGAGAAAATGCTGTTATGTTATTGTGTGGTATGTTAGTGCCAGAGTTTACATGTATAGCAGCTAAGATGAATGTATGGTATTCTTGAAAATACTGTAAAATTCATTAGTTTTGTTTTTTGGGTAATAAGTTTCAGATCTGGAGAAGTTTACATTGATGAGAAAGTAATTTATGTTGCCCTGCGTATGCAGGTTGGTTTTTTATTTCATCAGAGAAGTATGAGAAGGAGCGACTGTTTCATCGGATGCGACGCCTCCTAGCAGAGGGCGTACAGTGGATGTGTCAAGAGGAGTCTCATCAGTCATCTCATCAGAGGACCGATTCGTTCCACATCTCTTCAGTTCATTGCACAGCTAAGCCCTGAAATTTCACCACACTTAATTAAAGAAAGGAAACACACTACCCGGGTAGACGAACATTGTTTTTTATTTGATTTAGTTTTTTATTTTGTCAGAACTCTTGATTCCAATATTTTCTTTTTTATTTATTGTATTTTACCTTCAACCTGAGTTGGTTGAATGGGTTGGACAAAAAAAAAAAAAACCTGAGTGAAGAGTGAACTAAGTTTTCCAACTGAAAGGACAGTATAAAAAGGGGGGAAAAAACGAGGAAACAAACTAATACAAGCTAGACTAAAAGAGTAAGAGGTGTTTTTGTTAATTGTTATTGTTAAATAAATGCCGGCTATATGTTCTGACTAATCTAAGCAGAAGTTGTGGTTTTTCACCTGTTCTCCTCAATGAAAATTACCTATGATTTGTATCACTCTTAACTGTGTTAAGGAAAGGTTACAACATCATACTGGTTTCCTTGACATCATGATTGATTGTGACTTTGTGACATCACATCACATCACATCACATCACATGGATTGTTTGACTTCACATGGTACATGAAACTGCTTCCGAGAAATTATAATAGAATGTGGCTTTTTGACATTGTGATGGAATTTTTGTATGCTTTTGTAATTAGTCTGTAGCCTCAGCTGTTCACTGCTGTTTTGACCAAAGGATGACCTGGTGAATCCTGCTGTTTGACGTCTTTCAACAGATTATACCTTGTTGTAAATTCCCAAGACAGGTCACCATCTCTTTTATTGCACCCCAGTCTCCTCCACATCACATATCACATTAATGTTAAGTATTTTTTTAATGTTGCCTTTGAACGGTTGGTTTGAAGATTGGGCAACAAGGTTAATGTGACCTGTACTACATGAGTGCCATCGATGTCATCCTTCATGAGCCCCTGTAAGGTTATGGGCCCTTGACCATTGCATAGGTTGCAACTACAATACTTGGCTATTGTGAAGACCATTAAACCACAATTTCACTGGTGAAGCTGCAAATTTTTTGGTCATTTAAAATGTGTTCTTTGTTATTTGCCTTATTTACACTGAGTAGCTTCTACGACTTCAAAATTGTGGACAATATGATTTTTTTAAGGTAATATTGAAATGTGATACCTATAATGAGAGTTATATTGAAAGAAAAATGTAAACTTCCTTAAAGCCTCTGTCTTCTTCAAACAACAATACTGGGCCATAAAGTTTGATACTGTATCCTTGTATACTTTACTTTCTTTAATTTATTAAAAGTGTTAATCTAAAAGTAACATTAAGAATAGATAACATTCAGTTAAGTTACATGTATTTGTACATTTATCAAAGGATGTTAAAAGTGTTTAAAGTGAAGAATGGAGTAAAAACACTTGTTTACAACCAGCATTGTACTATACGAGCTGCAGCGAAGGGCTCCGTTAGACAGGTTTCCCAACTAGCCAATCAGTGAACCCCATGAGCCCCAGGTGACTAGCCCCCAAGTTCGTTCTGTCACTACTTCTTGTTTTTACGGAAATGTTCTGCGCTGTCTGCCTCATGTGCTAATCGATATAGAGATAAATCTACTGACATCCGTTGGTGCGAGAGACCGGATGATTATCGCTGATCTGGCGGTGTGAAGTGCCATAAAACTCATTCATACATTGACTCAGCGGTCAGGTTTTTGGTGACACCCTTAAAAAGGGGGCGCAACCACATCCCACCGTCCACAGGAGCGCCTCCTACTGGGCTCGTGAGAGGTTCCAGATCCCAAGATCCAGAGAGAGAGGTTCCCAGTGTGGACTGGGTAGCGAGCCAAATCAGAGTCATTGGTATTGAACCTCGAAACGTGTGAAAGGTTTCCTGATTCCCCTTCCTCGCGGACTGTGTGGTAGGACAAAATAAACACGTATGCATTGACATTGAAAAGGGGCCTCAATGCAAAGGAAACTAACTTTGGGAACAGGGTTTTTCTCTTGCCAGCTTTTTTTTTTTTTTTGTTTATTATTTTTCATTCATTGTTCTTCAACTGACTGTTGTGTTCCAATTGTCCACTTATTTTACAATAGCAAGTGGCCACGAAAAAAAACTCAAGCTATAGCTGTCTGTGTTATTATTGATGCTCAAAAATACTGGCTCTTAAAAACTTATGGTCTTCTGATACTGGTCCAGGTATTACTATTAATTGCCCACCTGTGCTCTGTCATTATAATTAATAACACATTTCCTCATGAACATGTGAACCTTATCACCCAATCTTCAAACCAACCATTCAAAGGCAACATTAAAAAACACCTCCACATGAACGTGATAGCTTTATGTCATCTATTCTTAACATGAGTGAGATAACTTTATGTAGCTTTTAACAATAGCTAAAGCCTAATCTTGTCCATTTACCTTTCAATTTTGTGTGATTTGCATGTCCATCCATGTGTGTGCTTAAGTTTCTGCTTGTATTTGAGGCGTGAAGGAAGGACCCAAGGAAAATATTTATAAAGCAGGGAAAATCCCTGCTTGTCCCAGTTATTTTACTTTTTAAGCTTTATCAAATCTTATCAAGAACTAATATCAGAAAGAAAACAATATTATCTTGCTATCTAGCACATCACTCTAAGACTACTTGAAAAATAAAGACACATGAATACATAGAAATATTTTTAAAGGTTTTCCTCCTTCCTGACCAGAACAGGGCTCCCTTTATTTTATGACTGATGTTTTTTTCCACACATTTCCTACAGGAAGGATGATAAAGCACAAGCATAAGTCCTAAATGTGATGCAGAAAAAATGATGTTCAGTGATGTTTTGGTGGCAGTAAAACACAACAGCACACACCCTGAAAATGTGAGAGCTGGTTGGACACTAAACATAAACATAATATTTATGCATTCAACATAAATCCTGACAAGTGCTTAAAATTTTATCACGTGATCTGTGGGACAGAAACTTCAGGTCGTACTTTGGACAGTTAATAAATGGTTTGATTTAAAGCTGTCTCAGGCAAATGCTGAGCTATCTGTCATTCTGCTCTTTAAAATGATTACATTTCTATTGATGAATATTTAAATCTCACTTTTATTACTTGAAAAAGTCTCTGAAAAAAATTAGGGATGCAACGATACCACATTTTTTCAAACCGATACGATACTGATACTTGGATCTGAGTTCTCACCGATACCGATACCGAGTACTTACGCCACTACACATAAAGTTACTTTGAATCTTTTTGTATTTTTCTACAGATATCGTCTGTTATTTGAACCACATTCCTCAGTATGTTTTTCTTGTACATGGGTGACTGTCACAAGTTTCACTGCAGTACAAACACAAATTTAACAAAATTGTCATATACTGATATTCAACATTAGTGCCTTTATAAACATGGCACTGCCACACATACTGTAAGATTTCAGTAAAACTTTGTCATATACTGAGTACTGACATTTAACAAAAGTGCCTTAAACATGGCAGTGCCACACATATCACCAGAAAACCTGAGCGCAAAATGTCACTTTCTATGTCTTTGTTTTTAACAGCTTTGCTACATATTTAACTTCAAAACTTACTCAACATATAATATGGTGAGTAAATGATTATAATCAGGAGTATTATGTTATATAATATATTAAGTGATTATTATTAATCTCTTAACATGAATGAAAAACAACTACCGGGTGGAAGTTTGGATGTGTGCACAAATTGTCCAAGAAAGAATTTGCCTACCCGGAGCTCTTCCAGTCTGTGCTACCACCTCAATGCCAAACATGTTGCAGCTAGCACAGACAACAAAATGAAAAAAAATGTTTCTTCTTGTGTCAAATATTGATATGCGATTGATTGAGATTAATTAATTACAGAGCCTTTAACTAATTTTTAATCGAGTCCCACCACTAATTGTATATATATAATTATATATATATATATAATTATATATTATATATATATATAATAATTATATTATATATAATTATTATTATTATTATAATAAGGCGAGTGAACTCCTTATATTCTGTGTTGTGCTGGGATTCCAAATGTTTGTCAAACCAAAAAAAATAACCTTTGTTGTAGTTTGATTGCTTTTGTTTTTTTATTATATTACATGTCTGTGATTTCAGGGTTTTAATGTTAAAGCCAGTTACTCTGGATAAAAAGACTGGCTAATTACTCTATGAATTAACAGCAATAATAACAATATAAATGTGAAACAAAGCTAACACAAAAGTGACTGAGCTTTCGCACATGCTTACACACTTGAGATGAGGTCTACTGTAAAATGGGCAATTTGAGTGAATATTGACAATATTAAGAATTAAAATATATTACATACAGCAGAAGACATAATTTAATGTTATTCATGTAATCATACTTAATGCAATTAAATAGCATTACAGTTTTTGTACATAATACACACACAAACACGCACACAAACACATATATATTTTTATATATATTAATATTTTTATATATATACATTTATATTTATCAGGGAAATTTATACCAAAACCACCATAAAGCACAAAAACATAAAGAGTATTTAATGAACTTGGTTGTACAAAAAACAGTGAAGGATATGTTCAGTGTTCATCAGTGTGTGGACTGTTTGTATAAAAATATCCTTTTTTGTACATTTGAATTCATGTTACATTTGGCAGCTTTTTTCAATTACTGCATTGATACTGTGAGTACTAGACTTTGTTCAGGTGGAAACTGTGGATGCTGTTAAATTTCTGGTTCCTCCTGACTCTTCTTGTGTGTTTGATGGATGCAGATCATTCTCAAAAGCAGGATTTGTCTGCCCTTGTCTGTGCCGCCTCTGAACCTCCTCAAAGATCTGAAGAACCTTCAAAACACACAAACAAAGTCAGCGGGTGTAATTGTAAGAACAATCTGGACTAAAAGTCATTATTAAGAGTAGATAGAACATAGCCGATATTATATTACCTTAGATTTAGGAATGAGACCCACTCTGAAGAAACCAATGTGCCCTGTTTCTATCTTAGTGCAGTCGACCACAGTAGATGCAATGTTCTCTGGAGAGGCCCCATCACACAACACTCCATCCACCTAACCAAATGCATTGCACATTTTTTACTGCAAAAAATAAAAACATTAAATCCTCTTGTGTTTACTAAAACGAAAACAGCATCCTCACCTTTTTGCCCAGCTTGGCATAAACCTGGTTGTGGTGGGTTGTGTCTGCCTCGCCTGTGGGGTTGGCTGAGGTTACAGCAATGGGCCCCACCTGCAAGTTAAAAAAAAGATTGCTGTTTATTAGAGGGTCTGCTGACTGTTTTTCACTCACAATTAACTATTTCATAAGCCCCTACCTGATCGATGAGGTGTGTGGCCACAGAACAGTCTGGGTTTCTGATAGCAATGCTTTGTGGAGTTCCTATGTGTTTGGCAGCATCTCCTAAACCAAGGAAGTCCATCCATGGGCCTGTGTTAGACAAAATACAAAACAAAATGATGCGTATTTAACTGCTGCCATGCAATATTATGCAACCTAACAGGAAAAACACTCACAAAATATTACACACATAAATATGCATCCACATACACACACCTACCTCTGGGTATTACCATGCTAATGGAGGAGGGCCATGCAGCCTCCATGAAATCCAGGAGCAGAGGGCTCAGCAGGTGTCGTGCTGGCTCCAGCTGCTTGATGGAGGAGATCCACATGGACATGGGTCGATCCTGCGCCTGCTTCTTCACTCTGAAATCAAACACAGAAATGATTAATTCATGATATCAGATGAATAAACTAATGTAGATAAGAACAAAGTCATGAAAATGAAAACTCACTTGTAAGCTTTGACGACTGCATTGGGCCTGTTGCAAGCTGCCACCAGCACATAGACAGTGTCAGTGGGCATTCCACATATGCCACCATTTTTCATGATTTCTGCAGATGAAAGAAGAAATCAAGTATAAAAACAACTGTGTTTTTTTTGTTGTTAACATTTTTCTCTTTAATAGATCCTCACCTGCAATCTGCTGGACAGATGTGGCCTTGCGGGCTGGTAAATGTGGACAAACATCTGCACCTCCCCCAACCCCGCTCAGCTTGATTAAAGGCTTTCCTAAGGGAATCTGGGGGGACTGGAAGGTGCTGTTGAAAATGTGCGATAGGAAACAATAAAAACTGACAAGACCAAAGATGATGGTGACTCCTATGTCATACCCATATGGCAATGCACCCACCGCATCCAGCAGGAAGCTAATAAGAATGAGCTGAAAGGTGAGGACGTAGGCAAACCAGGCGGCATTTAGAAACAGTGCTGCAGCTGTCACTAAACCGTTAAACAGCATGAAGCTAATGATCCCGACAGCCAAATTAAATCCTCTGGTTTCGCCGTACAGGCCACCATATCGTGTCAGCCCCCACACTGTCCACATCACCCCGTAGAGGACAAAAACTGTGCTCTCAAAGGTTTTCCCTCGAGCAAAAGCTACTGAACCACAGAGCAGCTGGAGTGCCCCTCCAGCAACCACCACCCAGGGCAGAACCAACACAGATAGAGGAGTCCTGTCACCAACTGTGGCTGTGACTGCAAACGCAGCCAGCACATTGCAGGCGTGGCCTAACACTTCTGCATCTGCATACTTGGAGTAGCCAAGGTAAGGTGCATGTAGCTCTTTGTCATGGACCCTGAGAGTAAAACCCTGCATCCTCATTACTAAAGCCTTGAAGTAGCCCTGCCCTGTTGGGATCTTTGTAGTGGAGGCCATATTGAAAGTGCTAATTAAAAGCATAATAGCAGAGACGACAAATATAGCAGCTTGTACACCCTGTGTGCCTCCTTGGAAGAAGCCTTGAGGCTGGGCTGCAATGGCAATACAATAAGCTACAAAGAATAACTGGTAGATCCCCTCCAGCAAACTCTTCTGACAACTGAACACAGCCAGGACGAAGAAAAGCACAGAGAAGACAACAGGAAAAGGAACTGGGGAGTAAGGCTGAATTGAGTAGAATGACAGTAGGGCGCTGTAGCCCTCTGCAAACTTCAACAGAGCAGTGAAGCCATAAAAAGTGGCAGCTAGTGTGTCCATGGCTCGGTAGAAGAGGACACACATGCCAAACTGGAAAACTCCTGCTGTCCACAGCCAAGGGACGTGACCAGTGGAGAGCTGGGGGACCACACCTAACAGAGGACAGGCTAGCACAGAGGCAGACAGTAAGTTCATCACCAGACCAACTGAGATGACATCAGTGCACTCATGGTTTGTCTCTGTTTTCAGCTCATTTTTTCTCTTTAGGTCTGTTCCTGGAGGCTCCACTTTACCATGAGTGATAACGGACAGCAGACGTCCAAACCCAAAGTAAACACACACCAGACAAACAAGAAGGTAGTTAGCAGCTGTAGCAGACTCACCAAAACCTGCAGCTGACAAACTGGCAATTTGATGGGCACTTGCTAAGCTAATGCCAATAGCTATGAGAAATAGAACTGTTTTCCTTGCTATGATGGCTGCAAAGCCAATAATGAGCAGGGCGAGGGTAAATGCAGCCAGGCCCGGGACAAGAGAGGATCTCAGCTCCGTGGGCTGCACCACCCCCTGTCCCACCAGGATGTACACCAGACCTGAACCACACCACAGGGCAGAGACGGTCAGACACAGAGAGGAAAACAGCTGGGCGTGGGACAGGCTGTGCAAGATACCTGAGAGACAAAAGATAAACAGTGGAGAGGAAGCAGAGAGACAATTATGATTTTCACACACAAATACAAATCAACCAATAATACAAATGAATGAATTAAACAGAGCTTGTGATGTCAGAATAACTTTATTGGCCAAGTACGTTTCACAACATACAAGGAATTTGGAGTCCAGTTACATCCCATCCAAGAAACAAAAAAAGACAGTGTCACATAACAGGGGGGACAGG
>JAQMCX010000058.1:10197255-10219672 GCA_029814765.1 Acanthurus leucopareius | reverse complement strand
CTTCTGCCTCCAAAATTTATAAGGTAGACACTGTTTGTGGTGGAGGTGGAGGTTCAGGAAAGAAAAGTGAGAGAGAAGCAAAGTTTAAATATATTCTGTCTAAGACTGGGTTTTCAATTTAGGTGAATTTTAGCTGTTTATGCAGATATAAAAAGAAAAGAACAGCTGCTCAGCTTAACCTGATGGGGAAAACTCTTGACCACTTTTAGTTCGCTGAGTAAGCTACCACCTTGTCTGCACCATAGACCAATATAACCCTGGGGGTTACACCTCAGAGCCTGTCTGAACCAGTCTTCTGTCAATGTTTTGCAAATTTGTATATTAAAAAAGGTCAGAGAAAGAGCACTGCACTCCTCATCGTGGAAAAGGTAGAAACTCAAAACTGTTCTTCAAACTGTGGGGAAAAAAAACACTGACACAGGCGACTTTAAGCCATTTTTATTATGTGAAAACAGCAAAACCACAGTAAAAAAAGAGAGCCAATTTCTCTTATTTATTATTTACTGGAAGGTAGTGCTGTTAGTTTAAACTCTGACGATTTAATCTACATTTATTTGTATTTTTTTTTCTTAATGTAAAAATTTTACATATTGAAACAGATCATTATAAAAAAAAACCTACCCGTTAGTATTGACTATAACTAATGCTCTAAGTGTTATAATGGCCCCATACCTGTCTGCTGAGTCTTCTCTTCCTCTGTTTGAGTCCGTGCTCTCTGGATTCTGTCATGCTCATCTCTGGAGGAGTTTATATAGAGCACAGAGCAACTTTTGGACTTCCTTTGTCCGCATCTAACAATTGACTCACGGTCTAAGATTAGATTTTCATGCATGTAAAATTCAGAGGAAACTACCGTAATTTCCGGACTACAAGCCGCTACTTTTTCCACCTTTTTTGAACCCTGCGGCTTAAACAAAGATGCGGCTAATTTATGACTTTTTACGGGTTAAAGAGCTTCATGCCGCCAATACATGTATTTATGTATTTTCTTTCTTTCTTTCTTTCTTTATTATCTTTTACTGTTTCTTATTAAGTGCTCTGTCCATTGTCATGTTTTTATGTCCTACATGAATCTTAGCTGCCGTGCATGAAACTGTTAATGGATGCCATCTACTTTTTAACCTGCAAACTAAATATACTTATGGGTACCAAAAAAGTAGCCAGGACCTGAACCTGAACCTGTACTCTGATACAAGAAGCAAATTAAGGAAACAGTTAAAGGAACTTCTTAATGGGTGAGGTCAGATAACTAGCAAAGACAAAAATCACTAATTACGTCATGTGTAATGACAATGTTACTGTTTTTTGTCCAGTTTGACCAGCTCCCAGGAAACACTGTGTCAACAATACGCTTCAGAGACAACTATTTTCTTTTAACTGGCTGCTTTACGGTAAAAGCAAAAACAGCTTCCTTGTTTCACCTTCTGATGTCATTGCAAAAACATTTTATCCTGTGTATAGATGTTTTAATGAGAAAAATCATTCTGTAAAGAAGAAACTGTGTTACAGTTTTTAAAGTAATGTTTCACAGAGAGAAGAAATAAGTAATTATTAATAATAAGTGGACAGGTGGCCTCTGGTGTCGCCATGAGCGAGTATTAATTCTTAACAATTAAAGCACATAGTAAAACAAGTACTTTTTACAAGATGTAAGTCGTTTTTAAGTTTCTATGTTCAAATTATACTTCTTACTCAAGTGTGTTTTTAAGCCAGTAATCTACCTTTTTACTTGATCACATTTCTGCAGAAAAACTAGTTTGCCACTGGTTTGCTCTAAATGCAGGAACTAAATGTAGAGAGGAAGCTAAGCCAAGTTTCATCTATCTGGAGAAAAATATGCACCACTGGTCCTCTGACCACCATACAATGATGATGGAGGAAAATTGAGAACATGAGGCAGCTTTCAGTGAAAAACCTCTTGTCACATCTGGCCAGACTTTTAATACCAGCATCAATAAAAAGAGAAAAAACAGCTACATGATGTTCAAGTTGAAAATAAAAAATAACAATTAATTAAAATGAATTATAAAATAATATATAATTAAAAGTAACTTGTACTTTGGGACATTTAATATCCAGATTATCACTTTTTTTTAACTCTCACCATCTGAGGGTAATTGTGCTTTTACTTGAGAATAGATTTTAAATTGCTCTATCCATTACTGCCCGTCACAGAGACTTTGGAACAGGTAACAAACCACCATTAAGCTTTTTTTAAAAAATGTTTTTAATGGCTTCAACAATTATCAAAGTCAGAGGAAACACAAAAAAATAAAGAAAGAGATCTTTGAAATATCAGAAGATATACTAGAACTATTAAATATATATGAAACTTTCTGTAAAAGAAAATAGAAAAAAACTACATTAACTATATTATAATATACAATTGCACTGTAGCCTTTCTTTAAGAGCAAACAATGTGTTTGACTTTAAGTTTGTTCTGTTGACTTTTTTCACCTTCATTTTATTTTTATCTGCATTGATCAGATAGAAGAACTGTTAGAAAGTGTGACTGAGTACTAAAATTGCATGTAGAGATATTTGTACTTCATTGGAGCAACATTGTGATGATTCAATGCTGTATTTCCTGATGTGAGTCAGTAAATTATTGTTTTCATTTTAATGGGTTGAAATTCATGTATTTGAGCTAATTTACTGCGTGTATGGTCATGTTCTTATTTTTCCTGTGCCCCTCAGTCTGATTCTTTGTCTCTATTTGTGTGCTTCGGGCAGAATGGGTGGTGCTGTTTTCTTTTCTCTCCGCTTTGTGTCCTCTTGTCTCCCCCTAGTGGCTGCTGATCATTATTGCAGCGGTGGACAAGCACAGGGTCCTTGTTTGGAGGTGTTTTCTTCATCAACAGCCGCTGCAGCATCTGCTTGTCAGACCGTTCCCGTCGGAAATCATCCTCATAGACTTTGAGCTGTAGTGATGTCAGAAACACAAAGGGTCTCATAACACATCTTTAGGAAATTTAGGATGTGGCACAAAGTGGATTGTCCCCACTTTTGTTCAAACAGGTTAGTTCAAACCCTTGGAGAAAATGTGAAGCTGTGAAAATATCTCATCAATGTCTTTTTATCTTTATTTAGATCATATAACCACTACATTATGTTTAAATTGCTACTGTGATACATATACACAATATAATTAACTTGTACTTTCCACCAATCCAATGAGGCATTTAAATCTCTAGTTAGACACAATTAACTAAATAATCAAACCACTGCATTTCTCAGTTGTCGAAGCACATCATTGTTTCTGTAATTGTGAATTTGCATGTGTTGGTTTGTGTGAGTGTGTGCTTTCCTGTGTGTAAGTGTGTGCATGTGCACAGAAACACTACCTGCTCTTGCAGCAGTGCCACCTGTTGGCGCATCTCCTCCCTCTTCTTCCTCAGCCTGCGGTTCTCCTGCAGTGTGTGTTTGTGGTCATTATGCTCTGTCTCATATTCTGCCTCATAAATCTGGGTCTGCTGACACAAGACATCAATGTGACAGGGAGCCAATATCAAAGCCATATCTTGCGATCTGCAGAAAATTTTTATCAGACTCTAAACACATTTCAGAGCAGCACAGAGCCACCACTAGGTGGTGCAGTTCACCGTCTTGCTCAACTTAAAGCATTAAGCAAATCTTCCCCTGGCAACAGTAAGTTGACATCAGTTCTGCTCTCATCACGTCAGAAATGGGAACATTTTTTGATGCTGTGCTGGAGAGAGCAGCCCACCTGACATCTCAGTGCCTCCAGCTGCTCTTTCAGATCCTGCACTTCTTGCTGGGCGTCTCCCTGTGCCCCGAGTGGGGTACTGCTGCTCTGGCTTTTTCCCTGCCGCCCTGCCTCTGGGCTGAAAGAAGCTGGGAAAAAGGAGGGTGAGGGGTTGAATCCAGAGACGTGGCTGGGTGACAGGTTGGGACCCCCGGCAGGATTGCTGGTGGGGCAGGACGCAGCACCACATATTGCAGCACTAAAGCTGCCCTTTAGTAAAGACATAAGACAAACTGGTGAATGAAACTGAATATTAACAGAAATAATCAGATCTCATACAAGTACAAGCCGATCAGACTATAAATAAGTGTCATACATGTTTGGCAGGTGTGAAGTCTTTGTCCGTGTGGTGCATCCTGCTCTCCAGCAGTCTGATGTATTCTTGCAGCTCTTGGTTCTTCTTCAGCTCCTGCATTAATGCCTGCTCATAGTACTCCTTTGCACTCTGCAACCCCAAACACAGCAGTTAATCTAACACATGTAAACCAAATTGCTTACCTCTGCCACTATCTTTATCTACTGTCTGGCAACCAACGGTTTCGGAAATCCCCCCATATACTTAATCTACACCCACTTTTCAAGGTCTGTATTTGTGCAATGACCTTTATGTGTGTGTCGGTGGCTGTTTGTGTACACTTTCCATGTGCAAGCTTGAAGCATTGCTGCTGTGTTTACCTGCTGGTGCTCAACTTTGAGCAGCAGTCTGCTGTTGAGCTGTTTGATGGCAGTGTTCTCCAGCTCCAGAGTCTCCATTCTGTGCTGCAGGCCCAGCGTGGCACTGCGGTACACCTGGTCCCAGTCCTCATTCAGCTTCATCAACTGTAACCCACCAGCACATAATCATCAGCGCCATGGCCTCCTGCTGCGTCCGTACACATCAGCGGTGTCATCGTTACAACTGTTATTCTCAGTCTGTCCCCAGAACAATGTGGTAATCAGGAAGTGAATTTAGGTCAGTGAAGTGAGACTGTTGTGTGCTCTCTAAGTTCTTAGTTTACAGCGGTTGAAGAAATCAGTTCCTCATGTCTCTTTCTTTTTTATCAAGCAGCATCTAATTAATGTCAAGAAGCGAAAGTTGTATAATTGTGAAAAATGTAACTTTAATGTTGATTCTTCACAGCTTAGCAGCAGTTTTAACACACCGCCCACGGTCCTCCTCTGGTTTTTCAGAGAGAACTACATGTAATTGCCAACATCAGCACTACGAATGTGGAGCTGGAGCGAACGAGCAGCAGTTGTACCTCTTTGTTGACTCTGCGTAGCTCGGTGTTCTTGTTGAGCAGCAGCAGTTTCTCCTGGTCAGTGGAGGTGACAGTCATGCTCTCTGTGATCAGTGTGACCTGTTCCTCTGTGGACAGCAGTCTGTCACCCACGGGACTCACATCCTCTGTCCTACACACACACACACACACACACACACACACATATACAGTTTACACATGCACAGAAAGATGAAGACTATGTGCCATAAATAAAGTCATGATGAAGAGCATTAGCAGTAGATTTCCATTAATAAGCAAACACATGTGCGCACAAAAGAATGTCAGAGTACTTTTGAACACCCACTCGCGTAGAGTGCACTTACAGAGAATCAAATCGGTGCTATTATGCACACCCACGCACACACATGCATGCACAGTCACATTATGCACTCAAGGCACTCAGACACACACACACACACACACACACACACACAAACACACACACACAAACACACACACACACACACACACACACACACACACACACAACAGTGCATTTCTCTGCATCTACAGTTCTAGCCAGTCAAAATCTCTGTTTACTGTCAGATGTCTTTGCATATCAATCGCCTCTGGAAACAATGTAGCTGATGATCCCTGGAAAATGTTTATTTCTATTGAACCACTTGGAGAAAAAATATTTGCAAAAGTTAATTAGTCAAACTAGCTCTCTTTCCTCCAGCTCTGTGAGGTCTCGTCTAATAGGAATAGCTGCCATTGAGGCAGCAGAGAGCTAAAGCCCAGGGGAGGGAGAGCTGCTATGGGAAGAACACACAACTCTGCATGTAGCCCCCAGGGCTTCTTCACACAAACATACTGTGGAACTGCTGTAACCTCAGAGAGCTGAGTACTACCAAAGAACCACAATCTGCGATCACCTGTCATTCCCTTCAAAGGCTAAACTCCCCCGCAAACACAGGCTTTCATCCACTTACACACAATGTCCTGTTATGTCAAAACAAGCCTTACACAGTACTACAGAGTTGGACCATCAGGTCAAGGCAGGGACTATACAGGTCTACCTGAGTGCCAAAATGACAAATAAGGATTTAATTTCGTTATATACTCCTGACAAGCTGAGAATGCTCTATGAGAGCTATGTACAGTCAGGTTTAGCAGTTTTAATAACACATCCATCCATTATTTAAAACCACTTATCCTTTAGACACTGGATATGTTGCCGGGTCATCACAAAGCTGGCACCCAACCAACAACCTTACAAGCTCACAGTTACACCTACAGGCAATTTACAGTCACCAGTTGTCTTAACCTGGATGTCTTTGGACTGTGGGAGGAAGCCAGAGCACAAGACAAACCCACACAGACACCGCTGTGAGGAAACTGTGCTAACCACTGCACCATAGTGCCACAGCTGTGAAAATGTGGTACATGAGACTGTGTTCTCTAAAGCTTACAGGAGGAGAAGAAACACTCTTTTGCTTTGACTGTCAAGAATTAAAAGAGAAAACTGAAACCACTCTTATGTCTGTGTAAGGCTTTAGTCAGCAGCAAGTTAGGTAAGTTTAGCGAAAAGACAGGAAATGGGGGGAAACAGCTACTATGGCTCAAACAAAAAGAAATTTAAAAAACCCCCAACAAGTTGGGGTTTTACAGGGGATTATGTGTGGGGCTATTTCCTGACCAGGAGCAGTAATTTTCCCAGGGGTTTTGATATGAAGTGCCAGTTAGTCAGAGATGTCGGTAGGTGGATTTGCTACCTTTGACCATAGTCAGGCTAGTGGTTTCCAGTTTTTATAGTAAGCTACTGGCTGTAGCTTCATATCTTTTGTGACCAGACATGAGATAGGTATCAATCTTCTCATCTAATACTTGAAGAGGAAGTATATTGGTGTATTTGCCAAAATGTTGAACTGTTATTTATAAAACTTTGAATTAAATTGAAACTGTGTTGTGATCAAACTTAAAATGTGGACATTTTTCTTTATTTCACTGAAAAACATTTTTAGAAAAGATATAATCTTCTTGCCAGTGTGAAGGAGCAAGTAGTTACATGAAACAGAGTTAAAACAAAACTGATATAATTATGACCACTTACAGTTTGTAAGTAAAAATACGGAACTAATTTAAAGTTGGAAAAAAAGTGGAAAAAATGATTGTGATTACAATGAACTTTTAGTATGAATCTAGTACATAAAATTCATTCTGTTGCTCTTCTGTTCACCATCAAGGAATGTCCTCTTTGACACATTTCTAGAAAATGCAGCCATCAAAGCTGTGGGGACAAATTTGAGTGTAACACTGTCAGGTATATAAATGGCCTACAAGAAGCTGCGTCTACATTTAGACAGGTTTCATTCATTTGGCAACTTGACCTTAGAGTCTGAGTGATGTTTTTGATTTGTTCTTTTGTTTGAATTTGCGCTGCCTGTCATCAGCGAATCAAATCAATGCACATTGCTCTGGGCAGCCAGTCAGTCATGCCTGCCACCAGTCGACCATGTCAAGGCAGGGGGCCACGTGGTCACACAGGAACGCTTTTCTGTGCTGGAAATTCAACAATATTTTCCTTGTGAAATCAGAAAAGGGTTCTAACATGACTGTATGGTGTGTAAAACTTGTTTACCTCTCAGTTTAATAGCTGTTAGCATAGAAATACTCACTGTCAAACCTGAGATATATCTACTGTTAATGTGTGTAGCTCAAATCATTCACAATAAAAGTTTTAAAAACCTCCTTAAAACAATTACCAGAAAAGAATTCAAAATTTTGTCACATGTAAAAAGGTACATTGCTTAAAACATTTTTTGACAGGGTAACTAGTAATCTTTATCCTGTAACATTTCAAAGTATCCCCTTCTACACCGCCTATGGTAGGGTTATGTTCCTCACAATGTGCAGTGCAGTTATCAAAAGTTAAACTGCAGTATGTGTTAAAAATGACAGGCCTCATGAAAAAAAATCAGTAGAGGTTAATACATTAAAGGACAGAGTCACATAATCTGTTTACATCTTCACTCTGTACGAGCTGTCATTCCTCTGGGTTGTCAAGGCAGATAAGCCTGTTTATGGTCAGTAATGTGTGAATAATCCACACAGAACCAGAACCAACAGTTCTGCAGTTTGTTAAATGTAGCCCGAAGGCAGAAGCTGAAACTAATGAAAGTGAGTCTAATTTTAGTGTCCAGTATGAGCACAAAATGCTATCATACCCATGTCCAATACCCTGTCTTGGCAAGTCAGCACTGTGTACTCAGCCATCCTGTTGGGACCGCACCATGCTCTACATCTTCCTGATTCAGAGCCTTTTCTCTTTCAGCGTCTCTGTCAGCTGACACACACAGATTGACCCAGTTTTACTAAGTTTTCAATCGTATGCCGACTTGGAAGGACACCAAAATGCCACTGCTTCTCACAGCAATATGTCAATTCACTGTCACTGCATACGATAAAGAGGGAGATAATATATTTCCTTTTTTGCCGGTGGCAACGCTGACAAACATCACCCCAGATTTGTCCGTGCGCAACCAGTCAATGGCCACTCTTACAGAGGAGAGAAGTGTGGACTTTCAATGTGGTTATTTTAAGGCGAACTAATCACTTCTGTAGGTAGTGCCGTCACGACATTTACCAAGTGTGCCCACATTAAGAACCATGACTATTAGTCACTTACATAGAAAAGAAGTGACCGTGTTATAAAGAAGTTATTTAATGGCTTGACATTATGCAACTGACATAATTTTAGGAACATTTTACCATGATGGAGTATAAGTGTTGTGAAATAATGAACTGAAGCCTACATCTTTATGACCTCATGGGAAACTCCACAGCCACTCCAACTGAACATCAAACTGAAATTCTTCATTTAAGTATCTGAGCATCTCTGAGGTCGTGATAAGAAATCAAAAAATATAATTTATCCCTCCAGTGAGTTTTCAAACAGTTTCCAGACTTTAATAGAATAATCAGTAAACAGTGAAAATGAAACCTTCCAATCTATCACAAAGGCTTTATTGGCCATAAACTGTGAATTCAAATCCACTCGGTAAAAATAAAAAAAATACAGGAATCTATGTACAATATAAGATTCTCACAATTTAGTACTACTTTATTATGTATTGTATAATAATAAGAATAAACATCTGTTGAGTCATTTAACTTAGTGGCATTTTTAAAGGCTCAACTTGGTGGACTCCCATTTTAAATTTGTTTTAAAAATACTATGATGTGTTCCTGTTTTTGTGCCCACCCCTGTTTGGAGAAATGTGAAACATACCATAGTTCTTGAGCTGATTTCTGTTCCTGATGGCTCTGTGGAGGGCTGCTATCACTCTTTGGTGAAGTATCTCTCTGCGTTCCAGTTGTCGATGATAATGATGAGGAGGATGACAAGGACAACACATCTCCATTCATGATAGATCCAATCTTCCAAAGCTGATAAAGTTTGAAATAAAATTAAAACGCTGCCCAGAACTCAGGCTAAAGTTTCTCCTCTTAAAGACTCCTTTGTGTGTGTGGTGGAAAGTAAATAGTCCTGTCAGTATTGATACGTAGCAAAAGAGGAAGTAGCCAAGACCAAGAACCACGTGATGCAAAGTTATGAGAATAGGAAGTGACAACTAACTGCTTCAGCTTAATGCTAAAGAGGGTCAGTCCCACTGTGGTGAATTCTTTAAATGTATTGTTCACAGTGTGGTTGCACAACACTCAAAATGATCACTCTGCTGACGTGGTGATATGTTGTAACATAATCTGGAGAATTTAGGAAACTCCACTCAGAAAAGGAAGTCTGTGCGTTTTTGTGTGTGTGTGTGTGTTTGTGCTTGGAGACTGTTACCTGTTAGCTGATCTGTTGTCTTCTGTTTTTTAAATGAGCACTTCAGGGAAGAGCTAATTGCGTGTGAGCTGAATAAATGTGCATAATTTCAGCATGATTATATATCGCATGACATGTAATTGATAATAATGGTAACGCATACATTTATTCATGACAAATAATGATAGGGTCAGGCTGATTGCATTCACCACTCTGCTCATTACTGGGATTCAGGGAAGTGGGCTGTGGCAGGTTAATTAGGAAATCACACGTTCATCCAAGGGACAATCAAGTAAATGAAAAGATTTTTGTTAATTATGCTCCTCTTAGTCAGGCTAAGCTGTCTTTTATTAACACTAAGAAAATCAATTTGCTGGCCTCGTTTACTACATGTTCTCCTGTGCAGGCTGAGTCCAAGAGATTCAAGGACACTTGTGGTGAAGAATTTGCTGGAGAGGTACCACATGGCAGAGGAAGGAGCTGCAGATCAGTGGCTCAGATGTTAATATCCTACTTTCTCTCTCTGTCACAGTTTGTGCTGACAGTTCAAAGGTGAATAGAAGCAGATCTCCTGCCTCTTTATCAGTGAATCTTGTGACTACTATGTTTCCTTTTCATTGGAAACCCGTCGGCAATTATCTGTCAAATCAAATCAGGTTTATTTATACAGTTTGAAATCTAAAATCATAATTTACTTCAGTAATGATTTTAAATCTGTGCAGATTACAGATTAAATAATACAGAAACAGAAGCAAATTTTAAAACACGGGGGATGGAAGGGATAGGATTTAGGCCTCTGTTTTTGGAGGCTGTTAGGTGGCCATTTCCTTTATTTTGCTTAAATAAACATATATACCTAACAGTATAGTAGCCCTGTGAGGTTATGCTTCTACTCACATTGCTGCTTTGAGCGAAATGCTAATGTCAGTGTTGCTCTGAGTGACAATTCTAACATCCTTATTTTTAGCAAATATAATATTTACCATGTTCATAATTTTAGTTTAGCATGTGCTTGGCAGGTATTTGATCATAACACAAAATATTGGACAAGTTGAAATTTAGAGCTGATGATTTTAGATGAAAAGTCAGAGGATCATTAAAGTGATTGATATTCATCTAAAAGGAGACAAAATGTGTGAATCAAACTAAATGACAGTCCATCCAACACTTGTTGATGCATTTCACTGAAAACCAAAATGTGAATATCATAGTCAAAGTCATTAGTATTGATCCTCTGGGCACCATGGACATCTGAACAAAATTGAATGGCAGTCAATTTAATCGTGGTTGAAATATTTTAGTCTGGACCAGAGTGGTGGAATGACAGGCATCATTGTCATCCTGAGAGCCATTTCACTTATCCTGGGATCAATAAAAGTGTGACCAGTTCAGATTTACAAAGTCACATTTCACATATTTTTTAGTTTTACGAGCATAACTCAACATGCTCACAAAAGTCAGATCCAAATGTCAAACCAGACAGTGCTGAATGAAAATTCTCCTGCTTGATTGTCCTTTAAAAACTTTTCTCAGAAGCACATTTAGGGGGACTGTTTAGTGTAATACGAGAAAATCTGTGACTAGACAGTCATTTGCTGTCATGTTAATAATTGGACCACACACCACCCGAACTTGCATGTTTCCCTCAGCAATACGTCAAACATTTCATTGATCTGATTGGGTTGGAGGTCATGTTTCATTGCTCTATTGATTTAAGGTTTATCCAGTTGCATTTAGTCTGCAAGGCTACATTTGATGAGCCCGGCTATAAACTAACTGGCCAACTAGTAGCAAACTAACTTATTGAGACAGTACAGTACATTTCCATTAAATTACTGACCCTTGTTCTCTCAATTCAGACAACATCAGCAAATGTTTTCAAACAGCTTTCACACTGGAGGAAAAGATTTACAGCGTTATTATATACTGTGGTATCCAGAGGGCTGAGTCAAAGTTGCTGTCATTTTACCATCTGATGCAACACCATGAGATAAAAGCAAAAGAGGCAAAAAAAATACTAAAATAATTTTAAAAAAAAGTGTCAGTGCTGCCCAGCAACTCCTACTTGCTCCACTGATTCCATTCACATGCCTATGCCATCTATCATGGACGCCAGTCAGAGTATTGCTGTGCCAAGCAGAGGCTTTGCTGGGAGGCCCGGCGAGGGAGTAGCGATGCAGTGCCTTTATTGACCCAAGCTTCTGTCAAAGCCAAGGACAAATGGGCTGCTGCTTCACAAGAGGATTGATTTTTAGTCTACCAGGAGATCGTGGAGAGGAATAGAGAGTGTCCCATGAAGTGAGGACGATGGAGAGGTGGATAGTCCTCCAGGGTCACTACACCTTCTGCGTGTGTCTGATCTAAGTTCTTCATCAGCAAGTAAAAAGAAGAAATTCTGGGTTTCTGAACACGACCAAATTAAGCTCTTTAAGCAGTTTGTTTCTCTACGGATTCACTCTAACAGGTGCCTCACCTGTTCAGTCTCCAGCTACAGCAGTTAAACTGACTGACCCAGGGTCAGTGATTGAATTTGACCAACTGTTCCAGGTTCAGTGCTTGAGAACATCTCTGTAAGTCTCCACTGAGATCTATCAAAATAAATGAGCCCTGGTGTGTGTGTATGCCTTCTCTTGACTGTGTGTGCCTTCTCTTGACTGTGAGTGTGTGGTTGAATGGAGGTGTAGGCTCTGGAGAATTTCTGTCAAAACTAAACAGTATTAACATCTCCTGGATTACCAACAGGGAAGTGATACACGGGGCAGCTTATGTGCAAGCTTTTATTCACTCCAAGTATTTATTAGTGTTTTATGTGTGAGCTACTAATCCTACCAGTGTAGTGGAATTTCCTATTTAACTGCAATGAGTAGCAAATCAAGAAAAGACAAAATTCTTTATAGATCCACAACGAGAATTATGTGCTTATGTTCTTATTTATGTGCATCACACAAGAATGCCAGAAGCTATAAAAGAGAGTGAGAGAGAGACATGAGGTGTAAAGCATTTGTGTTCTCTAAAGAAAAGGACTGTGTTAGCATGCAGACCAAAGCAACGGAAGGTCATTTTAAATGCAGAAGGCTATCAATAATATAAAGGGCTCTTTAATTAGATAGGTGATAACATGCTGGAGCTTCTTTGTTGGTAATATGAGTCCAAGAGAAGCTGTTTAAAAGCATGAAGCAAACTTGTGCTATCGGCTTTGAAATTCTCTTGAGGAAAGTCAGGGTTTAAATCTTAGCTGCTTGTAGTATTTTATCTGAAATGCTCTGTACTGGTTGGCATAAACAGCAAAGAAACAAGCAGGGGATCAATTAAATGGGCACTGTCTTTGGAAAATAGGCTCCTTGTGCAGATAAAGAAAACAGCACTGCTAAATCGATATCACTTACCTGAAATGATGCACCAATCTTCTGCCTAAGATTTCCAACTTCCACTCAACAACTAAATTCACACAGGCTTTTGCAGATTTACAGACATTAGCAAAGATTGCTGCAAAGTCAGAGACAAAAGACTGAAGTGTTTTTTTGTTCTTTGAGATGCCTGAAGTGCCGACAGGCAGGCAGGTTCAAGGGCTCAAAGAGAGGGATCAGCTATTGTGTCATGTGCTATTCAGAACAATAAAAGGTGAACATATTAATCTGATAACTTCAAAACTTTATGACTGATCAACTTCCTCCAGTTTTTTGACAAAAATACCTGAAATATTAGGATCACAAGAGCTTAAAAGGGAACTTGATTTAACACATCAAAGTGTGTTTACAGGTCTTGGGAAATGCCACTGCACATGTGAATAAAACAGTACAAAGCCTTTTGTGGCTTCAGAGGGAACGACTAGAAATCCTATAAACTGACTCAACTTGATGTTACTTGAGTCATCATCCACTGAGACTGAAGACTACAAGGTTTAGATGAAAATCTCTGTCTGGTCTGAAGTTAAAGTGTTACCACATCTCTCATTATCAACCTGTTCCTCATCTCTGTTTGAGGCCATGTTAGGTGATAACAGCATAACAACCAAATAACAGACTGAGCTGTTGACAAGAAGAATACTTGGAATAAAACAACTGTATACTTGGTTCGGCTGTATCCATTTTAATCGTTTTCTTGTTTTTACCTGCATTGTGAGTCTTACAATAAAACAGGAGTACAAAGTTAAATATTTACACTTCATATTGTCCATGAATCCTATGAAAAGACTAAAACTACCAATAAATTGATCCTGTGAACAAGTATTCTCCATGTAGCCTAAGCATGATATATTGTATTTGTATGCTGCATAGAGATCCATCGTTGTCCACAAACTGTCCAAAACCGTTAGTCAGACACATTGTTGCAATCGCACATGTTCCCTCTATACCATTAATACAAGTACCTTCATTCATGTCCAGCCAATTATACATACACCAATCTGTTCCTGTAAAACTCTTACTATAGCCAAAAATGTGTAACAATCCACAGACAGAAATAGGCTTAAATAATTGCACTATTTACTCATGTTTGACTAATGTTTGCTAAAATTTACAGTGGTTTACTGTTGGTACTGTTTCTGGAAAGAGACTTGACCTTCTTTTTTGTGATTCTCTCCAGCAGGAACCAGGGAGCTCGAGACAGAAAACCACCACAGGGTGGGGAAGTTGGACAGTATTGAGAAGTAAATTGATCAATTGTAGTTTTTTGGTCTTGTCATGTGATGTGTCAATACCAGAACACGAGAATGACATCAGCCTTATCCTGAAAGACCTTTGAGTTGTGCTTTTTTTCCCCCCCTGTATGAATTTCTAATTCAGAGTCCCTTCTTATTGTATCTGGAAAGCCCTGTGTTTCAGACAGGAAGTCAGATTGAGTTCAGCAAAGTTTTAATGTGACGCTATTAATTTGGCCAGTTAATCACAAGTGCTAACCATTCTCCATTAACTTAGCTTTTAATCCTCCCTTTAAAAATTAACGTCATCCTACTTCACACTTCAACATGGGTGAGCTCATTAGAGACGATCTGTGAACGTGGCTCTTGTCCGGTCATGACTCAATACATCAACACCCTGGTCTATGTTATACTGTTGGGGAGTAAATCTAATCTAGTCCTCTTAAACCTCATTATCTCTGTATGAAATCTAGAGCTTTATTGTAATGCTATACATGTCTTTCATGTCCTCTCCTTTCCCTCTGTCTCTATTCTTCTTCTCTTGCCTCCTTTCATCTTTTTCTCTGTCCTTTCTCTATTTTTTCCAGCACAATAAAGGGACATGAGTCAAACACTTTGCATATCTGGCCTGGACCTGCATTTGGCAGTTATGATCCCTATTTATCAGCATTAGAAATCATAACAGGTTAGTATACAGCAGCACAGTGTTCTGCTGCTCACACTGTGAATCACAATCACCTTGAAATGCTGCCTGGATCTATTTCATTTAATTAGAAATGGTGCAAAGCTGGAGTCGCTCTCTGCCTGTCACACTGACTTGAAGAAGGAGATGAAGGGGGCCCCCAAGTCACACTAAAATCAACAACAAACAAATCTGTGGAGGGTACGTGTGGGTGTGCGTATAATAAATATTATACAGGTAAAAGGGTGTGTGTAGGTGTTGAGGGCAACAGGGGTTTGCAATATCACAGCAGGCTGCATTTGAGAGATTTCATTTTCCACTTCTCCCTGCACCCTAATCTGAGCTCTGGCTAAGAGCTGGAGAGTCGAGCTGAGGGGGAGAGGGAAGGTTTGTGTAGGACATGCAAAGTGCCTGGAAAGATGTCAGAGCGAGGAATCAAACAAAAATAGACACTATAACAGAGTTTTAGCACTACAGGGAACACTTGACCTCTTTTACTCTTCTCTTACTACAGAATTTTACTGAGATGGCTTAAAAAAATATGGATCAATCACCATAATTGAAGCAACTTCCCCACACAATCTTACATAATTGTACGTGCCTCCATGCTTTGTAATTTTTCACCTTTCATGTTTACATCCTCTGGGCGTTTAGGACACCGAGAGCAGAGCTGGCGTTTCAACAACAGCTGGTAATCAGCCATGAGTCGATGTCATGTCTGTGCTAATCAGTGGACCACAATGTGTCCCTCTGAAGAATTAATGCTCACCTGCAGATTCCATACCGGCCATGACAACGAGCATTCTCATAACTTTATTCTGCTGCTTCTGCACAGCTAATCTCTCCTGCAGTGGTGTGAGGTTACTGTGTGACATATCATATTTCCTGGCTAGCACCTCATTGCATTACATTTGCTCAGGCATATGAATGAATGCATAGAGCAGCACATACTTGATGAGGGAGCAGAAATTCCCATTACAGAACAGTGTGTGGCCATTATGGGGCAGGGGTAGAATAAATAGAAGTTCCATGACCTGTGAAATATATTTTTGTATGCCGTGTATTGCATTGGTGAAATGCTGTGTGTGTGTCTGCAAAAGGAATCTGAAGTGTGTTCTGCAGGGAAGATGGGGGAGGGGTGGCTTTGCACCTCTAGGCTCTGGATCAGCCTGACAGAATCAATGGGATCAATTAACATAGGGCCAGACTGAGGGCTAACACTATATCAAATCTTTCTGTAATCCACCACGTGTTTCTTCAGCATGTGTGTGTGTGTGTACCTGTATGTTTGAACGGGTGAGTGTAAATACCTCAGATTAGCATATGGTTTGCAGTGAAAGAGAAATTGAAAAAGATGGTAATTTCCTCTCACTGACAGAGGACCAGTATGAGTGGGTGAAATGTGATGAAGAAATAGTGAGAAAGAACTGGAAGGCACATTCCAGTTAAGATAATTGAATTATAAGGTGCTCAAGCAGATTATATTTAATTTCTATTTACATAGGACAAGATATGTATCATTTTTGTGTATAATTTAAATGTAGCTGTAGAGAAGAAAATGAACAATCCAATAACTCTGTAAGACAACCATAATAATTGAGCTGATGTTACCTCACCTATTTGTTATTGGATTTCACTGAAGACTGACTTCAGATTTTGAAATGATCAAAATCTAGGCTGCATAGACAGAAATATCTTGACTCTGGAGCTGGATTTATACTTGACACTAGCAGTTAAGAGCAGTGATGTAAAAAAGGTTTTGATTCATAGATCAGTATAAGGTATAACCTGGTGATGGCACCTCTGTGACACCAGCGGGATGGATTACTACATGATCATGCAGGTTTTTTGTTCCCTACATTTGCTGTTTCCATTTATTATGTGATATAGAGCGATATTTGAAAAGGGCACTTTGTCTTGCTACTAAGTAGGAGATAAAACCTCATCGCAGTGAGCAGAATGTTTGAAGCTAAGATGTCTTTGCTTGATGTAGGTTTATGAAAATTATGATACTAAACCCTTCTTTAACTTGCTAAATGTTGTCTTCACTATCAATTATCATCACAAAACACAGTAATTTGAATGCAAGAAACCACATCTTTATGTGGTCTCCAGGGGGACGTGTTTGTAGAATATGGCTGACACGGAACGTCATTTATGTCCACAGAGGTAGCAGGTCCTCCTCCACGGAGTCCATGTTGCAGCAACTAGGTTCCTTCAGCAGCCCAGAATGAACAAACATTTGCTGTAAAGAGAGCCTTTTGCATTTTTAACGAGTTTTGGGGTCATTGTACTTTCTCCTACACAGTTCAGAGGGGAGGGTGGGTGTAGGAATATTCAGTTGGATGCAATCTGCAACTTCAACTCTAGATATCACTAAATCCTACACAATGGACCTTTAACATGTAAGTATAAATGCATCTTAACTCTGAAAACAGAGAATCTTACACCTCTTTTTGTGAAACTTAACAGCATCTTTCATTAGGATCTCTCCGTCTGGTAAATGCCCTCATCTTTTAAGGCCCAGTTTGCATATGTTTGTTGGAGAAATGCAGTAGTCTCCAAAACCATTTGCTGATAACATTTTTTTCTAAGACATGACAAAGCTCTGCTAGAAAACATTATACAACCATTTTCACAGGTTGAGTGCTCCCCATGAAGATTAAATTAACTTTGACTTTGTAAAATTGGAGTGCCTATTAAATGAAACCTTATGTTTCCACAGGGACCAGATGTGTTGATGCAACAACACCTTCCAGCCAGTCATGTGTTGCAAGAAAATGTGCAAAGTGTTTAAATTCACTGCAGGTCTAATTGCATTGACAGTTTTGTGCCAGCTTCTTCTTTTGCAGAGAATCAGATAATGATCCTGTGAGACAAATACCTGTTTTGGGCTTGTTATAGTATATGAGGGCATTATCCCTCCTAGGTTCCAGACAGTTGGCTTCTGCCTTCGCCTGCTTCTCATTTTCTCAAAGTCAATATGACTATTTATGTAGGGGCGATGGGAAATGATAAATGATGGTGTGCTGCCTAATAAATATGAAATCCCTGGATCATTAGCTGGATTAGATTGGAGGGAAAAGTGCATAATCAGCCCACGGATGCAGTGTAGTTGGGGAGTCATCGATATCATCTCAACAGCTGACCTGCAGAGAGACAGACGTAGTTAGAAAGACAGATGAAGAGACAGTTGCAGACAAGGGAATAAGAGAGAAAAAGAGAGGAGACTAAAGCAATGAATTTGATAATGGACAGAGAGCAGGCCAAAGCAATTACAGAATATGAAGAATATGACCTTCTATTTAGCATTCGTATGGTATTATTATTACCATAGATAGTGAGGTTGTTTTGCCTGCGAGCTTGAAGAGGGCTGTGGGATGTTAGGAGGAGAATGAAGGATAAAAGCCTCCTGTCAGGCGAGGAGAGGGAAAACAGAGGAGATGAAGACATGTCTCTCTGTGTTGTCAAATTTATAGTGCTGACATCACCTTTCATCCAGTATTGCCCTTACCGTTTAGCCCCCAGCCAAGGCTCAAACATGGTGCAGAAATGGTGGCATGGAGTGCTGCAGTGGGCCATCCCTCCAGCTCGCTGACAGGCCAGTCGATGTGTTTAATCAACCAAAGACATGCTATGGGGAAACAGACCCTGCATCAAGGAAGTGCTGATACACTTGATTCACCCCACCTCCAGCCATAACATCTGCCTCGTGCGATCCAGAGCGAGATACATGCACACATGCAGTCATCATGCCGGAGAGATAACCTGCAAGAGGAGATATTGAGCAGGAAAAGGAGGATGTGTGCTGCAAGAAGATCAATACCGTGTTGAAGCATTGCTGTGTTTGAACATCAGAACAGGAGAATTGATCTGGACCTCCTGTTAAACCCGAGGGCTCCTGATTTCAAAGGCCGATTTTGTCCTGAAACAGCAGTCATCTTGAAAGGTGCATTAATATAGAATGTGACATTAAAAAGTTTCGCAGTCAGGCTGCGACACTGACTAAAAGGATCTCTCTTGCTGGTGCCTATCTAGATTTGGAAGTGCTTCACCAAATCATAAAGATGAGAAATGATCTCCTCAATGCAAGGGCTCTGTCTCCCTTCCACTGTATCCTTGAGGGACCTTAAAAATGAGCAATAGAAGATGTCATTGTCTTTCATGGGACAGTAACTTTTCCCAAGCAGCTTTCTTTGAGCACGTTAAGTATTTAAACCTCCAAAGTAAGAGGATACACGAGGGCTTACAGGATTAAATGAAACAATCTACACTGAGACGCTGTCCCACACACACATTCACATGTCCATCACGTCAACCTCATGCTTTCACAATATGTCACCCAGCTATTGTCTCTGAAGAGGTTTATCTCTGGTGCAAATTTCAATGCCAGCGAGGAAGATGGGTTTTCTCTGTTTTATTCTTTCTCCTTATCTTCTGACACAAACTGTCATTCATATGAATATTCCATGCGAGATAAACCCAGCTTGTATTTTCTGACATATAGAGAATAACAGCAAAAAATAGATTTCTTGGAGGATATGGCTTGTAAGATTGCATTTTCTCTTACATCATCCTTTTCCATCTGCTCTGAGCCCTCCCACTCCCAGAAAAGGGGCTGATGGAGGCACTGCTGCAACCCTCGACTTTTTTCCTCCGTCCCACTGCCCCTCGCCCCGGCCCGGCATCGTTAGCTCACCACAGGCCTAATTGGGTTGTGTCTAATAAGTGCGGTCCCTGAGGTGTGCTCTAATGAATAGAGAATATAATTAATGCCACGGTGACGGATATTGGCTTGCAGCCCTCAGGCAAGACCTGCTCAGCATTCAACTTCTCCACCAACTTATCTCCATCCGTCTCTTTCTGTCTCTGCAGCCACAGAATTATTTGCATTGTCTGTTTACCCAGATTTTACCCATTGGGCTTTACACTGATTGCTTTTCTGAAAAAAAATGCTACAGATGTGCAAACTTCCATGTAAGATAGCTGATGTGGTGAAGTCTGAACTTGCCTGGCATCGTGTTGATATGACTGTAAACAATGCTGCTGTTGTCTGACCCGCTGCTTTGCTGGACTTGCTGTGAATTTTAAGCACGCCTGTGTGTTTGTGACTAGCTGTGGGTGCATGCGTGAGCGTGTGTTGTACCGGTGTTGTGTCAGCGTTTGTGTCAATGAGGCATCCAGGTGAATTCAACAAAAAAGACGGAGGAGTGAAGAACCAGCTGCTCCGTCCCTCTCCGAGCACACCTACAGGCATCCATCTAGCTGTCCAGTGCTCTGTCACGCCTCATGGGAAGGCGCTGATGGATTCACCCTCGATCCTGCCCTTTCTCCTCTCTTTCTACGTCTCTCTTCTCCGCCCTCCCGCCTCCATCTGTCTGCCATCTGCTTCATCCTTCTAAGTTCCTTGCTCCTGTGTTACCTCGCATAGTTTGATTTCACACTTCTCTCACAGCTGCTTCACTCATTCTGGCACTCGTGTTTTGGGCTGCTTGTTACAGGAGTTTGACTGTCAGCATTTGGAAGAGAGTGCAGGAAAAAAAAAACGCTCTTCAGAAAGGTGATCCTCACTTATTATTTCAGTCAGTCCATCTGCTGCTGAAATATGAGAATTCAAATAATTTTGAGAGCTTTTTGAGATTAGAAATAACACTTCACTGGCAAGGAACATTCTTTGTGGCACACTACCGACCCCTGGCGGTAGCTCAATGACACTACACTCCACAGGTATGATGCTTTCATTGTGACTGGCAGCCTCTCCGGCCAGGCATGAGTCCAGGGTAAGCTCTTAATGAGCCTCCAGACAGGAGGAGCAAAAGGAGAGCAGAGAGGAGTAAAAAAATAAGAAGAGCTGAGAAAAAGACAGAAAAGGAAGAGAGAGAGAAACAAAGTGGGCAGGAGAGAGAACTGCAGTAATTGGGGTTAAAAAAAAAAGCGATAACAAGGTGTTACTCTGTTGCTTCAGTTGGCTATGTTAAGCCCGACTGGTATGAAACGCTTTGGCAGGATTAAAGTGAAATAGCAGCTGCACACCGAGAGGCACCATGTTAATGACCATGCTAGAGATAGACGAACAAATGGCTGCAGAGATGCCCTTGTTTGCCTTTGTATCTTCATATATAAGCCTCTCTGTGTAGGCGCTCGCATGTCTTTGTATTTGTGTGTGTGTCTGTGTTACTCGCCCTGGTTTACAGGCCCATGGCTGCCTTGTTGCTGCTTTCTTTGATTGGCAGGTCATTAATGAACATGGAATCCTATATATTTATCAAGCTGGCAGAGATGAGCCAAACCATTATGTTAAAACCATTAGCAGAATGCTGAATTCACTACATGCATGGCTTCCATGCCAGTTGACTGAAATAGCCTAAAAATGGATTAAATTATGTATGCAAATATCCTTACTGACATAGAGGAAATGCTGCATTTCATTTGTAATTTCACAGGTACAAGGTTTTGGCCTCTGCAATGTATTTTGACTGGATAAAAATATTGTCTTTGTTTGAGTGAAATGAAGATTTCCATTTTCCTTCTGCTAATCTCTGCATTCTAGTGTGCTTGTGTGTGTGTGTGGGTGGGTGTGTGTATATGCATGACAGAATAGTGATGCCATAAAAGCTTCTATTCAACATCTTAACATCACAGCACACTGCACTCCTTTGTGCTGACCTTGGCTGTAACTGCAGCAGGGCCTTTTCTTTTATGCATTGGTCACCGGGATATAGAAATTAAATGTCAGCCGAGCCTGAGGGGGGAGAGAAGCAAGGAATTGCACTGTGCCGGATTGGAAACGATCCAAAATGTCCAGCATTCAGTCGCACTGTTTCCTCCCCAAGTCTCACAGTGTACACAAACAGATTCACACAAACAACAAGTACTTGGAAAAGATGTCAGAAATGTCAGAAACAGTAAAACTCTGGAGCACCTTGATGGCCAAATGGTGACTGTGCAGGCCACATAACTGCAATGTCACTGCTGCAATGCCAACTGGGGACCTTTATTGCATGTCATACCCCTTCATCACATTTCCTGTCTGCCTCTTTGCTGTCATTCTGTCTAATAAAGGCTAAAAATGCCCCCCCTCCATCCAAGGAAAAAAACAATACTCTCTCCACTGAAAAGGATACTATTGGAATTCTGAGGGAGTCTATCTATTCGCAGAGGAAATAGAGAAAAACACTGACTACACACAACAATTCATTAATGCAGACAGGGGCACAAGAACGCATACACACACACACACACACACACACACACACACACACACACACACACACACACACACACACACACACACACA
>JAQMCX010000058.1:10136066-10197155 GCA_029814765.1 Acanthurus leucopareius | reverse complement strand
ACACACACACACACACACACACACACACACACACACACACACACACACACACACACACACACACACTCACCCACACAGATGCTCACAAGTACTCAAATAAACATACCGTACGTACACGCACACAGAGACATATAAACACTTGTCACTAAACGGTACAGAAAACAGAGGGATTGAGAGTATTCACATTTGGAGGAGAAATAGAGCATTTGGTGACAGCTGAGTGGTGGGAGCGTCCGGAGGGAGTCGGCGATGCGCAGCAGAGAGGAACAGCTTTGAGTCAAGGTTTCGCAGAGTCGCGGTGGGGGGAGAGAAGCTCAGTACCAGGCTTCATGAAAGCTTTCTCTGATTCAAGACGGGAGTTGTGCACTGCGATCACACCACCACATTCAAGTGGAGAGTGTTAGGGCACTTGTAACTGATTCTAAGATTAAAATTGTATGGAGCATTTTTTTTCACTGCCAAGACTTGTGTGACTGATGGTGATATAAAAATACCAAATGTTACAACACTGCATTTTATATTCAGTTTACCTTCTTAGAGGCTGATCAAGAAAGACTTTGGGCATCAATATGTTACCAGAAATCAAGTTAACAGCATAGAACAGAATAATTTATTTGATATCACCATCCCCTCTATTTGCTGGTTGCGATGCAGAGAGAGTGTTTTTTTCTTTTATGTCATAATATTTCATAGCGAAATCTCTCGTCTTCCTTCATTTTCTTAATCAGTAGAGCATCAAAAAACCTAAAAAAAACCCCATCCTCCCTCTAGATTTTGACGTCTTTGAAAATTGCAAAGCACAGTGTTGAAGTCTAAAATCAACAAAACTAATCTCAGTCAGGCTTCACAGAGCTTTTGACATACAAGAGAAGGGTATGACAACTGCAGAATATATTGTGCTTACCATGATGTATGATCTTGTTTCTCCAAGTGAGCATAATTCACTGCAGTTTCCAACCCTAAGACACTAAAACAAACGGGGTTATCATATGCAGAGGCAACACATTCCCACTCTCAACTCGTTACATATTAACGCTCAGTCAGGACCCCCTTGCCATCACTTTTTAAAGCGCTGGGCACCACTTTAGTGCCTGTTTATGACCCTCAGAGCCTTGCTACCACTACGCTTGTGGCTAACCTCATAAAAACAGTTACATTTCTGTTTGGGCACCGCAATGATGTGGACAGGTTTGGGAAGAGATTGTGGACTCTCGCAGAGACTCAAACTCTACTTTCTTAGCTGAAAGACCTGTGTGTGGTCCACCACTCTACCCGGACCACCAACCCTTTATTTTAGTCTCTGTACTTTGTCAGGTGCAGCTGAGGTTGCTGTGAGCGTCCATCATTCCTGCAGACAGGTTTAGTTTACATTGTAGTCAGATGAAAGTCCTGTGAGTCACCAACAGACCTGAAAGGGTTCCCCCTGCTTTAAAAAAAGGACACCAAAGGGTCCTGTCAAAGCTGCCGATTATGGCTGGTAGTGAGCGGGGATGTAGGATTTCAAAAAACTATTTAACCTTGTCATTCCAGTTATTTATTTTCTGCAGGTCTCACTAGCAGCTTAACCTGTCCAGACCGCATTAAGTGGATTCATTGCCATCATTTTCTTCTTTAACTAGGACTTTTCCCCTGTAAAGGGATTTTAACAAACACAAGTTCTGGTTGTGTTTTTTTATTCCCCACGACCAAATGATCTGAAAATGTTTTGGAATCTGTGAGATAAAAATAAGGGCAGCTGTAGTGAAGAAATCATTGGTTTCTCAAATCCTTCCCGAGGAGACCTGAGATGAATCTGCCTCTAATCATGAGCCGAGGATAAGCCGACCACTCACCCAGGGAAAGAAAAATACAAAGCCTTTGCAGCAAATTCCCTCAACCTTGTGAAGCGCAGCCTTAATACTCCTAATATATCATGTCAGTCAGCAGCACACATTAGAAGTCAGAGGAGAAATTTTCTTTAGCACTTTTTCAGAGTTTCAGAGTCTCTTCGGGGCTATAATGAGATGGTCCTCTGCACCTGGACAAAGATTTTGGAAAATAACGTTCAAGAAGTTCTTTTATTTGATATTGTAACCATCATCCAGTGAGAGATGATTTATACATGGGACGTTTTTCATTAGGGAGGATCCTTCAAAGCCCCTCAACACTTTAAAAACTCAACATCTCAGCGTTATATGATGAGTCATCCTCCGAATCTGATGTGGGAAACTGAATTTGGCCTCAGTTTCCCGCAGGAGTGAAGCAGAAACTGCAATAGTTTCTGACTTCTAACTGAAATTAATTCAGTTCAAAGCACAGATTCAGTCTGCTATTTTACATTTCCACCATACAGGCGGTTTTAAAGGGGGCAAACACAAGACATATCGGTGGATCAAACAGTGTGCAAACTCTGTGGAACGGTGCTGTTTCTTCTCGACAATGTGAGCACAGCTTTTGTTGCATTCGTCACCAGCCTAAACCTCCAACCGTATGAAATTACTCAAACTGTCTTTAAGAGAAACTGGCAGTCGCAGCCTGAACAAACTGTACTTATCACACTCTGAGTGACACCTTGTCCTGTTGGTGAGCCAATTACACTTTTTTATGAGCTGCCATTACTGTGCTGTGTAAACGTTTTTGGGCACAGAGTGTGGTCTTACAGTTTTTATACTTGTGTGTGTGTGTGTTCTTCTGACTGTAATATTTCCCAGAAATCCAATCATGCAGTGAAACTCAGCTCAGTTTGTCACACTCTGACGACCCCTGCTTGTAATCACAGCATATTCTGGAAAAGTTTCAAAAGTCCGAAGGTGTGTAAAGGCAGGGATTATTATTCATCCACCACCGCTCTCCTACTCTATACCAAAAGAACATAATGTCTAGTATGGACATTATGTGCTTCTGCTTCTTGATAATGGAAATCAAATGGGCATGTGCGATTACTTACACATGGCTTTGCTTTAGTTGTAAACAGTTTGTAATATATCTTCAGAGACATTTTTACAGCTGTAATCTCCATCTTTCCTTTTGCAGACTAAATGTTTTTCGAAATGTTCTAAATCGGGCTCCCACTTCTGTTCTTGCAGTCTCTAAGTGGATGAGCAAAAGCTTTAAAGCTTCTTTTATAACAATTTCTTGTCTAAGCAAGTTTCATCCTTGGTTTACAATAACTTTTTCCTTTGAAAAATGGTCCAATTCAACCACAAAGCTTAGTGTTCTGATCTACTCAGAAAGAGAAAAGCTATGTTTAATCTTCTGAATCTTCAACATTTTGAATGCAACTGTCCCTCATGCAAAATATCTCCACCAACTTTATTATCTATAATTAACCTCCTTGCAACTGCTACATATCATAGTGATTTGAACACATCCCATTCTCTAAAATTTCACTCTATAAGTTATAATAAGTCCAGTGTTAATGCAGTCAACAATACTACTATTTATCAATATTGTTGCTATTAACCCTGAATTAAATGAAACCTCAGAATTTAAAATGGTTCTGAGTACTGCCGAATGACTGTGTGTGTAGATGGATAACATGACATTTCCTCATATGTGAATCTAAAGGTTGTAATAGCCAAGTGGTCTGCCACATCCATGTACATGTTACCATCTTGTTCATTTTTGGTGGTGCATCCATTCAAATAATTCCTATAAGTGTATTTAATGTAAAATACACGTCTTACAACACTGGTGCAGTATCTTAAATATGCTGTTTTGCTGTGATGAAAATACGCAGCATTTTAAATTTTCACGGATGCCCTTGAATGCAACATCACACTGGAGACAAATAATATTCAGTATGTAATTCATTTGTATACTGCCAGACACGGTTTTGTCTGCAGCAGAGAAGCACTTGTTTCTGTTAAAAGACTGAGAGCAGGGTCGTCAACACTGCCAACTAATCACACTGCATGTAATGGCCAATCATGAATATGAAAATGGGTTTATGCTGTTTCTTTAAAGATGTGCGTGAAGCTCATGAAAACCAGATGAGCCGTGATGAGACCTTTGGTGAATAAAAAAGCAGGAAAATATGTGTTGCTTTAATGTCAATTGAATTAGTATTCTACATATGTAACTGCAACTGCGTAGATTTTGATTGCAAGAATAATCACACTGATATCATCAGACTGCCGTGTTTACTCAGCTTGACTTCGGTTTTGCCCTAATTACATCATAGCCACACTCAAGGAAACATATAGACTCTGAGGGTGAAGGTTTATCAGCCTACATTTGCTGTATGTCTATCAAAACATCAATTCTCTACATTTTTTAATGTGAGGCTCTGAGGATCAGAGGAAGTAAAAGTAAAGAAAGCGAGAACACAGATGGGGGTGGGGGTGGGGGGGTGGGGCATTTAGAAAGAGTCAGACAAGGTGGGATAGCAGTGTGGAGATAAGACCGCGGGAGATATAGCTGCACAAATCAGCTCTGAGTTGATGCTGTGACAGGGGAGAACTACAGTCCCCAGGATGAGAATTAACACAAAATTAGCACATATTATCATAATCCTTTCCTTTCTTCCATTTTTTATGATGTCTGTCTGTCTGGGTCTCTCCCTCGTCTCTTATTTAGTCTCCTTCATAATCCCATCTAGTGTCATTGTGAGTCTTTGCTTTCACAGTGAACTATAGCTAAGAGGCAACAACTCGAAATCCGCTGAATTGGTTTTTTGCTGCACAGGCAGATAACAGCTATATGGCAATAGTGATTTGAGAGATAAAAGAAAAAAAACTGAGTGTAATATATATATACAGAATGCATTAAAGACTGGAAAGAGCGATGAGGAGTTGGAGGATTATGGAACAGCGACAGAGACTGTTTCTCCGCTCAGAGGTGAGTCATAGGCACTTATAATGTAAGTGACAGTCCAAACATGGTTAGAAACTACATTAAAAAACTCTGAACAACTGAGAACAAGAATGGATTACTGATGACAAGAAGAGGTTTTGAAGTGTTTTTGTTTTTCAGTGAGTCTTTGCTCTGTGTTTGTCTTGAATCTTTATGTTTACAATGATTGAATGTATGATGTTCAATAGAGATGTTCATGTCCCCACAACGATGACCTGAAATAACTCTGGTGACTGTCTTGCTTTTGCTCCAGCGCCATCATCAGGTCAATTCATCCAAAAGTTTGGTGTATGACCACAAACCTGCAAAACTAATAACGCGCCCCTCAGCTAATGTTAATGATTAACCACTTGAGTGCCTCACTTTTTTAATGAAGGCTACACCAAGGTTAACAATGAGGGAGCAGCTATAGCTAATGCATTAGCCAGTAGATACGAGGGTCAAATGAAAGTTCCTTAATAAAAATAAATAATACAGAAGATGAAGAAAATAAAGAGCAATTAAATGAATTCAAAGGAATAATAAAATATAATAAGTATAATGATAATAATGACGGCAAAGTATGAATTTGTACTACCATACATAAAAAAGGAGCTTAGGTACCCCGAAAGAATTCTTAAAAATGTCAAAACTGATTAGATTTTCTTGTATTTATTGAATATTTATTCAATAAACAGTAGTTATTATACTGCATTGTTCATGAAAATGGTAAAATATTCACTAATAAGTTTTCTGCAGATTGTAAAAAATAATCGACACTAAATAATAGGCCTATATTAACTATATTTGCTTAGGTTGCAAATTAGCTTAAATTAACTTTACTGAAATCCTCCCCTATGATTTATTTTTAAAAGCCTCAGATTCACAGAAAAAATATAGATGATATGACCTCAGTGTTCTCAATAGTAGATATTTTCTTGATACTGACATATTTCTTTCAAAATGAACATAACAGGTATTAAGGCCTCATTCCTATATTTTAATTTAAGAATAATGTCTAACTTATATTCAGTATGTCCTTATAAGAAAGAAGCATATTAGGCTATTTGCTGTGACTCTCCAACACTCTCTCACTTTCTCCCTCCTCACTGAAATCGATATTCATTTCTAGAAATGCAATGCATTGCAGCTGAAGTGCTCATTGAAAGCAATGAGGCCAGACTCTGGGGCATATTTGTCGAAAGATCCTCCATCTTAGCCTCATCATTTAGAGATAAAGTCACACACTCACACACATATTGAACAGAGACATTAATTCTTGAAAGTACACGATACGAGCTCTGACAGACAGACCCTCCTCTGAACGCCATCGCCAGAGATCTACTGTACATTTTCTATCATGGACCTGCAAGCACACACACACACACACACACACACATATGCACACCTTCTCCCTCCACCTACCCCTCCCAGCTACTACTGGTGGGTAACAACGTCATGCTCCTGCTGCCTGGCAACGCCTCTTCACTGGAGGACAAAAAGTGCTTCATTGTTTTTCTGCCATTCACAGCAGCTGTTTCAAGGTCTCTGCCTCCAAGGGAGAATAGGACAATTTTCTCCTCTTTTTTTTTTCTGTGTGCATCTTTGTTTGTGTGTGTGTGAACCTGTATGTGCACATGAGACACCAAGGGCATATACTGAGCGAAACAAACATGGTTGACCCTTGGGCGAAGGAGGGATGCAGAGAATCCAAGGTCTCCATTAAAGCATACAATAGTCCCAGAGCTTACTTTGGTCCCTTACATTTCTGAGACTTTCTTGAGATGTTGGAATATCTGTTTCAATCACTGTTCGAGAGTGTGACAAGAGAGAAGAGACAAAGAAAGACAGATACAAAAAAGGGATAAAGATGAAAAAAGGCCATTACTGTAGCAATTTTAAGTGTTTAGTCAGGTAACACTGCTTCACCATCCTGAGCCCCGTCCTGCTCGGCTCCAACATGGCTGCAAATCATTAAAATGTCCCCTGCAAACACTACGTTAACCCTGAAGACAGCATGTATGAGATGTGAGGAAAACTTTAAAAACTGCTCCTGTTGTGCATGAAGAGAGCGCTGCATGTGCATGTATCAGGTGCAAGCAATGACTTTAGTTTACCAAGTTATAACTTGATCATCATCAGAGCCTGACTTGCAACACATAGACAACAATTGGGCTCTTTATCATGACATCACACCCCTCACCATCATCTGGAAGATCTAGTTCCCCACAGCTTCTCTCTGTTCTCCAAAATGAAGTTTTGGTCGGTAGGTTTTAGCCATAGATCCAAGTTTCAGGTCTATGGTGAAATTACAAATGTGCATGTAATAGTGGTTTCAGAAACGTGTGTGTAGCTCAGGTACGTATGATGACTGACTCACTCTCTTTAACTTTCTCTCTGCCCAAAGTGTAAGCAGTTTCAGTACACTGTCCTTATCTCCCCTCTGGTATTTAAACTTCAGTGCCTCTGCTGAGAAAAAATCTTACTTGACCCTTCATTTTTACAGTTATAACTTTTCTACTAAATCAGAGGAGGGGCTATTGCATTGACAAATAACAGCAAAAACAGTTTGATAAGACATACAGTATGTTCTTACTATGCACATATACACCAAAGAATGCATGTACACACACAAACACACACACTCACATATATAATCTGACAAAAGCAAGCTAGTGGAGTGAGAGCAGAGACACTTTTGTACTTGAAACCGAGTGCACCATCGGGATCAGAGCAGCTAAAATGAGGTCTGGGGAAAAGAAATAAAAATGCCACTCCATTTTTAAACCTTTAATATAAGATCCCACAGCCTCCCTTTGATTCTCAAGGCCTGTACATTGGAGAGATGGCGAGCATGCACCTTATCTTCTCTCAGCACCCTGTCACTCTTTTGTGCTCATTTTATTTGGCCTCTAAAAGAAACTGGTGCCTCTGATAATGGTGCTCAGTGTCTGACTCTTTCACCTCCATTTAAAGAAGCATTGTTACTCATTCAAACGGGTTGGAGGAACAGGGAACAGTACAGCATGTGTTGCTTACAGTTATCACCATGTGTGAATGTACAGTTCAGCAGACAGTTCAAGTAAATATATCATCAAATCTTAAAAAATATTAAACTGAACTAAACAAAGATGTGCATATGATGAATTCGGGGTCAATCAAGCAACTATGTAAAGTCGTTAATAACTGTTTTTTCAACTTTTTTCAAGAGTAACATATTTTCTTAAAGCTTATTTGTAAACACCACTTGACGATTTCTGGAAAGGTGTGTTATCAGAGCACAACAATGGCAGCCATGTGTAAAAATGACAGAAAATAATTGTTTTCATGTTTATGCTCAAGTTGCAGGGGAGAAAGCACAGAGGATGCTTCCACTGTCAGCGCTCAGTCTGCCACAGTCTGCTCTCAAATTTCATCACTGCGACAAATAATTAGTTACAGCAAAAGTAAGCTGACAAAATGAGGGTTTTTTTTGGTTTTTTTGTACCAAACCATCAAAATAAAAGAAGCAAACCGACTTTTTATTTGTGCTACAAACATTACCGCAAGACTTCTACAGTCACAGCACAGAGTGCAGTGAGTAAAGGTCATTATTTTTCACTCATGCAACTGAAGTTAATTGACTGAAGCTTTCCACAAGAATAGTTTAATTTGTGCTCAGAGAGCTAATTACAAAATGGAAAAAAGAAAAACAAAAGCTTTAGTCCCAAAAGTAGTAAATAAGATTTATAATAGTTTTTCCACTCAGAAATCTGATACAATGTGTAGAATCAAAGCCCTTAAGGGATTGTTTGCTTTATTTGACTAAACTGTATTGCAGAACTAAAAGCATACTGCAAGGGTGTGTTCGATTTACAATGTCAGTGAAGCTGAGGAGAATTTGCAGCCTTAATGGACCTCTGATGCTAGCATGATTAAGGTTTTAAGCAAATGATTGATGGCTGCCTTCGATATCCTGTAAAAGAGGCACATTTACAGGAAACTCTCCATGGAAGAACAGGATTCTGAGTACACTGTTTTGTATCTGGAGAGATAAAGATCAAAGCTAAATAAAAACCCTGGCAGGAAATCAGAGGGTAGTATTAAAACGTCCAGCAAAGTTCACGCTCTTAAAAAGGACCAAACATTTGTTTTGGACTATTTTATAGCTCTAATTTTATATTTGGGCTGAAGGAAGCTATTAGTGAGTGATGCTAAACCCTAAAGGTTGATTCAGATGAGATCTGATCGCAGTGGAAGGTCTTTCACTCTTATTTAAAGCACAAGCACAGTAATGTGATACCATGCGCAGAGAGGGGAATATTGGTCTTGTGTTTTTACTAAATGATTGTAGCGGCTTGGTGGGAAAGCAGGGTTGACTTCAAATGAATCACACACAGAAATTTGACTAATATTTTACCCACAGTCAACGTATCGATCAAAACTAAAGGAATGATTAAAAAGTTCAATACTTTTGTTATCCCCACTCAACCTTTTTGAAGGGAGAGAGCACTTTAGGTTTTGCTAAAACACCCTCTGAGCATCAAAATGCTCTTTTTTTTAAGTGTGCAAAGACCAGACAACAAACCTGAACTCAGTGAAAAGATGAGTTATGCCTAAGTCTTATAATGAAACATAAAAGCTTTTCGCTGATTTATGGTAGCAGTTAGAGGCAAAAGCAACTTCTTAGGCTGCCATCAGAAAGTAATGTTCTGAATAATGATATATGCTGCTGGCTTTAAGCATACGTTCGGCTCCATCAGAATCAGATAAATGGAGAATGAAATTACACAAATCAAGACAATCAGTTTAGGGCATACTTGTGCCTCAGGCCTGTAAGTTGATTATTACAACATCTTACCAAACACCACGTGGTTGTGAATGTCATTAGTGCAGCTACAAGTTAGATGTTGGGTGGGTTCACAGTAAGGAGGCTTTTTGTTCCTGTTTTTTTGTTTGTTTGTTTCTGTTTTTTATCCTTAATTTAATAGAAGTGAGGAAACGCAAAATGAAATTTCCGGCCAGACTTGAACCAGAGACAGAACCAGGAATAGAACTTTAACTGTTTCCTGCTTCTCTAATGTGAGGACTCTCTGTTTTTCTTTGTTTTATATTATTGGTAATTTAATTTGATAGTTTGTTTTTGTTTTTTTTACTGGTTCCTAAAACTGTATATTTATATATCACATCTTTTTTCATTAACAATTGAATAGTAGCAATAAAAATGAATAACAGATTAATCAAAAATGAAAAAATGTTATCAAAATTAATTAGCTTCTGGATGCTGTCCCAGCCAATTAGGTCACTACTAGTAAAGCCTTACTTACTGTAAGTGCCATCATGACCAATATAGGAAGACAAGTTGGTCCATAAGAGATATGTGGACATGGATGCAGATAAAAGAAACAAAATAGTAAATAAAAGAAATTGGAATGGAGAAATGCCATATTTAAAGTTTTTGGAAACTTCAGTCAAGGTGAGGATATTAAAAAAAAACAAAAACAAAACCTCTATTTGCAGTGCTGACATGTAGACGGGGCTGTGTAATATATATTATCAACATTTGACATTTATCTATATTGATTTGTCAAAGTAGACTCAAAACTTCCCTGCTGCTTGGGGATCAACTTCTATGTGCTCATAACTTTCCTGTCCAATAAGTTCTTGATAAAAACTTCACCATGTTTATTTTGATTTTTTTTTGTGTATGATGGTAACACAAAATGCAACATATTCTGTATAATACATTCCAATCTAACAATCTATTAGCCCTGAAAAAGTCTACTTTTATTAATCATATGGTTTTTAATTCCAGACGGCTCTTAACATTGTGCAGTATTAACAATGTAATAATTTTGGAGACTACAGCTGCTGTTATTGTTGTTAAAATGGATTATACTGATTTTCTGGGGTCAACACTTGTGCTTGAACACAATGGGTAAGAATGTGAGGACTTTTAATCATACTGACAATTTAACAACTACAAAAATGCTCATTTCTCCATAATGGTATTGAATTTTCATCATTTTAATACTGAACAGCTGCTAAACTGCTCTGATACTGCGGAAACTGAAAACACCAACATGGCTGTTTTATTTGTAGCAAGTACAAATAAAAACGTACCTCTATCATTTTTCTAAAGTAGCTCTGTAGTACTGTATGTTCCCTCCAAAAGTCCTTGAACAGTCAGTATTTTAGAGGCAATTTGTGGCTGGATTTAGTTTTACTATTCAAGTTGAATAGTGCAGTTGTAGTGAACGCAAGTGTGAGTGTGTGTACGAATACATTGTACCCTCTGATCCAGGAAAAAGTATGAAAGCTGCTGAGTTCAGGTGTGAAAATAGACACTATCTCTGTGCGTCTCCAGTGTTAAGATAAGAATTTGGATGTCTTTGAATGTGAACTGTCTTTGAGGCACTCTTTATGTGGCAGACTCGATCTCTGTTGTCGAGTCGTCTGAGAAAACATTGCACGACCAAAGACACCAGACAGAAGCGTGACAGAAGTGTAGGCAGAAGTGCAGTTCTCCTGTGTGGATTCTCAGATGGTACTCCCCTGACACGGCGAAGGAGTTTGGCTTCCTCTCATCAGCTGGCTGGTTTACCACACAGCACACACAGCTTAGACACACAAAGGCAAAATGTCCTCATTCCTCTCAATGAGGCCACTGCTTTGGCACAGCGAGGAATGAACAGGGAAACCTCAGCCAAGTTCAACTTTTGACTCAGCTTGGCTCAACTTTTGCCATAATGCGATACAACATCATCTGACAAAGCAGAAAAACCCAGAAATAACAACTCTTTATCGATATATTCCTTAGGTCATAAGCCTTTAAGCCGATTTCATTAATCTTTTCAAAGTTAACAAAGTATTAAATTACCTCGTTGGGGATTGATTAACAAAATTTTTTATAGTATAACACAAATCTGCAGCTCCTCTTTGCTTGATGGTGCTTTTCTGTGAGTTTCAGCCATTGACTGTTTGAAAACACAGAAGTAAACTCTGTTAGTCCACCCACAGGTTTCTGCAGAGCCGTTGCAAAGGTCAGTATGGAAGTTACAGCCGCCAACGTCTTGTCAGTGTCCGACTACACCTAACTCACAGATGCATGTAATCTAGAATGGGTGGAGGTGAAACATGGGTGGAAACATATAACACATGTATAACTTTAAGCCTTATTATCCTGTAAAAGTGAGTAATATAAAAGTTATAGTTAACAAAGAGTTCATGTTGAACTTATACATCAGGTGGCCACAAACACAACTTCTAACCAATGATAATGTGACTTTATAACTACAATTTATGTAAATAAGCCACTGTTTGCCAACAAGTCGACCATATTCACTGAAAAGTTCCCTGTATGTCAATGTAGTTTTCAACACTCTTTTCCACAGCTTTCAGACAGCCAGAAAAGTCTCTTGGTTTAAATTAAATGTTGAGCTTTAACTGCAATCGCTAGAACAGCTCACACATCAAGTGAAAATGGCTGGCAGAGCAAATGCGTTGCTCACCACTAATTGGTCAGGAGAAAAAAATAAAACAAAATAACTCCCTCTCCGACTAGAAATATGCTAACAGGAACACAAAGTCAAGCTGAATAAATTAAGGGAAAAAAAACACATAAATATGCAGCCTGATAATCTTGCAATTAAACTGTCCACCTTTAACAGAGTTATAAAATCTCAATTATAAACTGATGTGCAGTGTTTTACCGTTTGATGAGCCTGTAAACAAAGGATGTATCATTCACACTGGACCTCCTTGGATGTTTTCCATCGTCTTACTGGTACCTGTAGCAACACAACAACACCTACACAGCCCCCCCACCCCCCTCATGTTTTTTAATACAATGCTATTTTCAGTGTGAACACAGCCCAAAGGAGAATGAACTAAAGTTACAGCCAGCTAAGACTTTAAGTACATGTATTATCATCAATGGTTGTATAGTGTGCTTCATGTATTAATGCTACATGTGTGTCTCAATATTCTGATGCGTTTGTCGTCAGCATGACCTGTAAATTATTGATTTGATCATAAAAAATCATGACCAAATCCCTGTAACTCATCTTGAATAGTGCATTATTAGTCTGCTGTACAGCTGTGAGCGTCTGGTTTCCTCTCTCCTCTTTAAATCAGGTCTATCAGGCATTACGCCAGCCTTCCTTCCTTCATGACCAGTAATAAGGCTAATTCCTCCGGGGCCCTGTTCATCTGTGAACACCGTATATCCAGCTGGTATTTAATTAAATACTGTGGCTCTGATGTCACGGCTGCAGGCATGTCAATCATTGTACGCCATTGCATAAGGCATGGCCAGACTATTAAGGTCCTGGTTATGTGTGGGGCCCACATGCCTGCCAGAGTTCCTGACTCTATCAGCTCAAGTATGTGCATCTCTGTGGCCCAATTTGCCCTGTTTACATTTAATCTAGGATTGGTTTTGCATTGGATTCGTTGCTTCTGGGCTATTCCATGCAGATAGCTTCTGCATGTTGACGGCTGGAATCAATGTCTGCATTCAGAATGAGGTGAAACACATAGAGCATGGTTATTTAGGCTTTTGGTCACAGTTTGTCGTGTTGATTAAATTTTCCATTTCTCTGGGCTTTGTGTGATCTGTCTTACTCCTTCCCCTCTACCTCCCTGAACCTTTACCTAATTATCTGCGAGCAGCAATAAAAGGTTTGATTTCATGTGATTTACTGTTACTTCAATACAGGGTGCAATCAAAAGGTACAGAGACTGTTTCTGTTGCAAACAAAAAAAACACTGCACTGTAATGCTGCAGTGCTCATGATTCAGAGGAATCTCACATGCTCATTTGAGATTGCGTTTTCCAAGACATCTTTTTTTTTCAACAGGTACATGCACGTCTGCAATTTCCTGACTTATGAGTAGCACCGTGTCAGAGTCTGCCAGGATATCAATCAGCAGAGTGACCCAGACTTCATGTCATCACAGGATCATCACAGGTGATGAGACTAGTGTCTGCAGCTACGGCCCACAGGCCAAACTGCAGTCTTTACAGTGAAAATTCAGTTTTCTCTGACATTTGAAGGATTGTGCTCAATGATTTTTCTCCAGATTCAGAGTTTTAATGCTGAGTACTACGTTTTTTTTTCCTACGAGGGAAAACATTCGCAAATGACCCAGCAGAAGGGGTCTCCAGCATGGTAAAATAACTGCTCAAGCTTCTTGTTGCAACAACACAGTCAAAATTCCCCAACCCCACTTCTTGCCAAATTTGGCTCCCTTCTACTTCTATCTGTTCCCCAAAAATGAAGTTGAAGCTTTAGGGTCGCCATTTTAGACACTTTGGAGGAGGTCCAACTCGAATGGCAGATGGTGTTCGAGGCGCAAGCAGAACGGGATTTCCAAGGCAGCATTCCAAGCGTGGCAGGAGCGCTGGGAATAGTGCGCCGCTGCACAAGGGGACTACTTTAAAGCGGAAGGCAGCCAGATTTAAATCAGAGTTTGCTTTTTATAGGCACAGTCTCTGAACTTTTTGATCACACCTCGTATCAGTGCTGGTGCTCCACACTCAGTGTCAGTCTGCTCTATTTCCATCACATCACTGAAGGAAACTGCTTAAATAAGCTCCATCTAATAGACATACAACTCTGAGCAGAATTTGGTTCTATGAACAAAAATTTTACTTGAGAACAAAGCAGAATCCATGATGGATACAGAAAGTATGTTTTTTCACACTGACAAAGAGTCTGCCAATTCTTGCCTTGAATTAAAAGTACAAAATGTTAATCCACCCACAGAGCTTCTTTCATGGTAACCTGACATGCAACAAGTGGTCTGTGGCATTTTCTTTCTGACTCTGTAAGACAGAGGGCAGGTTGAAGTGCATAATTAAAGCAGCTCTTTGGGAAGAAATGTGCAACATTTTGAATGAAGATGATTGCATTGAAATGTCAGAGAGAGAGAAAGAGAGCAGCTCAGGTTGCCTCGCTCTACCCACTCACAGACTGAGAGAGAAAACCATCAATTCTCTCCATCCAATTAAGCAGGACTTGAATCTGCCAGGGCGCTGAACGTGCCCCACATACATTAGGAGATAATTGTTCCTTTAAGGCACCAAAGGAAATCCAATTGGTAAACCAAAAGAAAAAGGTCACACATTAAAAAAACTATACAGCAGTCACATATGTAGTGCACTGTGATTTACTGTAAGCATGTCTACAAACTAAAAAACACTTAATATAATAGCGAATGTGTTCTGTTTCTTACTGATATTTACATGAAATCAACTTTTAAGTCTATGCATATGAAACAGAGAGTCAGTGTTGCATTTTGAATACTTTGCAATTCAAGTTGGATTTAAAATGTAAACATATGATTTGGACAAGGCGCCCTGAGGCAGTTAATCATAAAAAATTGCAAATATAATTTATGCTTCAGCATGTCCATGTGCTAATGGCAAAGTCTTTTAGCAATCTGCAGTACAATTTTGCAAAATGTTAAAAAATAGCACTACAGTTCTCTTTTTAGCTATCAACAGCTGTGAATTCATACAGTATTAATCCACAGTTCCTCACAGCACAGCTTTTATTATTAACATTTTTGCACACATCTGGGAGTTTGGCCTGAACCTAACACACAGTTTACTTTGTTTCCCCTGATAGTTCAAAAGGCATGTCTGGGCAAATGCTCTCATTCCTGTGAGTGCCATCAGAGGAATAAGGTGTAAATTACACCCCTGCATAGCAAAGTAATGCAGTTAAGTGCCCGAGCTCCCTTGTGAGAGATAAACCAGGGCAAGTGCTTTCTGTATGCCAGCCTGCTTGGTTAAATATTGATGCCATCAGAGTCGTCTCAGTCCATTGTTTTGGCTGACTGTAATGTTGCTGTAGTCGGGTTACACCGCTGCGGTCATAGCTTGGTTAACAGGCTATCACCGGTGTGTCGGCTGACCTGTGTTGTGGTGTCAGTCACTGTAATCAGATACTGCAGCCTTTTTGTTCTCCATCACGCTGAGCCAACAGATGATGGAGCCTGTTGTTTGATTGCTGAGGGTTTAATGCACTTGTCAGTCACAAAACCCGTAGGTGAGCACAAGCGAATGTCAAGCTGTCAAGCTTATTCTGTTGAATTTCAGCCTTTAACCTGTGTCTGGAAAGATATTTTTCATATTTTTCTGCACTGCACAGTTTCCTGGGGACCAAAACTGAGGGTCAGAATTCATTCAATGTGATCGATCAAACAGTTGGTTCAAGGAAACCAACTGCCCCAAAAGTGCTGCCTGTCTGGCAAACTACACAGGGAATTGTCTTCATTTAGTCAGTCGTGGCCAAAGCCACAGAAATGGAGGCTTGCAAAATAGTTGCCATTTATGAGTCCTAATTGCCCGATCTGAGGCAGGCTGAAAAGAAACAGGCTGTGCGGTGAACTTCTTCAACCTGCCACTCAATAGCACTGGAGAAGTAGCAGCGAGTGGTCGATGATTTCCCGTGGATTGTTGTAGAAAACACTCAGCCCCCTTCCCCCCATGTCTGGCCTTTTGTTCTGCGAATCTGGAGGGGAGTGAATAAAGCTTGTTCACTTTGAATGATGAGGTCATTAGCAGAGATAATAGGACTTTGCTGTAACCATCTTGAAACTGGGATAACACATCACATTTTAAAAAGCTGATCTGTACAACCATAAGTCATAACCCTCATTTTCCTGGTCCAGATCTCTCCCATCACCACTGTAATTTTCATACGGGGACTAAATTTAACATCGCAAAACCCATATGAACTCCAGGGTCCGTGACAGGGTGAAAAATGTCTGCTCTCTGACGAAACATCTGACACTCAAATTATTTCTGTGTTGAGATAATGGCAAGGTTGTTCATGCCCACTGGAAGCTGTGGTGTGTTAATGGGGATTTGGCTCTGCTCTTTGTCTCAGTGTATGTGTGTGTGTGTGTGTGTGTGTGTGTGTGTGTGTGTGTGTGCCGGGGTTAGGAAAAAGGGGCACGATGTGAATAGTTCATGCGTTCCTCCTGTTTGATAATGTGAAAGGTGTGACGAGAAAGATCATCATAAAATCAGACAGATGTGAAAGGGACAAGGTCACTCTCTGACTGAGACAAGACTCAGCTGAATTAATAAACAGCAGAGAGAGCTGCTCTGTCCTATGTAAAGGTGTGTGTGAACAGGCTGCGTGTCTTAACAACATGTACTGAAGGTGTGCACACATACCGCCAAGAGCTGAGATCAGGAACCCATCACTCATAAATACATCTACCCTCATATTATGTTAGCTTCAGCTCCACACATTGCAGGGTCAGTGGAGAAGTATCAGTCTGATAATTTAACTCTGGGAAAGTAAGTCAGTTACATAAATTTACAAAAGCATGCAGATTTTTTTCCATTTATTTATTTATGTGTTACATAATATTATTTTAGAAGAGTTTTTAATCAGATTTTTTCTGTTACACAAAGGCATTCATGACTAGTTAATGACTAGTCGATTAATCATGGGAGATAATTCACTTTTTCCACCCAAAAACAATTCTTGTCAGTGCTGTATTCTTTCTTCTACTGCAATGGGTGAAGCAGCTGAACATCTTATATCGACATGGAGGGGTTTACACCGGAGTTTATGAAAAGCCCTGTGTGATTCACAGAGACCCTTAAGGATGCTTTCTTCTGTCTGTCAATTGTGGTTATTGTTTAAAAAAAACAAAAACATAAACTGTTGTTAGGCAACAGGAAGCAACAGAAAGCACCCCCACTTACCCCCTCACCCCCACCCCCATGTCCCATTACTCAGTAATAATAAGTTAGTGACCAAGCCTTGGTGTGGCCAAGCAACTACCAGGGCCAGGAAGTCTGGAGGTCATTTTGATTTTCGGTGAAGCAAAGAATAAATAAATAAAATAAACACAGTTTCTTTTCAATTCCAGGTCTTCATTTCTGAGTGGCTTTTGACCATCAGAGGTTAAGTTTTTAACCATTAAAACCGCAGTTGTGCCACATCATGGACAGTAATCTGGCTGCCACTGTTATGTATATTACAGTTTATTTGGGAGAACAGTCATTAATATGCACGTCTCTGATGCTGGCTGTGTGTGTGTGTGTGTGCATGATGTGTAGGCTTATTAAATTTTGCTGGTTTTGTGCAGTAGGAGGGTCGGCTGTCATGCACCCATATTCTACTGAAGTGCACAGGCAGCTTATGTGATGATGCGATTTGTAAGGAGGATTTGCATTTTGCTTTAGAAATTAGCTGTTTGTTTTGTTGATAACTCTCTCTCCCTTCACTCTGTTTGCTCTTTGCTCGGGCTCAAATACCACCAGAGCAAATATGTAAATATGGTTCTTTATGATGAAGGGAGGGTCATGCATTTTCCCCCAGTCACTCAGGGAGGCTCAAAGAAAAATATCTGTTGCCCCAGGGAGAGTCAAGATAAAAAAAATAATGAACAGTCCCAGAGTTCATACGGATTCAAACAACTTTATTTATCCCAGCAGGGCAATTCAGTTTCACGGCCTACTCAGTTCACATAAATAAATAAAATAGAATCAATATAACTCAGTATAGCAGCAGTATTCAACATACATGTCAGGATTTATTTAAAACTAATGTCAGCCCGCACAATAACAGTACTGCTGACACTGGATACTGACATTTGTTGGAAAATACAGTGCTAATAATAAAGAAAAAAACATTTCATCCTTTTGAATCTTTCAACAAAGGCAACAAAAGCAGTGAAGATTTATATGATAAAATAAAGGACAGTGACTCAGTGTTCAAATTTGTACCTACGGGTCTTTATTAAAACTGAATGATTCACATTTCCAACAGTCGTTCAAAATAGATTGATAGATAAAGAGACATTTCACACATACATGCACATGGATCTCCAGAGGTGAGGGCCATGAAAATTTTGCTATATGATTATCTTTTTAATACACAATTGATCGCCATAAGTAGAGAAAATCTCAAGGTGGTAAACTCACCTCCATCCTAAACTCTCATTTTCTCCCTCAATGACACCACAAGCGAGTGTTCTGAAGTGTAAATGGAAGAGATGTTATTTTTATGCTGAGCACATACCCATCCCTATTGTAGATGAGAGGTAAGATTTCTGACTGCCAATTACTCCAGGCTGCCGGGAGGTCAAGCATAGCGGCCAGGATCCGCCAGCTCAGCCAGCTCTGTGCAGATGACCCCTGGGAACATCAGCGGACTTAGCAGAACCTCAGACCCAAAGGAGAGGTGCTCCGAATCGATGGGCTATGGCCTTCACACTGGCCCACAATTACAGAGGGACCATCATGTGAATCCTGAATTTCAGAACTAAAAGTTCCTTCAAAGCTCTTATTAATAATTTTCACAGCAGCCTTCATATTTGAAATGACCTCCGCATTTGGGTGTTTGCAATAAATTTTGCAGTTTGTAAACGCGGCGGGGTCAAATGGAGGGTAAGGTCACCGATTATTACAAATCAGGCACAGACTCCAGGTAACACAAATCCAATGAAAGGCATTTCTCTAGGCAGTGACATGTTCAATGCTCCTCTGAACATTAAGTCTCTCCACACATTTTATCACAAACAGGCCTCTTTGTTGTGAGTTACCACCGTGTGATCTATGGGATGTACAGGTAAGGTTTGTGGTATTTATGCTACGTTGCTCATTAATCTGTTCTATGGCTATGATTGAGAATGTGACCTTCTCATTAATGTTCTCATTCAGAGCGCCTTGCAGTAAGTCAAACTGTTGAGTGTACAGTAACTCAACCGAAAGTCAACTATAAGCAATCGATCATAAAGAGTTTATGGGTGTATGATAAACACTGAGACAAAAACAAGTGAGGTGCTGGTGGGAAAACAGTGAACAGCACTGTTTTTTTACTTTTAAACAGCATAGGAACTATTCTTAGGGTGAGAAAGGAGATCAGTTAGCTAACAGAGGTGAACATTAGCGTCTACTACCTCTGACTTTTCAGCCTACAATCAAAGAAATGGTGGGACTCTGCTCTTTCGAGCAGTGAGAAGGTCAGTTCACCACTGGAGACCAGGAGGGAGAAGAGTTCGGGTGATGACCGGGCTGCGCTTGTGAACCTGAGAGCCAAGTGCCCCCGCTGTGGCAAAAAACAAAGCCCAGCCTTTCAGAAAGGGCAGGGCATGCCCTTGAGGTACGTGGATGCAGCTCCAGATGTAATGTGTTGGCTCTCTGATTACACTGTGCTTCCTTGTAGCGCCCTGAGGGCATGTTCACACAGTCATGTCTGCAGCAGTTTAATCACACTGCAGAGCGTTTTTTTTCTCTCTCTTTAGGCTCATTTCAACAGGTGAGAGCGATGCTATTTGAAGTTGGGCACTTCTTTCAAGTCACTCTGAACATGACTTCAGGGATTCAAATTAACCTCTGCTCATCTATTTAATCAAAGACCTAAAATAATAGAAATTACAATTTCGCTTTTAGCTAAAGTAGAAAGGACTAAAGGTTGGTTGGCAAAACAGAACCTATTCTCAGGGTTTTTTAAATCAAGCTAATTTTCTAACTGAAGTTGTGCTGTATAATGTGATGATGGGGTGATGTAATTTTTTTAATTAAAAGGTCAGAGTGGAAATTAGCATTACACTGGTTCCACTGACAAAATGCCAATGAGATTTTTCCATTTAATTTTAGATATTGTAGGAAAATAAGCTCAGGGATAAGTTTATTATACTTACAAGTTTTTGCTTAACAAGAAAATCTTCTCAAATTAAAACCACTATTATGATTTTTAAAGCTTAATGTGATTGCCAGCAGCAAAAAACTAACACAGACAATTAAACTACAATCAAGGTCACATGACTTCAATGTTGCCATACCCTGATAAGTCAATCAATTGAAAAAGTTTGAGTTAGGACAGTTTGCAAGGGCAAAAGTATAAAAAAAACAACAAGGCTGTAAAGGTTAGTTGCTATTTTGTGGTATAATGATGATTGATGTTCCTGAGGACCTCTACAGTCTCATGTTAGCACCTACCTTTTTAAGACACATAAAATATTTAAAAATCATAAATTAGGTGTTTTATGTTGTCAAACAAAACTTGAAAGTATCTTGTAACAACCACATACTTTAACTCAGGTGTCTTATAAAAAACCATACTCTCAAAACTGACTTGAAGACAAGGGGACCGCACGTTTGGTGATGATGGTTTCCGGGTTTCAGGACTTATTTCTACATCTCTTTCTCTATACAGCGTCCAGCTGGAGAGGCATAACTAATAACAAAAAGGTGAACAGTTGTTGCCATAACACTAACAGGCCAGCAGACCCAGTTCATCTGATCCATTTGTCTTGTCATTGCTATTGGTCATCCTGGACTGTATGATGGATGATGTGACAGAGACACAACAGGAATCACATCCTACCATTAATCACCAGGCTGGTATTTACACACCAGGAGAGCTGTTAACAGAGCGGGGAGGAGGAGGAGGAAGCAGGGTTAGATAACAAGAGCATTTCAGAGTACTATTCTGCTTTTAAATGTGTCTTTCATGTGTATGTTGATGAATGTTAATTTGTAATGATTGAATATTTGACAATGAAGAGGCGCACCTGTTCTATTCTGCTTAACACATGCAACAATGAACACTCACGCAGACACACACACCATCTGGCTTTGACACTTGAGAAATCCCAATAACAGACCTGCAGGGAAATATAGATCGAAAGCACTGAAGAGTCCTGCTATCTGCTCTAAACTGAGCACTGACATGAACCACACAGCACATAGTAACGCTCATAAAGTTGTCACTTCACTGTTAAGTACATCTCACTAAAAAACAGAATTATTTTGACACAGATGGCTTGCCAATAACTGGACATCTGTTTGGGTTTATTTTACTTTGTGGCAAAAATATAAACTTATCAGATCTCCTTTATGTTGTCAGAGCTGTTTGACCATTTCACTTTTGTAAGTAAATGACAGTTGCCATTTGGGGTTTTCTGTATGGATCCAGATATTCTCTGAGACCCTGAGGCCAAATTTATTTAAATGTCAATGAATAAATGTCAATGTGTGTATGTGTGTGTATGTGTGCGTGAGTGTGTGCAAGTGCGTGTGTGTGTGTGTGTGTGTGTGTGTGTGTGTGTGTGTGTGTGTGTGACTGTTTTTGTATCACTGTGTGTAACTATGGCCAGAAAAAAGCTTTTGAAATGATGGGGGCATATGTTTATCTTTGCACAGCACACAGTACACGCATACACAGTATATACTGGACACCCTATACATCTGTGTGCTTTTTGTCCTTGAGGGAATAAAAGTCTGGAATGAAAAAAAAATTACTTGCAAGTTAAAAAAAACAAACATGTACAGTCGAGCTGTTTACTTTCAAGTACAATATAAACTGACCCAACTGGATTCAAGGACCCTGCAGAGTCTCCATGAGTTGTTTTTTTTTTGTCTAACAAAGAAATTTACTTCATTTCCTTTCAAATAAAACATTGCAAAACATATTTTTGACATGTAAAATTTAATTTTGTTAAAATAAATCAGTCTTTTCTGGATCGCTTTACATGTATGTCTTTTTCTGTTAATTAGTCAACAAACATTGATCAGTGGAATTAGTGTGAAACCAAGGACAGAAATACAATATGTATCTAACTGCCCTCATGTCCATGTTTGTGCATGTGCCTCCTCATGTACAATACAAACTATAAACTCTCAAAAAAGACTTTACCTTGCAGCGCTAATAGCAGTTGAAAAAGTCCACAGAGTGCCTTAAGATTAAGACTTAAGCTGATGATGATGAGATACTTAACAGTTCTTCTTCCTCTGTGGCTACTTTTGTAGAGAACAGATGAAGGGAGGATTAATGAGAGTCTATATTTACAAGATTGCAGGGTCCAGGATGATAGCCTGCTGCCTCAGTGGACATTAAAATCAGTAATCAGTGTGATTGGCTGATCAATGGTCACCCCGTTTGACCGACTGATGACTAATTACATTGTTACAATCACATTATGTCTCATCACTTATTCCACTTTCTGTGTTATGCCAAGGTGGAATCATGAGGCGACTGTGCAGTTTTTTTTTTTTTTACACATTAGGCTGAGAGAGTTTAACTACATGAAACATTTGCAGTTATGTGGCAGTTTTTTTTTCACCAGCCTCTATTTAGTTGGAACACACCAGAAATGATCTTAGCAAAGTTGTACGTGGTCAGCTCCGGCAACTTGGTAAATAAACAAACAAACAAAGAAAAAATAAAACAAGGGGCGCTCCATCTGTAGTCTCACAAACCAGTAAAGAATCATGAGTAGATCATACTGTGAGGAACATCTGGTGTCCCTCTGGACAGCAGGTCAGAAGGAAAATAGATGGCTGATTCCCGACCTGGAGGCTAATTAAAGGAGTTGACATTCAACCAACAAATAGAGGGGATGGAGTATGGCAGCTGTGTTGATGATTACTGTCTCTTAATGAAAGTTCAAAGGTGTGAATGCCTTGAGTGAGGACTTAAAATAAACGGTGAGGGTGAGTCGAATATAGAAAAAAGAGGGATTCCATTATTCACCATCATTTTACCATCAGTCATCTTAATGGTGACCAGGATGAGCAGCTGAGAGGTTCGGACTAGTCATCCATGTTTCTCTGTCATCTCTGTTGCTCAGTTTTCTTGTTTTTACAGTATCCTTAAGATTTGAGAGAAGTCTAAATAAAAATGTTGGAAAGTCTCCAATCATCTGCAGTAGCTGTCCTCAACTGAACTTTAAATACCAGAACCTGCACTCAGCTACATTGTATTTATGTTCGAGTGCGTCAGATTTAAGGGAATTTCTTTGTGGAATATGAAAGAAATTATATATAATATTCACAAGTAATGTTTTCATTAGTGGATGATCACCAAACCAAAGGAATTGTGTTCTTATTAACTTGGAAAGAGCCTTTCATATCTACAGAGGAAGTAATCTTCAACAGAGTCCACCATGGTGCACCATCCTGTTGTTCATGAAAAAACTGAAGAGGCTCCTTGTGGCCGCTGTAGGTCCCCCTGCATGCTTGAAAGGGCTGGATGAGCAGGAAGACATTCAGTCTGATGCAATCTGCAATTTCACCACTAGAGGCACAAAATATAATAAACTCCGACAGATGTCAACTAATTGTCAGGCCATCTGCAATGCCACTAAATCATACACACTGGACATTTAACATAGGGCCCCTACTAACATGAATCCATTGCTATTGTTCTTAGTATACTGTCACAGGAGTGACAGGTAGTATCTCTGCTTCACATCTCAACCTGCTTATGGCTGGAAAGGCACATCTCACATTCTGAAAACCTCTGTATTAAGATCATTTGGATGGTTTTGTTGTGGGTAGTTTCAGGTCATGCAAGCTGTAGATACTGCCCTCATCTCATTAGCGTACTTCATTGCATTCAACACCGAGTCAGACTTCAGTCTTCAGTCTCCAGGCTGTCATTCTGTCAAAATAATTGGGAGTTAAACTAATTTAGTTGCCTTGCAAATATATCCTTATAGAATCAAATCTTTGTATCATTATATTTCAATGTTTTTGCTTAAAATCAATGTCATGTATTGTACTGGAGGAAATATTAGTTCTAGTCCACCATCAAAAGTAAATCAGTTGTTCCTTGGCCCTAGGCCTTCCAGTCGATATTTTATTTAAAAAAAATCCTTTTATATTTTAATAGGGGTAAATCATAACTGCTGAATCAGAAGAGATAAAACTTTGTCTATAAAGACTTTTAAAAATTAAATTTAAAAAATCTGTCTGGACAAGGACAATCAGCTTTTTCTGGTGCATCATAAACAAAGTATAAACCAACTTTAACAACATTAAAAAAAAAAAACAGCAAGCACGTAAAAATAGCTAAGTCTGACCATCTGTTGTTAAAACCTGCAAAATTCAGTTAACTTTGCATCAAATTTCCTGCTCCAGCTATTTGAATTGTCATGAAATGGAAAAGCAATTTTCAAATAAAACTGCAGGGCAAAATACTTTCATTTGGAGATGTAATTTAAGGCAATCAGCTCTCTTTTAACAGTGATGAACACATGCATTTTAGACATGCATTTGACAGGATCATATACAAAGGAAATCATCTACGATAGTTTAGTTTAAAATAGTACAATTTCAGCGAAGAATCCTAATTAGCTTGTCTTTCAGACAACCCAAATGACCAAAAGAAAGCTGTGCAATGTTAAAACTTACAGTCACACTCACTGCTGCACCATCACCTGCAATTTGTTTAAAATGTCATGTTGTGTAATCAGTCACATGTGGGCTTGAGGCGCATTTTTTCCACTTTACCTGCTTTTGTTTCTACCTTAGCTTGATGGATCTATTGTGACATTGAGAGCAATTTAAAAGAAATCCATCCTATGAATCAACTCCTGAATGCACAAGGATCCACATCTTGTTTCTACAGATTTAGCAACATTTAACCTGCCCCAAGAAATGTATAGAACTACATGGAGTGGCTAGATTTTTCCATACATGCTTAACTGCAGAAAGTGTTCACAGATATAAATACTTGTGCACCTTTCATGTGGAAAACAAATGGACAGATAAATCGGGGCAAGACATACAACCACTGATTTATAAAAGAGCAATACTAGAAAGCATTTGTTCACTCTCTCTACTTACTTTAATGTGATGAACTGCTTTTTTAACAGGATGAATAAATAGTGAAAAATAAATTTCTCCCTTCCATCCTTTTTGAGTGTAGGAAGGAAATAAATATGCTTAATTTCCCTTCTGTTAAAGCTGGTACATTTTAAATCATTTTTTGCTCACTGGATTACTACATAGGTGGTGCAGCTACTGCCTCCAATTCTTATTCTGTTGTGACATAGCTGAGATCTATCATGTATTCAAAATCAATCACATATTTGTTGTATAACTGTCATACAACTTTTGAAGAGAAAACTCTTGTACTGATTTATTATCATTGACTGAAACTCAACAATGGAACAATAAACAAATAAAGTGAGATCTGTATTTTGACAGAACGTCAGCCTCAGGAAATGGGTGAAGACTCAAACGCACGACTTAAAAGCGAGATCAGTGTCAAATGACTAAAGTTTACTGACAGCAGACAAAAATACATACAAAATATGAGGCTTGAGTGGGAGAAGTAAAGGCAGAGTCCAAGTGGCAGGCTGGGCTGCGTTTCAAGCAAGTAAAGAAAGCAAAAAATCAGTGACCAGGAAACAGGAAAGAAGTCCAAAGGAGCAGGTGGATATCTGGAAAACAGGTAAGCCAACTGGGCAGAGTTGAAGGATAAAACAGTAAGGCAGAAAAGCCCCCAGCTGGCAGGGAATGAGTGGAAGTGGGTTGGTCTTTATTCTGCAGGGTTAATGGGAAGAGGAGGATCAGAAAAGGGAGTCAGGTGATCTGTGAAATGGCGGAAGAAACACTTACTGCAAGGTAAAGTTATGAACAGCAGCTATGTTATGAATTATGTGACACAGACTGCTGGATTAACTGTGAATCGGTGTCTTGTGACTTTATTATGTTGATGTGTCTTTGCCCTAAATTTTACAAGAGACAGACTTGTGTTGTCTCTGTTTTGGACATCAGCATCCTAATTTTCTCACATACAAACCCAAGTCTCTGGCATGGAGGACCAGACCCCCAGAAGACCTTAACAGTAGCTTTTGTGTGCCTTACCATCTTTTTTCACAGGTAACTGACCAAAGTATCTGCAGATAGAAGGTGTCTAGTGATGTAAGAACAGTCAGAGACTAAAAAAGGAGACTGAGCAATGCATTTAACAGATAACTGCATCAGGCTATGACAGCATCAGCTCAACATTAAATGCCATACTTGTCTGAAGAGATTAAAATCAAAAGTTAACTCACAAACCAAATTGTGAAACACACACACACACGCAATCCCTCTAGAACTATCTGTATGGGGACCTCTGCTCTAACCTTTACTATCACATTATTAAAGACTGCCTGCCTGACCCCAACCTGGTTGCAACTCTGCCCCTAAAACCAAGTTTTAACCATCAAAAACCCATTTAAACATTACCTCCATGAAGCAGTCAGACCTTACGAATATAGTTAGCTTCCTGTTTTTAGACCGCACAGATAAATAAAAACAAAACTCATACACTTCCTGCAATATACCTATGTAAACCTTTTTTTTTAAAGTGTAATTCCTCTCTTGTCAGATGGGATTGCAGCCATGTTCTGACTTGATTCCTCTGATTCAGGAGGAGACCTGTCAGTCTCGAAGCACTCTGAATTCTGACCCATTCTTCTGTTGTTGAGCTCACAGAGTGGCTTTGCCTTGAAAGCGAATCTCTCTCTCCGCACTCTGCTCTTGTCTTTCTACATCCATCACTGCCACGGCAGACAGGACACGGTTGACATCAAAGATAAAGGGTCACATCAGAGTCGATGTGCTCCCGAGGCCAGACACTGCATGAACTTCACTGCATCCCTCAAACTTCTGCCAAACTCGCCAGTACGTTCAGGAGCAGTTATGAAAAAAATAAATAAATGAAAGTTAGGCGCATCTGTTCACATCAAATTTCCCAATTACAGATGAGAGACGACAACGTTTTGTCTTATTATGTGTATTTTATGACTGTCGTATAAATCCATCGATCAAACTTAATGGTGCCGTCTGTTTCTCTCCCCCCTCCTCACCCCAGCTTATCTTCATCTGTCTTTCTGTCTCAATCTCTGTATCGTTGTCTCTGTGTCTCTCTTTAACTTTCACTCTGTCTCTCTCTCTCTCTCTCTCTCTCTCTCTCCCTCTCTGTCTTTCTTACAGAATCAATAATTTCTAATAGATTCAGGACATGATTGAATACAGGCGTCAGTTATCCACAGGCTGCAAAAGAAGAGTATTCATCACTGAAAATGTCTTTTTATTATTTTGCACCATATAGCCCCGTAGGCCCCTGGCAAAGGCTAAATACAGTGATTGTGTGTTTGTGTGTTTGTTTATGTGTATGTTGATGAGTTATTTTTTTACAAAGTCATGTCATGAGCTCCATCAGATATATTAAAGACATTGTCACAGCAAATGCACATTTTTATTTGTGTGACTGAAGCTGCACTTCAAATCAATATTATGTAAGAATGATTTCAAGCTTACTGCGTCCTGTTATTTTGGCCTTTTTTTCACAAAGTGGATGATAACTTTGTAAAAAACTCTGTTTGTTGCCTCTCACTCAGCCAATACACACTCAAGCGAACACTTTGCAGTAAACATGGATTTGAAAGCTGATAGCTTTTTGAATCCGTACAGGTATTGAATTGTATGTTAAGCCAGTTTGTCTTAAATCAATATCACAATATTAGAAGGAATATCTCTTCAATATTGATATACGATACAGGCAAGTGACAAATTAAAGACAGAATCCAAATAGACATGTAAAGAAACAAAACAAAAACAAAAACAGGGGCTGTGCACCCACAGTATGTTTAGACAGAGCTCATCACAACAACACTGAAAGAAAGAATATATTTGAGAAAAATTGTTTCATTCATCCAATAGAGTTCCAGAAATCTATGTCTAGTTGCACCGACACTGTTCAGGAGGCAAGTGGTGGAAATATATTACTTGATTTTTTTATTCTGTTAATGCTGTTAACTACACATGAAATAAACAAATAAACGTTCAATTAAAAAAAAAAAGTTCCACTGCTACATTCAATTATATTACTTATTGCAACAATTTTGTTAGTTTTAAGTTACATTTTGCCTGAAAGTTTTTATAGAGACACTGACCAATCAAACAAAAGAGCTACAAAGTGAGAAGCTAACTTATCCTCAATTTTATTTCACAAAGCAACACAGTCTATTCTCTCTCTGGTTAATGTCATTATCACATAATTGGAATTTTACAATTTCTTTTAAAATAAAGAGCAATACTCATTAGCATTGGTTATAATCGTTATGGAAAAGAACATGATGTATATGTAAATTTGTAGCTGCTGATTAATTCAAAACTGTTCCAAGCTACTGAATGTTGCCGTAAGTGTAAGCCTGCCATTGGACGAGTATTCTTTCTGCTCCTCTTTAGTGCTGCCCAAAAAGATTGTAACTGGTTTCAAGGAGAGAAAACAAGCCAGAGGATTTTTTGCCATTACAGCAGAATGATAATGGGTGCAGCCAGACCTTTCTCCAGTGCTGACACAGTGCTGTGGAGGTAGTGCCAGCTATGGAAGACTGACGGCAGGCTGAAATACACAGTTAACATGAATCAGACTAATGAGAGACTTATTCAAATATGAACCAGAAACTGATTTAAGTCACAGATTGTGTTTCCTCAACACCCGCTGTTAGAGGCACATGTCACAGAAATTAGTAAGGGAACTGGGTGACGCTGGGTGTTTTTACATGCTGCCAGTGATGTAGCTAACTTCTCCTTACAGTTTTAAAGCACACAGTCTTGTGCATTTTGTCGTAAAATTAGATATTTACATAACTGATTGTCTTCTGCACTGCTGATGTGTAGTCCTCCAACTCTCAGTCATATAATGTCTGACCCTTCTAGTATAATATAAGTGTCATTTGAAGAATCCCAATATTATTGTATATTACTTTTTCATTGCCATGATTTTACTTTGTCTCCCTAACTGGACCTCATTGCACAAGCCTCTCTTCCTCAAGACAGATGTTCCTGCCCCTTAACTAACCCACAGCAGACCACAAGAAACAGAAATTGTCATTTCGATGGGAGATTTTGTCGACAGTGACACCAGGGATCTCATTTTCAAACCAGTCAGCCAGAGAAACCAGAAAATCAGCCAGAGACATTTCCCTCAGGGATTAAGGATTCAGTGTCTCACTCAAGGACCAGAGAACAGCTTGAGCCTGGGCCCTTTGATTAAGCAACGGGCTCCTGCTGCTTCTGCTGCCACTCTGCCACTGTTTTAAAAAGGTACATCGTGATCTTGTAAAAACTGTAACAAGGGTAAAGCAAACCAAAATCGAGACAACACTGATGAACACACACATTTAGACTTGCAATGTGTCAAAACAGAGCTATAGGAGTGTGAGTTTAATCATTCTGAAGTCTGCTTCTCCAGAAATTGGCATCAAGCTTGGCAAGACCGCATGGCAGATGCGAAGTCAGAGGATACTAACTGGCTCCTGCCAACAATGCCCATTATCTGCTGGGCGTGCATGCAGGGCACAAGGTTAAACTAACAGCCCTGCTTGTCACAGAATAAGCCTTGCTGACTAAACACACCAGCACACACACATACAGAGCTACAAATGCATGCACAAATGGCTGACACGGCAGTAAAGCATAATGTTTATGCACATATTCCAGCAGAAAGGTTGATTTTGATTAATACTAGTGTGTGTAGAGGTTGTATAAGTGACAGTAAGTATCAGAGGCAGGCCATAGATGCACGCAAATGGTATGCATGTATGCTTCAGATCTGTGTGTGTGTGACACAGAAAGAGAGAGAGAGAGAGAGAGAGGGAGCTGCTGCTTGCATGTAAACAACTCTATTAGCAAGCTGTCCTTGGATGATCGAAAGAGCCATGGTCTCCATGGGATGTCTTTCTCCAGTGTTCTGCCTAACCACCATCTCCTTTTCTTTCATTCCCCATTCAGGCAGCACAAGATGGCACATAATGGAATACTTGAAAAACTGTGAGAGTCTTTATTGTTTTCCCTGTCACCTCTCATGCGTCCACGATCTGCCAGCACATAGTACTGTGATAGAGTGTTGCTAACCTTCTGTTCAGATGTCCATTTGACATTTCACATTTCCCTTCCATTCTTTTATATCCAATCCCCACCTCATAATCCCATTACTGTCAAAGGCCTGCTTTGCGTCCCTCAGTGTCTTATATTCTCATTTTTCTCTTTGACAATAAGCAGGCAGTAAAAATGAGACTCATTCTGGGCACAGGAAGGAAGGGTGACGATGAAAAATATTAGGTGAGACAAGAGGAGGGGCAGAGAAGCACATCGGACAAAGAAGAAAGGGGAGTGGGGCGGAGCGGAGCGGAAGGAAGAAGTATAAGTATAAGTGAAAGATGAAGGTGTTTGGCTTACAAGTAAATGAAAATAGAAGTAAGCAGATGGTTAAGAAATTCTAAGAGGAATTTAGAAGAAAATGTATTAATACAGAGAAAAAGAAGCTGGCAGGAGAGGTTCAGGTGAGTCTATTAAATATAAAGTGAGAACATTTTGTAGATATAGAAAACCAGGTATAACAAGGAACTTGACTGTTTTTAAATCCCTGTGAGCTGTAGGTTTTTCATGTTGAACAACCAAATCGCCATCACATCATGGTTCAGGTCGACTGAGGCGAATGTTCACCCACGGACACCTCAGAACACTGCAGAAGTACTTGGCGTTAACAGTCCGACCCTAATGGGGTGAATTCGTGGTGCACAACCCCGCGAATGTCAAAGGAAATTACCAGGATGCTCTTGGTTGTGCTGGCCTTGTTTGCCTCCTTTCATCTGGGAGACTCCAGGGTCTTTCACTCAGTAGTAGTCAGAGACACAACTCTCATCAACAGTGATGATCTTTGTCATTACAATACGGGCCTGCTGATGAGGATCCATGCAGACTTTTACATGGTACTGCTTCTGTTTGAGAGTCAGGAAATCTCAAATCTGCATGTATCAGTAACATTAAAAAAAACATGTGTAATTCAGATGCTGATGATAATCAAGTTATTGTAAGTTTGAAAACTTCCTCATCAAAGTTATTGCCTGCATCTGCTCTGTGCACATTACTGTGCAAGGCTCTGTTTGTTTGCCACAGGAACAGTCTTGCAGCTTTTTGATTGCATCTTACAATGCATAAATCTGGCCAACTCTAAATGAAAATAAAAAAGTAATTCATTTGTTTCATTTAAACATGTATTATTTACCAAAGTATTGTGCCAACAGGCTAAACACAATGTAGCATATAGATATTACATAAAATAGCACCTCATCTTTCTCAATTTGTTTATAGTCTATTATTATTAGTCTCCTGTTGAATTTTGTGTATCACCTAAAACAGTGTATCACTTACCCCTAATTCTTTTATTTTGAAAAGAACACAGGGATCAACACAATTTTACAGTAACATCTGACATTGCTCATACTGTAAAAAATGATTCAAAATAGAAAACTTTATTGTGGCTTGTGGCCATGCCAAACATTAGGCTTCCTTCCAAAACAGTGATCCATAACATAAGACAGATCAAATTTAAAGCATCAAATACATGACGGGTCTCACTGTCACATCACTCACTGCACTGGATAAACGTCAGACATGTGATATAATAGATTACTGATTCTGAGTTCATTCATAAGGGAAAGCTGCAGAAGATTTACTGATATGGCTCGATTTTAAATTGATGTTCAACTGCAGATGCTCAAAAACAGCCCCTAAAGCATGTTATCTAGAATGAACACAACGTGCAATCATGTGCTGTCTGACAGCTCTAATACAGAAAGCAAGCTGTTTACCACAGAAAACAACATGTCAGGAACTGTCATTTCTCATCTTTCCACCATGTCATCACACAAAGTTTCTGTGCTGGCTACCAAGGTAATAAACTGCATTGCTGTCCAGCAACTAGCTACTGCCATCAAAATACACAGTAGCTATGAAAGTACATAAAGGTTAACATCATTGACTTCTCACTGTACATGCACATGCATCCTGAGTTCTTATAAAAGGATGTTGCATCACAACATTATTTAAACCGAAGATATGGAATTCTCTATTGGCCGAGTGCAACAGCCCATCCAAAAAGAAGTTTCACTTTGGTGTGAAGTTAAAGTTGTGCAAAAAAAGACCCAAAGGCAAGACAACAAAACATGCAGGTTAAAAAAAGAAAAAAACAGGACAGGAAATGAATGACTGAACTAAAATGCAAACCATGACACTTTTACCTCCACAAATCTCCTGTTTTTAACTCAGAACAGCAAAGGTGAGGAGTTTGCACCTCTGCACTTATTTCTCCTCAGCCACTTGCACAGGTTTATAGAGCCCCTTTTGGTGCCACTGCTCCATAGTGCTCAGAACACATTGTCAGCTCCAAGCCTTCACCTTCAGGGGCTCCTCAGTTGTATTAGTTCACATTAAGCCTCCTCTTATCTCCCACTCCCATGCAGCATGCACATGTTAAGCGCTACTTCATCATCATCCAAAGGAGTTCACAGAAAGAAGGCTAATAGTGCCAGAAATCTTCTCATCAGCATAACTGTGACTGGGAAGAGCAGACAGGAGTGCAAACGTTTAACCTTGGAGCTGTCTTTGGTTAACATATTGCACCATTACCTCCTCACACTGCAGCACAATAAAGGGCAGATGATACGGCTCGCCATGTGCGTTCATGTGTGGTAACCTCCAATCTCAACCCCTTCATACCCGACCGTAATGCTTCACTCCGCTATCAGCTTGTTTGCATCGGGAGACATTCTTAACAGAGGAAATCTCTTAGGCACACACCAGCTGCAAGTGTGTTATCTTCGGAGACATTTCCTATTACCATACATCCAACCAACATAAACAGAACTCGTCCATACACACACAGCTGTTCAGATGCGCAGCCTAAGGCAGAGGCAGGGAAACAGACAGAAGCATGCTCTCATGACATACAAGCTATGTTATCTCTGTTATCTTCCTCCCCAGCTGGGCCCGACGAGACCCAAGAACGTTGTCTCAACGATCGATGCATTTCCGCAATTCGCAGAGCTGATGCAGTGGGTGTCAGATTCTGTAACTTACTTTTTTACGTCCCACCCCTCCCAGCACGCGCACACACTCAAACACAAACGCCCCCCCCATACATTTCCCACAGCTATTCAATCAAAAGTTGTTATCTGAGTTATGGGGAAGGTCAAAAACATCAAAGGTCAAAGCTGCTAGTGGATGTGTTGGGAGGAAACTTTATTATGTCATTATGCTGCCTGGCAGGTTTTATTTGCAGGTGATGAAGCTTGTGTTGTGTCTCTAAACGTATCTCACCCAGGAGGAAGAAGGATGGCTTAAGACCTGAACCTGTGTCTTGAATACGAAATACATTATATATGTATATACATTTAACTGAAGGAACTATTTCATAAGTAAATTAACTGTTTAAATAATTTTTACAAGCAGAAGTACCAGATATTCTGTCATTTTAGCTTTTGATCTGCTTAGCATGGCTGCTTTTTTCCTTGATATCTTGGAGTTTTTGTTGGTGGGATAAAAAAACGAGCTACATGATGACATTAAGACAAGCTTAAGGAAATTTAAGTGGACATTTTTAACTATGAGAACACTCATTCTCTCTGACATTAATTGAGAATATAAATAGCAGAATAATTGATGCTGAAACTAACAGTCAATTACAGCCCTCCGTCTGTCTCCCCTGTGTATTAATCACACTGAAGTAAAGCTAAGCAATGATTCAATTCTATTGTGTATCATGTTTTAGTGAAATGTTATTAAAAGATAGAGATTATATTGCACTGCATGGTACCTAAAACTGACAAAGTCAGTTATGAGAATGTTCTTATAGTTTCATGTAACATTTCATCGTTTGGGTAATATTCATGTTGAGTTAAGTGAGATCTGGGGATGTTTGAATTACTAAAAAGAAGAAACACAAGTAGTCAGATAACCATACAGGCTTTCTTTTTTACTCATGCAAGACACTTGTAAATGTGGCTACCAGTAAATTTCAAGAGCGAAGTCTGTTTCTCTGTTTCACACATGTATTGTTGCTCTCAGCACTGCTAAAACCCAGATGTCCTGCACTAACTGCTGTGCAGCAGCTGCTGCTAAAGGCAAACTAATAATTAAGTCAATTTAAATTATTTTACATAAATAAATGAACGCATGATCCCCGCAACAACACAATTTCATTTTTAATGTATGTCATACCAATTAATTGGTCCTTCCCATATGAGACTGCATGATACACACTAACACACATACAGATTTTAGCCTGCAGTTGCTGACAATTATGTTTAAAATAAAACTAAAAAAGAAAATTATTTCTGCTAACTGTTAAAGGTCTTTAAACAAGAAAGTAACTGACAAAAACAGTATATAGAAACAGGATTGTGCTTAAATCAGGCTATGAAAAAAAATCATACTTGTTCCTTACAGACTTTAATTGATGTTTTAATGCCTTTTTGCTCCGCACCAAATACAAGAATAGGTGGGCTTTACCAGCAGTAGAATATCAGCTGTTTTCCTTTTTCTCCAGACCGTTTCCTGTGTGAGTGTTTCCTGTGTGAGTGTTTCCTGTGAGACTTCACCTTTTACAACCGCAACAAAGACACACAAGACAAAGTAATGAAAAAGGGAAAATCCCCGGGGAATTTTCTTTGACAAGTGATGCTGAGTTTGGTTACCAAATTACTCTGTGCACAGGTGTCCATGGCTGTGTGTGTGTGTGTGTGTGTGTGTGTGTGTGTGTGTCTGTGTGCATGTGTGTGTTTGTGTGTGCATGTGTGTGTGGCGTTTTATTCCAGCACCATGTGTCTGTGTTTGTTTCACTCTGCACAGATGTCCAGTGCTGTTCTTGTGTGTAGGTGTGTGTGTGTGTGTGAGTTTGTGTGAGTGTGTGCATGTGAGGCTTTATTCCATCAACATGTGTCTGTGTTTGCGGATAGGTGTGTGTGTGTGTGTGTGTGTGTGTGTGTATGCTGTATTGTGGAGAACCATGGGACTCTGCTGTTTCCTGCTCTTTATGAGTTTCATGATTAAAGGCCTGTGGCAGCAAAGACTCTTTTAATCTCTCTCTGTCTGTTTGGATCTCGGTGGTTTTCTCCGGCGCTCCCTCTCTCCCTCATCAGACACGAGCCTGGACAAAAGTCTCTTTCAACCAGCTGAACTTGGGATTCAGCTCCATCCCAAAAGACCACATCTTTTCAATTTCCATTTACAGGACAAACAACATGACAAATACAATATAACGAAACAGCAAAAATATATTTATATAGTATAATATCAGGGTTTCACTGCCAAGGACAGAGTCCAGGTGGGGAATAGAAAGATAGTAGATAAATGAAAGTGCAAAAAAATGAGGAGAAATTAATTGCACTGGGGCTGGGTAGATGTATTTAAAGAACAGTATCTAACTCTAAGGTAATTGAATTTCCCAGAAACTCTCAATCCCAAGTGAAGAATAAAGGAGAAACCTGTGATTAAGCTGAAGGTAAGTGTGGAGGAATGGAAAATAAATTCTGTAATTAGCAAGTGCATTAGATTTAATTTGAACGGTGTTGCGCAGTATTCCCATGTTTCCCAATGCAGAGCGGTGGGTTAATTGAGATAAATATCTGTATGCATCAAAGTGGAATCATTTGTTTTCTCTCTAAATAAAGGACTTTACCTTTACTGACAACAGTGCTGTATATTACGTCTATTCTATCACACCTAAACACTGTAAATGGTAAATACAAATAAAGAGTGTAATATTGAACAGATTGCCGACACAGCAGGTGAAATGCATTTGAACAAGACCAAAAGGCGAAATGATCCATTAGCTGATGCATTATAGGTTTTTGAACTGCCTTAAACAAGACAAGAACATTAGAGAGCAAGTCCTATTGCTTAGAGGCAGAGCTCTGAACTGTTCCCGAGGACATGTATTCATCAGTGCGGAGAAAGAAATAACAATGTCCTCGTGTTTAAAGGTGATTACGCTGCAAAGGATGGTGGCACCCGTCTCGGCAGGATGATATCAGTAGTCACTGCTGTTCCAAATGACTGTTACAAAAGTGATTTATACAACAACTTTCTGATCTGAACCAGGCTTTGCTGCAGTAATATACAATGAAGGTGTCCTGCCTCATCTAAAATCAGGTGCCGCCTAAATTATTACGTTTTTATGTAAACCAGCAGTGGTGTTGCATCACAGCAAAGGCCACGTATTTAATGAGAGGAAATATTCAAATTATTATCGAGCAGCTACACTGATAAGAGATGAGTTGCATGAGGATCTGATGGTTGTAAAAGTGGAAACAGATAAAGTCAGTTCAGTCAGGTGTTGATGTATTTCACTGCTGTGCTGCAGGTCAGATGCTGATCTTCACCACTTTGACATGTTTTAAGCATGGACGTGGAGATGCATGGCTGAGTGAAACATTTCATTTGTGAACTTCAGGAGTTTTGGGTGGATGGATGACATATGAACTGCAGGATACTCACAAGGAAATGCAGGGTTTCAAGTCAATCTTTGGTTGAGACAACTAAAGCACTTTTAGCTAATGGAAAGATTGCTGTGCTGACTGTCATAAACATCATTTGTTGGTAAAATAGTCCCAAACTTAATCTTGGAAGTTGAGCTGACTGTCAAGAAAATAATGAACAACTGTACCCATGTGCACAGTTCCTTTCGGCTACATTTTGTTGCCGTTTCATCAAAAACTGTATGACTTTGGGCTGAAACAAAAGTAGGTCTTTGTGTTTGTGAAAATAACTTTTGCTGTTATCTCAAAAGATATGATCAGTCTGTGTGGTTAAGTAAAGGTTGAAAAGGTTTTTTTCTTTGAGTCACAGAATTCTTTGTTATTAATGTTCCTCTAAGTCAGAGACAACAGGTACGGAGAAGTGTGCACTGTCTGTTCACGCCTGCACATTTCGAAACTCACTAAGGACACTCTGGCTTTAATTAAGCTGCCAAGCAAAGCTGAAAGCAAAGCTATTGGGGTTCTGTGATTGGTTCTTGGTCTCTGAGGTGATCATTTGCTGTTGTTGTTTTTGCTGCCAATGCTATGTCTGAGAAATTCATATAAGTATTTACACCTCATTACAACATGGCAGCTTCTTGGATCATGGCCACTGTTTGCAATGATAAACAGAACATAGGCTTGTATTTTTATATATCTAGTTGAATTTTTGTTGGCAATATGTCACCTATTTGCAATACACCACTAATAAGCCAAGTCTGATCCAATTATTGTTGCAGCAACGTAAACAGCTATGTTGGCAGGAACGCGACAGCACCCACAAAGCCTCCCTCTGTCTAAAACACAGGCACACACACTGAAACAGGCACATGCACAATACACACAGGCCATTTCTGTACAGCACAGACAAAATGCAACACAGGAAAAAAAAAATCTGCATCTTAATTACACCTGTATTGAAATATGAGTTTTAAATCTGAGGTTTTTTTGTTCAGTTTGAAAAAAAGCAGCTGTACTGTATTTCTATTGTGTTGAACGCGCTCCTGCTTTACTGTCTGTGCACACCGCAGTATCGCCAAGCATAATTAATTTTGTGTACATTCAACATATGCAATCTTGTTGGTGGAATCTGCAGGATTTTTATGTTTATGTACCGCCATGAAGGATCACCTGGGACAAACAAATAACAGGCACTGTGACATGCAGCAAAAACAATGAAGCATGTTAAGCATATAAACTGAAATTTATTTGCAGAATATTCTTAACTGTGTATCAAGGCTGAATGAATATGTGACTGTGTTTAATTAAAGCAAATCTCACATAAAAGTGTGTAATAGACTCACTGTCCTTGGTATGAACACACACAAATGTATAACGATGAAGCAGAGAAAACATGCACATATCCAACAAACAGAAAATGTAGGTTTTTGTAGCATCAAGTATGAATCAGTTAAAATAGCTGCATTTCTACCTTTTTAACTACACAAGTGGTGTGAAACTTTTTACTCCCAGTGCTCAAGTGCTGGATGCAACCAAGGTACTAACACTTATTGAAAAGTGAGTTTATTTCAAACTGAGGAGTCTAAGGTGTCTAAATGTACCCTTAGCCTTTAGACAGGTTCTTTTGGAGATTGGACACCAAAATCATCCCTGAAAGATGAAGAATACTGACACTGAAAGGTAGACAGTTTAAAAGCTGGTGGTGGGCAGGATACAGGTAGCTCAGAGAGGCTTCATGGCAGCCAAAAAACATGTTTCTCTAACTTGACAGAAGCCATATAAAAATGAATAGTCAGATGACTATTTTCACAGATGAGCTACCGACTTAACTGTCATTTTGTTTTTTCTCTGCTGCATTCACATAAATGAGCTGTCAGCCGCCTCCTCTGCAGGCTGCCAGAGATGAGTATATATGACATAGGTATTTGCTGGATTATAATGCTTTGTCTGGAACGACTATATTGTTCTGCAGCAGTGCTGACTTTGCAAACTAAAGAACATTCACACCACACATGTCTGGTGCGGAACATAATCAGGATAAAGGCTAACATAATCTAGTACCTTTTATCCTTCTTGTTGCACACCAGTTATTTCCTATTATAAGCATTTTTTTTAGCTCCCGAGAGCCAAATTGTTCGGGTGGTGGTGAGAATTTGAATCAGACAGAAAGAAGAAGTGGATTAACAACAGCCAGTGAAATATTAAAGAGTGAATAGCTGGCCATCAACCAACGGTGTCTTACCCACCACACCGAGACTGTACTTGGATTGCTGAGAGAGCACTGGTTTCAGTCTTTTCATGCTATAGCAGTGAGTGATTGTGTGAAGTGATGGTTTACAGCAACTGTCAGTCTTCTTGAGGAAAAGGAGAGCTGCTAAAAGGATGCTTGCTTAGAATAAGACAAATAAATGTAAGAATGGTTATATAATATGTAATCAAACACACAGATTTATGAAACAATGTGCACTTGCTTTAGAATTCGCACGCACTTGGACAAAAAGCGTATGTTGCGGTGCCACCGAGGGATGCTGCTGAGGAGCATCAATAAGGAGAGATTCATAAATGAATAAATAAACACTTTGACACTGTTGACTTATTCATGCAGAGCTTTCAGTCACTGAAATACACTCTGGGTTTTCACATGCCACTGAGAAATCCTTGAAAGCCAAATGTGCAAATCAAATATCTCCATGAAAAATGAATCTCTGTGTCTTTCTGCCTCTCCAAGAATAACACAAGTGCAAGCCTGTTCTCTGATTGAGGAACATACACATTACATCCCGCCTTCAAACCTGCCATCTTCTTCATTTACTCTTTCAAAAAGAGAGCTGTTCATTAAAATTAGTCTTTGACTATATTATGTGCTGCAATAAGGGAACGTGCAAATTAAAAGTCCGATCAAATATTCCCTTTTTCCCTCAGCCTGCTGTAGCTCATGCAACGTACACACAATCAACAAAGAGCTTTTTTAGACTTTCTGTGTTCCTGCTACATAAACAGGTATTGTTAATAATGTTATGCGTCCCACTTCAGTGATTTATATATAAATAAAAACAGGCTATTTACCACTTGCCTGAGGAAAAGCAGTCTTGTGTTTGTCATGCTTTTCAGGGCTAAATCACAGTGGCACATTCACATCCATCAATAAAAACAAGAAGTTCCCACTAAATTCTTGTTGGAAAAGACAAGACAAAAAGTTGGCTCTGTTCTTGACAAACATTTGCAGTTTGCTGTTTTTATATTCTGCCAATCTCTGTTGAGAAAATATTCCTTGGTTTGCTTTTTCCCAGTAAAGTAAAGAGCTTTTTGTTAAAGCACTGACTGCTTTTAACACACAGCCTCAGATAAAACTGTAGATTTCTCAGCCAGTTGGTTTATGAGGGAAAAGCACTTGAGCCTGAACGTAACCTGTGTGCGGCTTTTATCTTATCTTGTTTTTCTAAATGTGGCCTGCTGCTGAACTTTGTAAACTAAAAAAAAAACTGAAGATGCCATGAAGCTAAAGGGTCAGACACGCATTTCAAGGTGAGGGTTTTGCAGAAATTACGTTTTGACGACAATAAATATCCTTAAAAAGAACAAATGGAGAACATGAACAACAGCCCCATAGTCAATGTCATTTCCATTACCAAAGTCATCATTAGCCTGAGAACCAGATGAATCTACCGAGCTCATGGTTTCCTCATGGTTTATTCAATCTGGCAGATGGGTCTGCCCCCCCACTTCCCAATTCAGACAGATTTTCACCTGATCTTGCATGTGTCAAACCAATCATGCCTGTTTATCTAATTATGGGACACGTTTGATACAATAACAGAGTATCATTAGCAGTCCAGATTTTTGTGGACTGTTAAGCTAAAATTTGAGAGTACTTGTGACCAGGCTGCTGCTTTTCCCTGCTTTAAATCAGACCAAGCATCGCCCCAATTTGCATGCGTCATTTAGCACAACGTCTCACGTTTCATCGATCTGACTGGGTTTAGGTAGCATTTATTTGCTTTGATTGGTTTTAGTTCTATCCAATTATATAAAAAGGCATTTTGGTCCATGCTTATTCATTTTCCCCTTCAGAAAATGGAAATGAACAGAGAAATACCAGACCATGCCAGGCTCTTTCATCATGGAAACATTATAGAAACACCATAAATTGTGATACCTGCAAAGCACACATACAAATGCAATGTGAAATATAAAGAAATTGGAGAAGCATCTTTAAATAGAGCAGTTGGTCTTACTCAAAACAGAAAAACACAATTATAAAAAATACATAAACTGGGAAAGCTCAGCACAAACAACAATCAGGTCTCAAAAAAAACAACAAACTGATTCCCTCCTCTAATCACAACAGGGAGTCAACTCCAAAGTAAAAAGTGTTAGAGGAAAAGCTTCTACTTCTAGCAGTTTTAATTTTAATTGCTGGGTCATGTAAATAAACAGTACATAAACAGGATGCATGTTTGTCTAATGCTTGAGTCAGTGTACCTTTATGGCTGGTTACATCTGGTAGGAACCAGGGGCCAATGCCCACATTGGTCAGAAGATGCCATTCACAGAGTTTTATATTAACTCTGGATTCAAGACTGGTATTAGAAAAGGTGAACATCATGTTTTTACAATGCAAATGAATTCAGGCTTGCTAAAGTTTTGACACGTATTCTTATACTTAGAGAAGAAGAAGGCAGCATGTTGTTGGTGGCATGCTGTTCAGCTATATGTTGGATAAATAACTCAGCAGCAATATTTACAAAAGTTCCTCTTTCCATCCCAAAGCCCTGTGGAGCACGTGGAATTAGGAAACAAACAACTGGTCAATAAATTTACCACCAGCACGAAGTCAAACTTCAGCATGAGTCCCAAACCTGCCACATTCAGCGGTCAGCAACCATGTTATGCACCTCGTGGGGCCTCAAAAAGCAGACTGCGGAAAAAAGCACCACATTAGGCTGACACAGAGCACAAGTTAAAAAGAGGACATCATAAAAAAAAGTCCAGCAGTCAGCATATTCTGATGATCAGAGGCGTTGCCGCTGATGTGAATGTTAAAGAAAGCTTTACAAAGCTTCTGCGTGTTTACGGGACAGTTGGAGTTAAAGTTGGTTGGGGAGGGATAATTAAAAGGAGAGAAAACAGGAGCAGCTCAGTGCTGGCCCCTCTCGTTCTGCTCCATTAGAGGGAGAGAGCATCATTGGCCTAATGTGCCCAGAACCAGCTGTAGAAGAAGAAAGAGCTGTCTGGAGTCCAAGTGGATACACTAATGAGCTGCTTTTAAAGATACAGCCATGCAACCGCCCAACAGGCTGATTCCTGAGGGAATAGCACACAAATGTAAACAGGCAGGCAAAAACACAAGCACACATATGCACAAATACACACACACATACACACGCAAATCGGTCAACTTGTTACCCTAAAGTAAGGCTGTCTCTTCAGCTAATGAGAGAAGAAGAGGGAGCAGGATGCGAGGAGACGGAAGGATAATTGTGTGAGTGGAGGAGAAATAATGGTACTTTGAAAAACAAAAGGCATGGTAAGTTATAGGAGGGTAATGGATGCTAGATTGGAGTAGATGATAGTGCACCTCCTCACATCTCCACACCCCTCCCCACCCTGTGAACCTTTCCCAAAAGACATATCACAGTTTGATGGCACAGCAAAATACATGACTCTGTGATATATTTGCCTCCCCTGAGAATGACTTACGTTATTCAGCTGAGGGTCACTGTTGATGATGATGACGGTAAAATGAGGTTGTTCAAAAAAAAAAACTAAGGACACTCACAGCGATGCACACATGCACACAAACAAGCAGGCTCCCATACATGTACTGACTTATACACCCACCCACACATTCAAGGGCAAAGTGATCCATTGCAAATGACACTGCTTTATAAGCCAAGACCTCCACGGACCCAACAATCTGTTTAAGCTGCTCTCTCAGAGGAAAACAAAAAAAAAATTCTACAGAGTTGCAGCTGCAGTCCTTTGCCATGTGTGTTTCTCCCAAACAAGCTGTAAGATTGAGATATTTTACAAGTTAACTGGCATTATTTTGTTTCTGTTTTATTAAATTCTGATCCAAATATATAATTTATATAATATGTAGACTGTATTCCGTGTGTAGTAGGAGAGTAAGATATTATAATATTTAAAATTAATGGGTTTTTTTGTAGTGCTGTTTTTATTATGGCAGCTGTTCCTTTAAAATCACTGGATGTATTAGGCCATTATGGGAACTACTGCAAATTAATAAACACGAGTGTTTTATGACAATATTAGATTATAAAAATTATTTTTTTCACATGTAGAAATGTGATGAGCTTGATTAAACAGCTAAATAATTAACTGAATTACCAAAAACTAGTCTGATTACTTTATGCATAAACAATTATGATACAGATTTTGGTTGGTATATTTACCAAATCACCATAAATCACAGTAACAGTTCCTCTCCTGCGTTGATTAAAACCCTAAATCTCATCTATATTCATTAACGTTTAAGTATTTTCTTCTATTAGAAATTATCTTCATGCCTTACACCAACTTCATCAGCAGCTCTGTATTAATTTTCTTCGTCTTCACCCTCAAGCCTTATTAAACTTCCTGCAGCATGTGACATGAATCATCTCGTAACTTGGCAGGTTAACATTAGATAACATTATCCAGCGCTCTTCAGATTTGTTTGGACACAACTGACAGATAAAGCACAAGAAAAATAAACTAACCGGCTGATTAACATGTTGGCTCGTACTCACTATGTCCCCAGGAAAAATAGATTAAAGTGTGATGGGCTTTGATATGAGGTTTTGTGGGAAAACAGCTCTCTGGAGGCTGGAGTTTGGCTCTCAGATTTTGCAGATGCTTTGGCGGTGCATGAAGACTCAACATTTCTACTTTTGAAACTTTGCTTGCAAAATACTGATAAGTAACTAAACCTAGCTTCTCCTCTATGTCCCTCAAATTACTGTAGCCCCACCCTCTAAATTAACATACAACTGTAACCTATAGTGTGTTACACATGAAACCCTGGATGCCTGAATGTGAGTTCAATGGAGGACATATTCAAGCATTGGATAAACTGCTTATTTTTCTCATTATGTATCTTGTGTTATGTAAATAGCACCATATGGAAAAGCTAACGAGGTTAGAAACTTTCATTTCGCTTTCACTTAGAGTGCTCCTACCTTAAATGGTTAAAAAGTGTTTGGTCTTCGCCTTCCTCTGTGCAGAAGCCTCCACCACCATTAACTCCAGGGCCCTGACGGATCTGTCACAACAACCTCATTAGTTTATTCTTTAGACTGAACATCACAACTTGGAAAATGAGGCTCATTAGGGTTAAGATGACTAACTTCATGGGTCAGATGTTCGTCATTAGGGGCCATTGTATATGTAAATTGAGCTTTTCATGGACCCTGTGACTTTCACATGGGCTTTTCAACACAAACTTTATATAAATATTATTATTAAGGCCAGAGCACCAATTGTGGGAGGACCCTATGGAAATTGCTCTGTTTATTATTATATTTGTCTCTTACAAATTAATTGCTGTTTTGGTGACTTTCAAGTGCTCAAAATATCACCAAATTTTGCATGCATGTCAGGCTTGGTGAAAATTTAGGAATGTTACAGTTGTCTCTGATGGGTGTGGTCAAATTGTTTGGCCACGCCCATCAGGGCCCATTCAACGCTGCTTGCAGTTTTCATTTAACTTATCATCATTCTGCACTTTTCTTTTTTTGACCACACAAGCTTCTTCTGTCTGAATGGGATGAGAAAATATTTGCCCAAGAAGAAAACAACATTTAATTCCAGTATTTCCACAACTGTGCTCAGATATTTTTTAGAAACATTCACAGACATAAACAGCATTATCCACTGCAAATAATGTACTACATCATTGTGTCTTAGTTATTTATTCATGTATCTTACATCACATAGGCCTTACACAGCACCGGACAACAGCCATCTCTTATGTAAAAAATCATAATGCGAAGATTAGAAAACTGAGAATCGATAAACATGACACAAACCCAGTTATAAGGGAGAGCATGCCATTTTTCTCACTCATTGGATGCAGACTGTGGATAAAGGCCTGAAATTGTGCAGCTGTTTCATTTGGTATTCTCTTTTCCTTGTACTATCTGGTTAAACTGTTTTTAGACTCTCCTAAGACTTTCCTGTTTTATTTAAAGGAACACAAACAAACCAGAGCAATTTTCTCCTATAGCAGAACAATAAAGGGTGTTACAATGTTGACAGCAGCGGAGATAAGGCTGGCTATAAAAGACTACTCAACGGCTGAACTGAAATACTCATTTGGTGAATGAATTGAATTATTTGCTTCCAAACGGAAACAAAAAATATTGAAGATGAATCTTATAATACAAAATAACACCTTACACAGTAAAAATGCAAGCTTTAAATGTTCAGTGTGTAAGATTTAGTGGCATCTAACTGTGAAGTTGCAGATCTCTGCTTGCTTAGCCAGTGTTTGGTTTGTCAACTCTGGGCTACCGTAGAAACACGACAGTGCAACATAATCATGGAAGATGACCCTCTACCTCCACAGACATAAACAGCTTTTCAAAGGTAATAAAAACACAATAACTCTTTTAAGAGAACATACCAATTAAAAACATATTAATTAATATCAAATTATCTCCACATGATCCATCTCTATCATATACCACAAATAGATCTCCCCAAATCCTGCACACTTAACTTTCAAGCTATTTAAATGAAGGAAAATTTATTATCAATTATAGGAAACCCCCAAACTCTCCACTCATTTCACAGCACCTCTTTGCTTTGTACTTAATCCTTTACTCAACAACCATTGTTGTGACAAGCTGCCCTCTGTCTTGTCACAGTCATTTATTCCTAGATGACTAAATTCCACAGGACAGTTCAGTGAGCTCAAATTTATGTTGTCATAGTTAGAGCAACACTGGCCCAAGGGGAAATTACACAACAGTATTAACTGAATTCAAGGGTAGGATCAGAGTAATAAAGGTCATGTGACATCACTGTCTTGATGTGAGAGGAACAAAGAGCAGAGCCCTGAGCTAAACAGTGAAGCTGGCCGAGACAGATGGCTCAAGTCAGAGCCGTTTACCGTGGATCGAATGAGGGTGTTGGAGGCTGGCGGACTGCGACGGGGCTGTAAGTCTGCCTGTTGGTTTAGTACCACAACTATTCAAGTTGTTAATCAAAATGGAATAAGACGTTGTGCCATGGATGATGGAAATGATGGCAGAGGTAAAATCCCTCAGATGCAACATTAAGATGTTTATCAAAGCACTAAATATATTTGAAGGAATTAGACTTTTATTTGACTGAAAAACTGATGTCTCTCCCACCAGGATTCCCACACAAGTTTCCCCTTGGCCCTTTAAATAATCTCCATTTAAGAAGTGAATGAATAGTGATTAGACAATTAGTTAGAATGGAGTAAACTAATGTTAGTTTTAAACGTTGCTTTTTTTTGGGATTAAATAAACGTTGCACTCTGAAACAAAACAAACTAAACAAACCACAAAACCCTGAGCTTGGCTTTTAAAAGGGTCTCTTGTGCACCTCTAAAATATTCTGTTAAAAGCAAAGGAGGAACTAATGGCGCCAATGCAAACAAAACTTAAAAAGCTACCCCTGTGGAGCGTTCATCGCAGGTGAAAACTGCAGGCTACATTGTGTGAATTCTTGAAGCTTAAAAAAGATGTTGTTAAATATATTCTCTACCTTAGGCTTTATCTGAATTTTTTTAAAACAAGGTCTGTTTCCCTTGTGGTTTTCTTTTTCTTCTCTTTACTGGAACATTAATAGAACATATCAAAGTTTTTTATGCATTACAACATAAGCAAATACTTTAGCACACTGCATTACAGACAAAACCATGTATGCTAAATAGTGGATGGAGCCAGTGATGTCAACCCTTAGTTTAAAGCATTGGTTGTGGCTTTATGGTCATAACAATCTGTTTTGGAGTTTTTTTGTATATTTTAATATAAGGGAGGGGCTTGAGGAGAATAAAAAATTAGCATACAGCAAAAGGCTCAAAAATGGCAACACCCCTATAATTATGCATTTCTTTAATAAATGTATGACATACTTAAACATTTATTAAAATATAGTTTTAGATTTAAATATTTATGACCATAATGAATGCCCTGTACATTTGTCACAAACTGGTATACTGGCTTTTGAGAACAAAACAAGTTTTGAAGCTGGTTGTAAATTTGTATATTTCTGCTGTGTAGATGGACATTTTGATGATGGTGTGTAAATGGATTCGACTAATTTTTGGGGAGCCTGCCTCAAGTGGCCATTTGAAGAACGGCAGGTTTTGACGCTAAAGTGTTGCCACTTTATCAAAATTCATCAAGAGCACAAAAAACCACTCTACAGCACTAGTGGTGCCAAAAATTTTGTAAGTGACTTTTGATTATTGTGAGATCGTTGAACTATGTTTTTAATTTAACTGAAATATCTGGCTACCTTGATGTGACAAATTATTTTTCCTGAGTTTGTGACTTAATTAGTAACTTATCTTGGTCGCAATCTCAGTTTCAAATGTTGATTGATGTAAAATCTAATGTGATGATAAGTTGTGATCTCTCTGTCTGACTGTGTGTCATTTCCACTTTAATCTGCCTACAGTGTGACTCCGTATCAGGTCTACTGTAATTGCCTCTCGTGAAGGTAACAGCAATTAGACTAAAGTTGTGACCTTGAAAAACCATTAATTTTTATCTTCAGATAACAAGATAATTAAGACAAGATCTCTAGATTGGAAAAGTTAAAAGGCACCGTGGAACAATGGCTGCACACAGGACTGCTGAGGTCACAGATATTTGGCTGCAACTTGACTTCACAGCCTGCAAACTATGTGTTTAATAATTGACCCCTCGTATCACTAAATCATGACAATCAGTGGTGTTACCAAACATCCTTTTCAAAATTTAAACCATAAAAAATAAATTATCTTCTCATAACAAGATACTCAATATTAAATAAGATAAAATTCATGAACATTAATGACAAGGAAACATTCAGTTTCACAGACAAATGATGAGCAACCAAGTTTACCAGATATAAAAAATCTGTCTTTCCTATCACGTTATCTGATTGATATAGTCATTTCAGGAGGCGACGCCTCATGTCGTCTTCTCAAACTGTGCTGTCCGCAGGCCTCTGTAGGTACTTTTTAGGCTCCTAAAGCTGACTCATCTTCTGACAGGAAGTTTAGCCAGGATTTGTCAGACTACAACACACAGGCTGTGGATTCAGCTCTACAAGGGTGCCAATCGTAATCAGTCATAACCAGACCTCCTGTTGTTCTCACAAACCCGGGGGGGTTGCAAGTTTGTCTTGTGCAGGTTCAAAAGGAGCCTCTAATTGATCTGGGATGCAGGATCCCAAGGTGCTGTACTAACATGCCTGCTTTGTGTCTGCCTGTCCAAAGTGCTGCTCTTTGACCGGTTGGAGTCCCAGAGGCTATTTTTAGACTTATTCCCATAACAGGCGAGCCCTTGATATGCCTGGGCAAACCTGGGCAAAAGCCTATAGAAAGAAATACTGTGTGTTAATGCAAGGCTGCATGGATTGACCCTTTTTGTTTTCAAAGGACAGTGCCCTGAGCCATATGCTTTGATCGCTTTAGTGGAGCACAATTGGTTTAACCTAAAACAGAACAACACACACATACACGTGCACACAACGCTGCATGATTGCTCTTTCTGACTGGCTAACAGGTGTTGACAAGGCCTGGTGTTGATGAAGGTCAATAACATATACAGCTCTCCAGCTGTTGAATTAAACTGACTGAACAACACTGGCAGGCTAATGTTTTGCTTCAGTGTTACATGTTTTGTTATGTTCTCAATGAGTGTTTTTGTTATTGTGAATCCTGTCTTAAAACCAAATTCCAGTCACTTAACTGCGAAATAATGAGCTCATTTGAATTTAACTGAACAGTTGTAAATTGAACCCAACTAATTTGAGCTGAATTTAATTGTCTTTATTAAATTCTGAATTGATTTGGACGCAGCTGCACTGTAAATGATGACAACGGATGAAGCGGCACTATTGGCAGGAAATTAACGAGAAGGACATGATCAAAATCAGTGAGAGAAGAAAAATGAACATAGTGAGAAATTAAGTGCAGTCATATCAGCCAGACAGCACTCACACATGCATAAAAAGCTGGTTATGAAGGTTTTTTGTTTTGTTTTGTTTTTTAGCATTTAGGACACCAACTAAATTTGTATGTGTATAATAGAAAAAGAAGTCAATCAACTGATCAATTGATTTAAAAAAATATGTCTTATAGCTGTGTTTGTGTATTGGACCTTGCAACAACTTCTGATGGCAATTTCCATTACACATTTTGCAACATAAGTACTTTAACCTGTGCAAGCTCCAGTTTTCCATTTAATTATGTGAGAGCAGCATTTCCTTCCTAAACAGCACAAAAATAAATGTGCTTTTTAGAGCACATAATTACATTGTATGACAAGTCCCTCAGTGGTTTAGTATTTTTTTCACAGATCCCCTTCTTTATATTTCCAGAGCTAAAAAAAAATGACTGTTCTGTTTTATCTTTTTCATTTATCTTTTTGGAATCTGTACTTTTTTTTACTCTGGGTTTCGTCTCCACCTCATTAAAACAGTCAGTTAATATGCTATCAGGCAGCACAGCTGGTTGTCATGCCAGTTCACCCAAGGGTCAGTGTCGATATTAAATGTCTCATACCTCATTCTCTTTTCATTGCTTAGCCACTCATGAAATTCGATAGATGCGCTGAACTCCAGAGGCCAGGCTGCATAACACCTGACCCTTGAAAATGATGGGGATGTTGAAAAAGATTGACACGTGTGTGTGTGTGTGTGTGTGTACATATAAATCTGTAGTGCAAATTTGACCGCTGAAGGAGATGATGAAGCCTTTATCTTGCAGTGGATTGTCTTTGTGCGCAGTATGTACTGTATGTGGGCTGTACAGCGCTGTAAACTGCAGGGATCAGAGGAGATCAAGGGGTTAATTGACTGTTAAGCCTCAATGCTGTACAGATCAAAGACTTTTAAGTCTTATGATCACAATCAGCACCTTTTGCCATGCGAGCTGCTGCTGGATCGTCTCTGGCAAGGTCACTGGTGATGGAACTTTGGATTTGTTGGGATTTCTTGTGTTATCTGTGTGGATTTTAATGTGTGTGAAACTCAACCGATTCTGTGAATGTCCGAGATGATGCTTTGTCTTGAGGTCATGGTGAAGCCTTACTTATGTTTATTTTATTTAAAACAATTCAACACCTGAAGGTTTTTTTTACATGCTTACTTATGTGTCATTTAAGAGTGAGGGCAGGCTGTATTATATTGTAATTAATCACTTTAGACCAGAACACAAGACAGGAAATCAGCTAATTGTTAGAGGGTTCTGCACTGGATCACAAAACTACATGTATGTAGCATTTTATTATTTTATTATGATATGTGCAAACTTATCCCAGCCTTAGTCCTAAGTACCCTCAGTGTTTACTTCCCTGCAACAATGAAAAGGGACACTTTATTAACATTTACTATGCTTATAGTAAACTGTTTTACACTGTATTTTGCCAAGCTATATCATAGTATGTAACCATATCATAATTTTAAAACGAATTATGATTGATTTAATTAAGATGTAAATATTTCTAAGCCATTTTCCTGTTTTACTATCTAGTAAAAAATATTACAGTACATAGTGATTATTAAAAAGCCTAAATAGTAATTTAGTTTTATACGCCTTTTAAATATCAACTTGTTATCTCCCTCTTCCTTAAAATCTTTATTTCCTCTATTATATCTGCATATTTGTCCCAGTGGCCATTTCTTGATGCCTCATATATATTAAAAATCACACTGTAATTTGCAGGCTGTAATAATAAGAGTTAGAGAACTTTTTTGCATTCTTCTCCTCCATCTCTCTCTTTTTTTCCATCTGGTTTGCTTGTAGTGTTTTTCAAGTCTAATCAGATAATACTCTAACTGTTTCAGCTTGATGAATACCACCTGCAAATGTGTCAGTGTGCATTTGTGAGATCAGCTTTTAAGCATAATCAGTGCCCCTGAATTGCTAAACAAGCCCCCCCCCCATTGTGCTCCGTTTAGAAGAAAGTTTCATTCGCAAAAATTAATAAAACTGAAGAGTGATATAAGAACTTCACAGTGAGAACCCTGTCATGCTGTCAGAAATGAGCAGGTGAAAACAGAACAAACTGCTGTTTAAATAGAAGTATTTGGTGACAAAAATAGGAAAACCTCACCACAGCTGTCAGCACTGCATCATTACAGAGATGTGCTGTGACAGAGCCTGACGTCACAGAGATGGATGACAGCATTCATGTTCCTGTGCGAAAATGAGCCTGATAACCGCTGAACTGAGGAGGTCAAAATCTCCTGACAGTATGTAATTTTACAGTTTGACTTTTTTACTTGAATGCTACAAACTGTTGGACAAACTTGCACATTTTTTTTCTCAGATTTAAAAAGTTTAATACAGCCTTGGACCAACATATTTATGGCTTTGAGTAACAATCCTGTCCTTACACCCCAAATTTAATAGAAGAACCTGGTTCCAGTCTGTGCATTCTGGACCAGACATCATCTATCTCTTGTGACATTTTTTGTCCAACTTCAACTAAATGAACTTTTGCATTTTCTATGTTCATTTGTAATCCAAATGTCCAAGCATTATTTACTGAACTGTTTCTTACAATAAAGTACATAAAGTACAATACAGCAGAGGAAAGTTTGAGACAATAACAGCTGAAAACAAAGGTTTGCCCAGTGGCTGGCTCGCAGTTGTGGTATGAAAGCCACCCACAAAAGGCTGAAAACACCAACTAAGAACATCTATCTGCTCTATTCTGCTGTCACAGAGACCTTCACTGGCAGTATCTTTAGTGGGAGTTTGTCCCCAGTGTTAATGAATGGAAACAGCCTGTCAGTGAAAGTGGGTGTGAAGGAGAATTAGAGCTCTCCTTTGTTCCGGTCCAGATTCACTCCGACTTTATGGAGCTCCTCCTTCACTGGGAAAACTGTGGGTGGAGCTGGTGGTGATCATGCTGAGTATTCACCTTTATAAAAGTCTGTTCTCCATAATTCAGACTGCATGGACTCCTTCCTGTGAACAGACTCTGCCCTGAAGTGATTAAAGCCCCTGAGCCCCAAACACAGGCGTAATCTCTAAACCCGGTGATTTCTGGGTTTTCTGGAAGCTGCTGTCTCTCCCGACATCTCACACTGTTTACATCTTAAGACATGATGAGATGCAGACCAGCAACACTTGGTCCAGAATCACAGAAGTACAGGAGACAATCTCCTTCATCTGTTCCCAGGTTTTGAAGGTCAGGTTCAGTGTTTGGTCCCATCTATCAGAGCTCCTAGGAGCGGCTGTGGATCATCCTGCGGGGAAACGCTGCTGGACTCGTGCCACTGCAGCTTTGTGGATCTGCAGGAATAAAATATCTTCCTCTGTGGCTCAGACTGTTATCTCTTTACTCAGAGCCTCAATCTTCTCCTTCATCATCTGACTCCTCTGCTTAAAAAATGGTGAAGCTTCTTAAACTGCTCATCAGATTTCTTAACAAGCTCAGCTTTGTCCTGTAAGAGCCTCATCAGCTTCATCAATATGTCTGAAACTATGATCACCATGTATGTTCAAACTTTGCATATGTGCCACACTGGTTGCTGACAGACAGAAGAGTTAAAGTTTCTCAGAGTGAAGACTTGAGAAATTTGAATCACCTTCCATCGCACAAAGCCCTCACAGGTTCTTTTATAATGAAGATAAAGGCAGTTCTTCCTTTATAAATCTCTTCTTATGAAATGGACACTAACGTTTGTTTCTCCTCCCATCAGCTCCTCCACCTCTTTACAGAAGCTGTGGCTACATGACAGGAAGAAAGTTTTTCCAAAGATTTCACAGCAGACAGAGCAGCAGAGTTTCTTTTCTTACAGGGAAGCCATTTTCTTTCTGAGTGAAGCTGGAAAACACAGCAGACAAAAAGTACTGTCAGCCATGACTCCACTCCCTCCGCTGGTAATGTCACTGAAATGTTCTTTCACTAAGACTTCATTTTCTTTTACTTGCATTCAGTGTGGTATGTCAGCAGGTTGGAGTAACAGTTCTCAAGTCTTCTCTCCTGTAGCTGCAGCTCCCTCTGAGGAAATTGCGTGTTTACTGTGAAGGTCAATCTTTTTTCATTATCTCTTTAGTGAGGGAAGAGTGACTCTTTTTTCTCTCTTGTGAGTCAGGTGAGGTATGAAGCTTGTCTGTATTGGTTGTGGCTGTAATACTGCACTTTCTGCAGTTTTCCTGTGTTTTTTGCCCCCTCCCTTCTATTCCTCTGTCTGTCTCTGTGTATGTGTGCCGTGGGTGTGGTACTCCTTCCCTGGCTCTCCTGACCCCTGGTTGATTACACACACAGCCTCCCATCAAGCTCATCATCCTGCTGTAAATCCGCTCTGGCTTTTCACCCTCTCATTGCCAGATTGTTGTTCAACCTTCTGTGGTTGAACCTCAGCCAAACTTTGCTTACTCCTCACAGTGACTCTTTTACTTTCTTGTGGATTGTTTCACTTTTTATAATTTTATTTTCTCTGTGCTCCATCAACCTGCCAGTCTGCCACTCAGCCTGCCCACATCAGCCACACTCTGACACTGCCTCCATCTTCTCCCCAGTGGCCACTGGTCATTCCTCTCCGCCATTCATCCTCATTCACTTTCCATTTTGCAATAAACTGTCATCTTTTCTACTACTACCATTGTTTCTCTCCTGCATTTGGGTTCCCACCAGTGTTCGTAACATCATCAGACCTCCTCTGTACCTTATAACACGGTCGGTGCTTTATTCCAAAGTATTTATCTGTCATTGCTCAGAGAGAAATGTGGATTGTTTGTGAGCAGAGCTACAAAACTCTCCCTATATACATACTGTTTGCTTGTTTGTATACATCGGGGCAATTAAATCGAACGCAACTGGACTTTGTCAAATGACAGAGTCCAGTTGGGTTCGATTTAATTGCATAGATATGACTCTGACCTGGACGAATGAGAATATTCACAGATTGTTTGTGTATACTACTGTTCATGTAGAGCAAATATTTCACAATATGTGTTCTTGTTTCTCCCAATATTTAAATAATTAAAAATCTGTGCTATCTCCCATATGTTCTGCTCCTACAGTCTTGCACCGACTGGAGCTCTGTGTGAGGATTTATAATGTTGAAGTTATTTTTGCCCTGGGTGACACAAAGATTTGTGCCAGGTCTCTGTTTAATGAAAGAAAATTTTGCTCTGTTAAGGCTTTTAAGGACTGCTTATTCTAGTCCTTTGTCATAATAGTGCTTTGGCTACAATTCTTATCACCAATTAGATCATTTTGGGGAACTTTTCTGTGACTTAAAATATGCACAATTTGGAAGCACAGGATGCTCAGTTACATTTGGAACAGCTGTGCACTTTTTATGCTAATAATGCCATGCTGTGTCATTGTTTAATGCTGATAATGTGAAGCTTAGCTCTCTGGGAACTTTAGCTTAGACATATCTCTGTTACAGACATGTTGTGGAGATAAGGACCTTTTTCAACCTGGCATGGGGAAGTTTGACAGATGCTCACTCGGCATGAATGAGGTTTATACGCCCGCATCCCTCATTGGTGATGGGAGCCACAGTTTTTTGGCAGTTGGAAGTTGCCATCAAAGTGAGAGACTCTGCTGCTATTAAAAAAAGACTTAAAAGGGAAATGAGGCAGCCTATCACCAGCTCAGCCTTTTACCGCTGCTCAGTGTTTTCTGATGAAGCTCTCTTCGGCTAGAGCTAGCAGCTGCTGTTAGCTTGTTGCTCTCTTAGCTGTGTGGCTAGTGGCCCTATTAGCTGAACAGTCTGAACATTGGACTCATTAATAATTCATAAATGACTAATTAACATTCCTGCAAACCTGATAACTTATTTGAAAGTGGGAAACCCATGGGGATTTTTCACAATCTGGCCTCTTTCAAGTTGATGTGAATGGCTAAATGGTCGACCTTTCAATATTTGTAAAAGGTACAACAGTGAAAATAACCAGTAGTTATAACCTCTATGCTTTTTATGTTGCAGGCTTGGCAGTTTCTCTGAGAGTTGAAACCGCAGTGTAGCATTTGCGCGAACTGCATGTTAACACTCGCTTTCGCTGTAGCACATCTGAGTGTGTCTGAGGCGGTTTCATGTGAGTGAATGTAGGTATCAGCGTATTTGTAATCCAGAGGTCTGCCAGAAGTGCAGGAGCGAGAGGGAATTACCATCTGTTAGTCCTCTGCCAACATCCAACGCAGCACTAACCGTCTTCCTCATGCATAATTACCCCCACACACTCCATGAGGCTGATTCTTCTTCATGAGGTTTCCTCAGTCACTGCCTCAGCTCACTCTTAAAGCTTGATTTAACAACAGATTACAGAGCTGGATTCACACACCGGCCTCAAGAATTGCTTTCAAAGGCAGACCCCAGGTCAGTGCCCAAGAGTTTCCCTTGAAGGATCAGGTCTGGATTCAATAAAGCTAGACTAACCTCTGCTGTGGGATGAATTACAATGATCACACTATAGATGAATTTTAAACTGTTAAGTTCAACCTACCTTGTCTTTCTTTTTTTAAGTAATTTCAATAATTTTAATTTCCTATGGCAGGTACAAAATTTCCTTTTTTTTAGTAGTGATTGGTCATGCCCTCATATCTGAAAGAATCAGTGTTTTTGTAATACAAAAAGCTGTAGATAATGAACAAAGCAGAGACTGAGAGTTGGTGAGAAACAGAGTTACAGTTTCTTTTTAAATGTCCTGTCACATAATGCTGCAAGCGTGGCTGTCTGCAGGGCTGAATCCTACAAGGGGAGAGACTTTCCACTGCTTACAACAAGTATGCCTGTCTGTCAGGAAATTTTAGTTTGCAGAGATGCCGGGAGATCGCCGATAGCCTTGTCTGTCAGGTTTACAGGTGTTTCTCTACTGTTTCTATATAAATCCTCAATTCAAGCTGAAAGGACAGGTTGTTTAATTTAAAGCCAGTCACAGACAGAGAGAGAAGAAGGAAGCCTGATCAAGACGTAGAGAATGCATGGATAAGAAAAGACTTATATAAGAAAGAAAAGAGGAAAACAGGGAGAGATGAAGAGGTTGTTTAGTATGCTCCTCTTGTGCTTTGTAAATGTCCCTGCTTTTTTTTTATCAGATGCGAAAAACGTCTTAGTGCCTGCACTTCCCTCTCTGTATTTCCTTTTCTGTCAATTTCAAAAGCCCTTCTTCCTATCTCCAGATCTTCATTCTTCTCCGTTTTATCCCTCCCTGCCTCTCGCTTTAATTCTTCAGGCAGTCAAAGCAAAGCAGACAGCATGCTCAGAGAACAAAACAGACCGCACTGTCAGTGAAACTGAGCCTCAGCATTTCACTTGTCTTTCTCATTTTCCATCCTTTCCCTTCCTGTTATGTTTCTAATCAAATGGCCCACCTGCCTTTTTTTATTTTGGAGGGGAGACTTACTGCAGGGGCTTTCATATTTATTCATCTCTCCTCTCCTCCTCTCTCCTCCTCTCTCCTCTCCTCTCCAGAGGATCTTCTGCAATGTTGAGGTGTGATATATGATTCCCCTGGGCATTCAAGGAGGCAAGTAACCTGTAGCTCCTCTGGGCTGCTGATATACTGATAGCCTGAGGAAATTTTCTGCTGCTATTCAGATGTTCCTCTCCTCTCTGCATGTTTGTGTGTGTTTTTGTGTGTGTGTATGTGTGTGCATTTAATCTGTGTGTGTGTTTATGTGCAGATAGCAGCTTATAAAGTTCTTGCTGGCAATTTCAAACATACTCATTAGTATTCAAAGCACTTACATGAATGTATCTGCACACATTGAACATGCAACAAATGCAATGAACAAATATGCAACATGCTGTGCTCATGTACCATCTTGGTTCTCTCTGTTGCACACACACACACACATACACACAAATACACACTCACACAGACATGCGTACGGGTATGGATGACTCATTTACTCAGCCATTGCCATGTATCCTTGATTAAATTGATACCGATAGATGGAGCAGGAGGAAAAAAATAACCATTCCTCTACTCTCTCTGTCTATTATTTCTCCCCTGCTTCCACATGCATCCCTCTCTCTCTCTCCCCCTCTCTCTCTCTCTCTCTCCCTTTCTCTCTCCCTTCGTCTCTCACACTGCCTCAGCACCTTGGAGCCACCGGCAGCATCAACAGTGAGGGAAGAGACTCTGTTTTCACACACACACACACACACACACAGAGCACAGAGTGGAGGCAGCACTGATGCGCATACACACAAAAACACACTCGTCCACACACATGCACAGGAAGAAAACAGGAGGTGGACGGAGGCTCCAGTCGCAGCTTGTCCACTGGCTGCAGTCAGACATGTAGGAGGAGGAGGTGCTCTGCTTGCCGTTCCATGTCCGCTTCAGTCCTCTAAACACCTCCCACCCCTCCCCCCTGAACGCTCGCTCCCTGGCTCTGCGGTTGCTGAGGGGCTGGCTGGAATGACCCAGGAGAGCGGGAGACACAAGACGGGCTGCCTGCCGGGAGGACTCTCTGATCCTTGATCCCTCCTTTTCTCCGGGCTGACAGACACAAGGCAGACTCCTGATCTGCCCCACAGATGCATGCCCATATAGGAGGGCATGGCTGTGTAGACCGAGGGTCTTCATCAAGCACGGCCACAGAGGAGAGAGGAGGACCACCACAGAGACGAGCAGGTAAGAGGCACAACAGCTGGGGCTGCTCTGCTGAATTTCTATCGTTATTGATCTGCGCAGATGTGAAGGAATCAGTTCTGTGTTTTCTGAGATTACTTTCTCCCTTTGATTCTCACCTGTATTCATCTGTTGGTTTGATTTTTTATTTATTTATTTATTTTGCTGAAGGTTTAGCTTTCTGTGTCTTGTTTGCGCCTGCCTGCCGTGCTGCATGGTCATTGATTAGACAGCAGATGGGTCTGTGGATGAGCACTGTGGCAGCATGATAATGGAATATGTCTCCTGGAGGACACTGTCCGATATCCATCAGACGTCTGGGGAATGTCAGTGGGAATGAAGAAGGTACAACAGGGAGGGAGCAGGAGAAGAGAGAGAGGGAGAGAGAGACTGAGAGTCCATGGCATTTCATTTAATTTGTTTCACTGCCTGATCCTGTGGGCTTCTGCTGGTTTTTTTTCTTTGCGGGGGGGGGGGGGTCCATTTGGCTTTGCTTCTCGTCAGTGCTTCATTTGTAATTCATATATTCATCCCACACGCCACATTTGGCCAGTTTTTCAATTATAGTCTAAAGGCTGTATTTCACGGTATGTCAGGTTACCTAAAATGCCACAGGGGAGTTTAAAGAAAAGGTGCCTACAGTAGCCGAAGAGCAGGAGGAGAGCCTCTGGGTGTTAGTGTGGTGTTACACAAAGCCTAACAGGGTGGAAGTTGGGGTAGAAGCCCGAGGACAGAGGAGGAAACTGCTTTCCTGCACAATTAGACTGAACATTTGTACAGTGAGAAAACACATGTTGAAAGTGCGGGAGGTTCATACAGAGGGAGTCGAAGCGAACACTGACAATCATGTAGTGTTGCTGTTGCCACCCTGAGACTTCTGCGTGACTCCTGGCAGGAAAAGGAAAAGGTCAGTTTACAACCCTCTGCCAACAAAGCATTCCTCCCCTCAACCTACGCCTCATTACATGACTCTAAAATGGTTATAGTGCTTTTCTCCTTCTGTGGATGTCAATGACAGGGGCAGCAGCGGTCCCAAAGTGCATTTCAGAGATTGGCCCGGGGTGGATGTGCTTATTCAGAGTTGCCTGTGGCTGAGAGAGATGAGCTGTCCAGTGCTGTTGCAAGGAGCATACATCACTGAGCACAGGGCTGTGGACTCAGGAGGAATCAACAGAAGGAAAGCCATTACTTAGATGACCAGGCTTCTCTGATCTGATCAAGGGTCCGTGGAGTTACAGAGGCACCGGACGCAAGCAAATGGAGGGAATGAAACAGGTGGATCACTGAGGCAGGCCTGTAGTCAGATGAGGAGAGTGCACTCTCTTCAATGCCATGATTAATTCCAGAGGCAGTACATTCAGCACATGCCAAAAAAATATCAATATTTTCCATTATACAGCATGTTTGAGAGTGGATGGATGCTGATTTAGAGGCTGATTTTAAAAGCCATTCTGCAATGCCACTCAGCCCGCCACTAGTTAGGCTGGTGTTTGATTGAGTGTCTGAGGTTGATTGCAGAAAAATACATGTGTAGGTTGCTTGTGGGAGTTTTCTATGCCAGTGCATAACCACACAGGCATGATTGGACTGCGAGAAAAGTTGTCAAAAAACCTTTTAATATTACAAGTTTTCAGAATATGTAAAATATGATCCAAAGCAGACTACAGCCCTGAAATCAGCTCTGTGATCTCGCTATAGATTGTTCTATCACATCCAGCTGCTATTTTATCTTCCCTGTCAACTTCTGCTTAGTCATTAGAGAAAGCAGAATAGCCTCAAGGTTGTAGGGTAGAACAAATTAATGTGACTTGTGGTGCAGCCTTTGCCCAAGTGCACACAGATACCAACCACTCACAGTGTGGCTCATGGAGACGTCCTGAATGACAGGACTACCAGGGAAATACCAAGTTCAAACATGCTTTCAATGTCTAATTTGCATCAAAGTAACAAGGTCTGATGCACATGTAAGGAGAAGCAGTTGGCACAGGCGATCAGCTCTGCAAAAGCACATAAAAAGGGACATTATAAAATCAGACTTGGCACTCGATAAAACCTACAGATTACACCAATTACAGCGAAGGGCATTTAAATAAGGGGAAACAACAGGCATTATTTATGTCCCCAAAACGCTTTACACTAGTAGTTAAGCACGAGTGGATGGCTTTGTTGCAAAAAACGTGAACACTGTCAGAGATACGCAAGAATACACACACTCACACCAACTGTTTTCCCCTGCTGGAGTTGATTTTAAATCAAAGCATTTGTCTCTATCTTCTGTCTTGTTACGCTAATGATTTCTGTCCAGCTTTTAAAGCTCTGAAAGATCTTAAGCACATGATATGAATAAAAGTCAAAGCATGAGGCTTTCTCTAATATTTTATATTGCTTTTATGATAAACAAATCTCATTAAAAAGGACCAAAAACTACCAAAAAGCTAACGAGTGGTGTCTGTGAGACCACATCTATGCAATGCAGTGAATGGTTCCTCATTTAAGAAATCCACTGACATGTGTTTCCTGCACTTACAGTGAGCATAGTCAGTGTAGTTTAGGTCTTTCAGCAGTGTAAAACAGAATGACATCCTTGTGGAAGCTAAATGATGTCTGCCAAGCAGAGAGCTTCTAAATATTTGGGTGTGAGTATCAAATATATTTTGAGTCAAAAAACTCTAGTCCAAAGTAAGGTGTTTGTTGGTGTTTAAGTCCAACTCGTTATGCAAGTTTTTTAAAACTCAAGTTTAGACTGACGTCATCAAATTTGTGACTTGAGTATGACTCGAGTCCAAGTCATGTGACTAAAGCTGACACAAGCACTATAATCTATGCAATGGTATCTTTCAGATGTTTATGATGGAACACAGCAGAATGAATTACAGACTGTGTTTATGCTGTAATACTAATCCCAATGGAGTTAGTGGAATCTCCTTTTATTGATTTAACATTGGTTTTTGTTTTTGTTGATGATACTGAGAAAACTAAATAACAACAGAGTGGGCTATTTTGCGTTCCCAACATGTCATGCAAATGTTAACATTTTATCTTATATCTAGTAATATTATGCATAACTTGCACATTTAAACATAAGTCTTCAAAAAAATGTAATTTTTTTACTGTAATGGAGGTAATCAGCTAGGTAGCTCTTATGATGATATATATTTTTTCCTTATTCACCTGTAATTCCCTTTTGATGGGCACCATGTTGCTGAAATCTGTTGGTAACAGAGATGATCCCTTCTTTATCAAATCTGACAACCAAAGGCTAAATCCAAACACTGATCCAACAATTCAGTTTAGTTCCCATGGAAACCTTTGTATTTATAAAAGACAGACAGAGAAAAAAGCAGTGGATAGATAGATAGATAGATAGATAGATAGATAGATAGATAGATAGATAGATAGATAGATAGATAGATAGATAG
>JAQMCX010000058.1:10050155-10131443 GCA_029814765.1 Acanthurus leucopareius | reverse complement strand
ATTAAATTCTTATGTAAACTATAAACATTTTTCAACCAACTAATTGAGCCATTTGATACTGAAAAATAAACTTAAATGAAATTAAAAATTAATCTTTGGAGCTCATTTATTTATCATCATTTATCATTTTTCATCTTTAAAAGCAAGAATGAACAAATTTTAACCCCTCATGACTTTTGAAAACAATGATCAGCCAAGACACGGCAGCGTGAAAGTGCCACTGTCACCTACTGTAGTGGATGTGCATTTACACTTTATTCTGGCACAGCAATGAAAAAGCAAACGGTAGTTTTGCCGTGTGTGTTTCCCGGGGTCACATGCGCACCCCCTGGCATTTCACGTTGAGAAGCACTGTCCTACAGTGTGTGAGGTTGAGTTGTTACCTTGTGCACTATTGTTAGTGATACACAAACAATAATATTGTGTAAATAATACAGCACCTCCTACATCATTTTTGTTTCTTTGTGTTTTCTAATTTGTCACAGTGGCTGGTAATGCACCTTAATGCTGGTTGCCTCTCACCATAAAATAAAAATATTAGGGGAGTTGTTCTGTCTGTAGGCTTTTGAACAGGATGTTACAAAAGCTTACAGCTTCCTACACTCATATTTAAAGTGTTATTCCTTTGTCAATAAGAGATTAACACAGTAATAACCAATAAAAAGTAGGAAAATAAATTTGCATTAATTTGCTTTTTATCCTTTACAATCTGAATGAATTCTTGGCAATAAAATATTATTCAATAAACATTAATTGTCTAGTAAAAATTCCATATTGTGACATCCTTTAACTGTGAGGTAAAACATGTATCACTTTTAGGTTTATAAAATCACAATTTGCTAAAATTAATTTATTTTCATAACATGTATGAATGTAACTCGGAACAGTCACATACAAAATTATATTATTAAATAAAACACACACAACTTAAGTATGGATCTATAATTTTTTGATCATTGTGTTTTACATAAACTGAAAATGCCAATTTCATTGTTCAAGCCTTTCATGCTTAATGGTCTTTAATCTTGGTAAAAGAAGACAAGCAGAACTGAAAGCAAATTGAGACTCTGTGCTGTTTCTGCTGTATGTTCAAAAACAGTTTTATTGTCATTAATTATTTAACAGGAGACATTTCAATATTTGTCATTTATTTTGCTTAGACTGTATATTCAAGTGGAGAGAGAGAGAGAGTGGAGAGTGGAGAGAATCAACATGATGTCATCTACTGGTTTATGAAGTGCTGATTTGAACTCTCTAGTTTGACTTTGTCACTGGTGCATTTTGGTTCTTTTGAAGGCAGAAATGACCATATGTGGGTGAAAGAGAGCAGAGCTGGGCAACACCCTTAATTATATATAACTGTAGGCCTTTATATAATTTAAACTAGTGAATTAAAATCTGACCACAGCACATACACCAGGAGGAAACTGGACGTAAAACACATCCCTTTGTACCAGACTGTAAACCTGGTTATGTCTACTGTAAAGTTAGATGTTTTTGTATGAAGCCGGTCTCCAGTGGCCATTTGAGGAACAGCAGTTTTTTACACATTAGTATTAGCATCATTTTCATCCCCACAGGTTGCAGCTTGGTATTTATGCTTAATCTTGTTATTTTATTGTGAATATTTCCTTGTAAATTTCCTCAAAATGTTCAGCAGGCATAATCATTTGACATATTCTTGTGTATTTTTTGAGCCAGGTAATTGCAAAATCCTGTCACTGGTTCTGAGGCAACTTCGTTGCATTTCATTCCCCCTCTTGCCACATTGGTTTTCATCAACTGTTGGATAGAAACGATCTGCAAAAACTTTTCGAATATGATTTCACTGTTTTTCCACATGTATCCACTTTACATTCAGTTACAGTATATATAGTAGATTCAGGTGCAGAGCAGATGAGAATGTGGACTCAGTATTCTGCTAACTTAGCCAAGACAGATTGTGAAATTCCCCTGCAGATGATGATGCTTTCTTGCATAAAGCCCTGCTAGATTCTACTGTCAACACAAGATATCTATGTACAAACATGAGCTACGACTTACACAAAAAGCTCAGATTAGCGGTTGAATGCAACTATGTCAGATTCTGAGACTGGTTGCTTGTGTAACTGAACTGATTTGAAAACCACACAAACAGACTTTATATTCATCCTCAGACTGTTTCAGGGGTTGCAGCTTTCAGCCTACAGGTCTGCTAGCATGCACACTACATGCTGGGTGTGTGTGAGCGTTTGCACTCATGCATGAGTACAGCCACAGCAGCCCATGAGAAATTATTACTGTACGAGAGATTTTTCCCAACCCCCCTCCCCCCCATGCGCATACACATGCACACTCACTCACTCACGTACACACACAGACCTCAACACAGAGCTGCAGCACAGACGCGCTGAGCATGTGGGGGTACATTCACTTTCTTCGGAGAAGCCTAATTTAAATTTTTAATGGATTCAGATTCTTTGAGGAAAATAGAGAAGTGGCTTCACTGAATGCTTATAACCATCCACCCCTCCACTCTAAATTTAAAACCCTGAGGGAAGGATGCAGCCCAGTATCAACATTTAATGTAATTGGACACACTAATGCAGTATTATGCAGAACATGTGCTCACGTAAATAGCACTCTGCCACGCATGAATGACTAATTTAGTTTTAAAACCCAAGTGTTCTCTTTGTTTCTTCTCTCAAAACTTTAAGCAGGGTATTACAATGGACTGTGTGCAGCAGCAGATGACTTAGGAATTGCTCTACATTAACGGTAACTGATTATATTCATTCAGTGTGTGCAAAAGGGACGCGCCCACTTTAATGTCGTCTAATGATTTTGGATACATTTTAAATCCTATTTATTTATCACAAAATTGCTTCTCATTGTAATAGGATACATTATTGATCACTGTAGGTTCCCTCAGGTATTTTGTAAAGCAAACTGTCAAACTTAAATTTCTATATACAGATTACATTACACTCCCTTATTTCTTTGATTACATTGAGCATTAAGCTGAAAAGGAGAGTGGAAAAGCTTTGGAAAATCAACTGGAATACAGTCTAACCCATGGAACAAAATAAAACATGCCTTTTTTTGTTTGTGTGTGCAATGCAACAGCAATGCAGTGTTAAACTAGCAGAAGTAAGAAGTATAAGTGCAAGAGTATTATCTGTACAGAGTTACAGGTATACAATATGTAAATAAAAACAAATTAAGTAATTAACAATGAAAATCAACATTTTTTGGAAAATTTAAAGGGTAAAGTTGAAATTTTATTTATTGAGATACTTTATGAATATAAAAAATCCCCCAAAAATTAAGTTTTACACACACACATGCATACATATGCATTTGATCTTCTACATTAAAGAGTTTTCCTCATGCTGAATTTGAGAGGAATTTTCTTTATGCAATTAAATATTCAGTGTTTTGCGTGAAAAACTGCATTGTGTGTATCACTGAAGTTCAATGCATTTTCACCCTCATAAAACATTAACAAAGACAATTTTGTTGAATATTTTAATATTTTATCAGTCAATGGCTCAAGCCACACCCCTTCTCCAGCACACACAGACATACGCACACACACACATGAAAAAAGAAAAGGTTAGAGATAATGGATGGATGGATGGAATTTAGATAATGAAAATTCTTGAAAGTTTTAACCTCCACCTTTTTAAAGGGCACACTGACCACTCAAAGAGTTTTTTTCTTGCTGTTATCATTCCTCCTGTTCACACTGGTCACTAAGACATCCCTTCCTAATGTCTTTCCAGACATAAACAGGGTTATATGTTGCTCTTTAGTTAAAGATATGCTTTGAAACAGATTTCTGCTCACAATGAGGACTTTGGATTTAATCCTCCCTCCCTTAAAGCGGAAGTATATGATGGCCGGTATGAATAGGAGGAGTGATTACAGCAAGAAAAGGCTATTGTTTGAAGACAGGCATGAAAAATTGTGAGCCAATCCTTTAAACCATGTTCACATCCCTGAGCAGTATTCTTTCCTCCCTTTTCTGCTGCATTGCTCCACAGCACTACTAGTGGTCAAAATTGTTAATCCAATACCTGCTGTTAGTGGCACTATGTGTTTTAAATGCCTGTCTGTACTCCTGAATCTAACAACAAGCCCAGAAATGACCCCCAAATAACTCAGTCAAGGTGAAGAAAATCAACTGTCCTCAGAATAGTTTATTTCCTTACTGTACAATTGTTAAGACTTTCGATCTCACTCACTGCACAGTAAATGAACCTACCACACAAAACACACACATACACATACATGTAATGGGACACAGAGTGAGTCATGTAGAAATTAGGGTCTCCCTCTTTTAAACCCTTCTCCCTCCCGACGATGGCTGATGGTAACTGCCTCCCTGAATGTCTCTCAGGTTGATATATTAAAACACGATCGTCATCGATCTTGTCCTGAAATTGAACGGCCTCTTACTGATAGCGGTTTGCACAGCTGAGGGCCACCACTGAGACGAAGTTCTTGTCTGATTAATTAATGGTCTGCAGGTAATGTGGGCGACCCGGTCTCCAGCAGCACAGGAGTACATTCTCTGGAGAAAGATCGGCTCGTAATGAAGGGCACTCAGACCACCTGCCAGGAGACCACGGCCATGATTAAAAGTCACCAGGAGTTTCCTCCCACTGAACATCACAGATGTTCTAGTCAGACGTTGTGCTGCTGTAAAAATCCCAGGGGTCTGTGTTTGTATGCAGACAGAGTGCAAACAGAAGAAACCACAGGAATACAGTAAAAAGACATGTTTGTTTATAATCTCGGTGCTGATGATGAAGTATCTTTCTGTGAGGAGTTGAACAGTGACAAATTGTGCTTTGACCAGCACATTTTCAACCAGCAGCTGTCTCCAAGGTGAAAAGTCTCGATTCAGACAAATCCTTTGCTAATGGCCTGTCATTCCTCTTGGGAATACAGTAAACACCGGCTCCGTAAATTATATGTTAGAGTGTACGTCTTCCTGGAAAATGTGCTGACAGCACACAGCAAAACAAATATAGAACATAAATAATGCACTTACTAATGAAAGGGAAAAATCAAAATAATGCAAAAGCCTGTTGGAATATCTGCATATCGAGCCTGGATTTGAATGAGTAAACTGTTTTTAGAGTTTGCTGGAGGAACAGACAGAAGGATGCTCCATCTAATTTTGGCTGAAGTAGTTTTCAGCCAGCAGTGATGTAAAATCACAGCTGCTGATTTGCAGGTCTTTGTCTTTTTTCCAAGTCACACAATGAGATTAATTATGGATTTTGTCAGGAAATGAAGCCAAATAGAGTCCATGAGAGTGTCAGTAACATATCATAGTTTTGTTATGGAGCTGTTTTTTTTTTTCTGAAAGGATTATAAATGAAAAATTAATCATGCATATGTCTTCAATCCAAGCTAACATTCATCTGAGAGTGGAGAATAACTGTAAGCGTCTCCACGCTGAACATGCTGCAGTCTGTTACACGCAGCCAGACTTTTATCCTATAAAGTGTTGTCAGCTTTAGTTTGTCATCCAAGCATCAGTCTGCAGTCGAGTCAACATCAGATTATATTGTTTTGATATGTGTATTGTCTCTGCCAACTAACTTGGGAGGAGAATATGTGAGCTTCACCCCAGTTTGTCTGAGTTGTTCCCTCTTTGTTGGCAGCATCTATTAAAAACTTGTTCAGTTTTGGCTGAGTGTTTCTTGAACAGGAAAAGATCAGCTAATCAGATATTGATGATTCACATAATTCATTTTTCAATCTGTTTGCTCCCTCATTAAACAAAATGTAGCTCATAACCAAAGATGATGTCTTAGAAATCTGAAAATCTTGATCTAGAGTTCCTGCTAATAACAATGCTTAGTTACCTCTGCATTGTTAATACACCGACTAATGAACTGTCTGCATCAATCCGATCCTCAACTATGACCTTCAATCTAACCACAAGTTTCATCTGATAGTTTTTTCTGGAGCTTTTTATCATATATACACAATTAATCAGCAGAGAAAGCTTGCCCAGTGTTCATGGAAATGGAAATGTACAGATTTCCATTTTTGTTTTGGTTTTTTGGTGTTTTTTTTTTCAATTTAAAAATTATTCTTGACCTTGAAACCAGCAATGATTTCACCACAAGGGCAAACAGACAGACAACTTAAATTTGAAATGTTTATTACAGCAGCAAAAAAAATGGAGTTCAGCATCCACACATCCTCCAACTTCATCAGTCCTGGCCTCTTACATATTGCTAGTGTGTGATTTTTGATTTTTTAAAAAGGGAGCAGGCTGCTGTCCCCACACCACCAACAAACACACATTTCACCTAACACTATCCACAGTACATGAACATAGACATATTAATATAAAAACACTTCTCTAAGATCCTCTCTCTGTTTTGCGACTCCACATTACACTTTGATCGTAAAGGTGAAACCCCTCTACGCAGTATATGGACTACAATAAAGAACAGAATTTAGTTTTATAGTATGTAGTTTATGGAATATTATAGATCCAAGATAAAAAAAACAGCAGAATGGAAGGACTGAGAGAAAAAGGTGCAAATAGAAATCCATCTGTTACTTCAGCACCACGGACAGCGCTGTGAATTTATCAATACACAGCACAGTTGGGCTGCTGCACAAACCTCAGTCACCTATTAGAGTTTATATTCATGTCCGTGTGCAGTGTGTTCTGTATTTCATTTTTGGCTGCGTGACAAATTGCCTGTTGTGGACAATAAATCTAAAGTTTGAAATTTAAGATGATACACTGGTCGGCCGGCAGTGTAGGGGAGACTGCTAATTAAAACCCTAATGATTCTCTCGAAACTTGTTGTAATGGTTGCAGCTCTGTGAATGGCCTCCACCCAAATGCAGCTCCGACTGTCCATCTGGTGTTGTCATATTTGCGATAGTTAGTTTAAAATGGCAAGAATTTAAACAGGCACATTTCACGTCTCAGTTCAGGAGCAGTCAGGAAGCAAATAAACATGTGAAACAAGCTCATGAAGGAGCATAAAGGAATTTAATACTTTCTGGGCCAAAAAGTGGTACTGGCATTTCTTGTTAATTGCACAGTGTTGGCAGTTTTTCCCATCAAACATGATGTATTTCCATCTTTTTTAGCACATATTCACATTATTTTCTCAGAACACTCCAATGTTAAAAAAACACGCCTCTCTATTCAAAATAAGTCTTACAGCTTCTGATTACTTCATCCATCTTTCTTTCATTATGGCTCCAAAGAACATGTGGTCAGTCTTTGTTTGCCAAACGTCTCACTGGGCAAAGGTGCTGTTCCCAGCTAAAGGCTGTAATCTCTCTCACACCTGGCTGCAGTGTGACTGAGGCCAATGACTGCCTGCCTCTCAGGCTCATCAGTCTGGCAGACAGTAAATCAGCCCGGGCCCCTGCAGGAGCCCTGGAGCCGAGCTGCACGTCACAGACAGCACTTTACACCTAATAGCCTTCCTGCAGGTTCGGCCCTTTGTCAGATATTTGCTTGCTCTGCGAACACAGGTATGCCAATGAGGATGGTTGCGTAATATCTCAAAAATACATGCTTTTCCCCCCTCCTTTCACTGCAGTTTGCGAAAACTCCAAAACGTCATTTTGATCATTTATGATGCAGAAACAGACAACACGCATACGTTCCATCCGGAGAGAACACTTTGAGCTTTGCTGAAAGGGGCTGAGTGATTACTTTGAATGCAGCTCCTCTGGCAGTCTTTTGTCAGAGCATCAGGGAAAAACTGACACACATTCCTCTTGTTTCTGCTGGTGCTGGATTTTGATGTCTATTTGTTATCAGTTTGTGTCCGTGCCTCTGTATGTGTGTGTGTGTGTGTGTGTGTGTGTGTGTGTGTGTGTGTGTGGTAAGTGGATTGCTTGCCGAGCTGAATGCGGTAGCGTGTTATGACAAAAGCTTACAATTTCAGACAGACAGATGTTCCCCTTCAGATAGCGATCTCAGGATAGAACATGGCTCCTGTGATTATGCTCCCACTGCAGCCTGAACCTGGGGAATACTTTCTACACGGTACAGACGAGACCCAGCTGATTGGAGTCACACAAAGCTAAATGATTAATGCATTTATGACAGTTACTATTTTTACATTTACCATGGTGGCTGTTTGAAGATGAGGGGAAAAAAAGAAAAAATCCAAACATACTGACAAACTTATTTGCCTTTTTTTTTTTTTTTTGCTGTGAGTTTCAAATCCCACTGAGATAAGAGGGGGGATATGGCAGCTGGCAGAGTGGAGGTTGTTTTTGAAAAGGAGAAACTTCAGAGCCACGTTTAATCTCCACCTTTGTACCTAAATCCTCCTCAGCAGCTGGGAGAGGAGGACCTGAGAAGGTGATTACCAAAAGCAAGGGGCCAAACACAAAGGAGACGAGGCCCAGTTGGCCTAAATCTAACCTGAGTGGTACCAGTTTCGTAAGAGTAAACACAAAGACACACACACACATGCAGAATGTTCAGCGTTCATCATCCGCTGACTGACAGCTTCAGGGCTTTTGTGAGTGAGAGCTCCTGTTCTGATAACTCAAGGGGAAGAAGGTGAAGACTTGAACATCTCTTTAGGCTCCAGCTGAAGAGCCAGCTGTCATGCACACAGTGATGCATGGAGAAGGAAGCCTTAATGTGACCAAATGCCTCAAAGCTATTGGCTCCTGGGCCAAGCAGCAAGGCTGAGCTGAGATGGAAATGCAGTGAGAACAGAAACTCTGTCTGTGGAGAGAAAACCTGTTTATCTGAGAAAGAACTGCATACTCCAACACTAAACTGTTTGACCAAAGAAAATACACCTTACAATGTTATGTCTGTTTCTTTTAAATTCAAGCAGTGCATAAAAAAACTGTTATTTTAAATTTTAATATATGAAGGCACATTGAAAATGGAGATTATTTTACAAGCTCATCCTCACATCCATTAACCTTTGATGTCATTACGCAAGAGATACAACTTGTGAGAAATTCAAAATTCATCAAATTTACAGTAGGTCACCTGTACTTCATTTATATTAACTCATAACTGTAGGATGTTTTTCTATTTTAGAGAAATAAATCACATAAAAAAGAGTATTTTTGGCAAATTAAAGTAGCTTACATTAAAACTTTGATGGCCATTAGTGCAGTTTGTTAGAAGAAGAACAGATTTGTTTTTTATAGCACACTGATTTACTGCAAATGAGTTGTAAATGCTTATTTTGTGTGTATATCAATCTATTTTACCTCTTTTTCAGTGTTTCCAATCTTAAAAACTCTTTGTTTTGCAAAAGAGGTTTTGTATTAATGAAGAAAAGTAAGTGATTCTTAAGGCACTAAACCTGGATAAAGTTTTGAGATACTTAGTATTTTAACTTTCTGCTAATTTATACTTCAATCTTTTTTATTGACCTCCTTAATAAAATCAGTGCATAGTTGGGACTCCTTGTCAGGTTTCAGAGGTGTATGAGTTGTTGGCAGTTCCATTAAAAGAGACTTTTCTCCTCTTAACAGTTCAGATGGTTTCATTTTTTATTGTTCAAATAATCCAACATCACAAGGACAAGGATTAGAGAAGACTTTAAAAAATTTGAGAGATCAGGGGACAAAACTGGCTAAAAGAAAAGTTAAGACTGGCTCCAGCTAACAGCTGCAACACTAAAATACTGCACACGCATTGATGCATCAGTATTAATGATGTAATATATTATGGATTATGAGCCACAGGGTCTGATTAGTATTTTACATTTAATGCCTTAAGTGCATTTTGCTCATAGTAATTCTATACTTTTACTTCAGAAGAATTTTCATTTCGGGGATTTGATGATATTAATCTTTCATAACTAGCATCTTTTTAAACCATATAACAGTGGTTTCCTCTTGAGTTCAAAGCATTTTAGTGTCACTGTAAAGATTGTGGTTGTTTGACTGTTGGTAGGTATTGTTGTTAAATGGTGCCTAACGATGATGATGATGACATCATTGTGTTCCTCTTTCATGTATTGAAAGGTGTTCAGAGTTTCCTGTAATCTTTGAGAGAAGGAACATAATTCGAAGCTGTTTGAATTCATGCTAAAAAAAAATCTTCATGAGTGGTTTTGCATTCTAGTTTTGTCTTGTTTTGTTTTGTTTTTCTCACTGTAGTATACCAAAATGCAAACTTGGGGTGCTGTCCATACATTACATCACATCCGATGACATGACACTACATAGTCATGTGACACATCACACAGTGTCCTCCAGGAGACGTCATGATGTGTATATTTTAGCCAGTGCCCATCTATTTTAAAGTTGTTTCCAGCCAAGAAAACACACAGATTTGACAGCCAGAGATTTGCAGTCACAACTGGGACAGTACAGAGGAAAAGGGCAACTTTGACGTATCGATGCAGAGTGGGGGCATGACCTGTTCTGCTGTCACAAATCAATGTTCACCTCAACCTTCAACATCGCCTGCAGAGAGAAATCCCCGGTGTGCCAGCAGGATCTGGTTTTTCCCTTCTCTCTCTCTCTCTCTCTCTCTCTCTCTCTCTCTCTCTGAAATTTGTGACTTTACTTTCTCCAGTTCAAACGAGAGGTGAGCTTTAGTGGTCAAATGCAGGTGCTTTTTACGATTTCAGTTTTATGACGCTACGTAAAGCATGACGTTAAAGATGCGTGACAAGAATGCTGAGGAGGCAAAAGGATGTGGCGCACAGTCCCCCCCCCCGCTCACATCCCTTATGAGCTCCTCCCAGCTCTTCACTGCAAATTTATAGTTTGCGCTGAATGCAAGCTGAGCTGTTTAGCATATTACCCATCATGCCCTGAGGACAGTGCTGTAGATCATAGATTTGTTTAATGGTTTGTCACTGGATGAACTGTAAGAGGAGACAGAGCTGGTTCCTCCTCGACCCAAATGACTGCAGAGGCAGAACTGTCTTCAGTTCAAAACCTGGTTTTAATCAGTGCAAATCTGGAAACTAATGAAGAAGTGAGTTCATTGCAAATTTAAGCTTGAAAAATAATCAAGGAATAAATTTTGGATTCCTTCATATTGCAGCGCTCCATTTCTTAGCATGTTTTTCTGAGTATAAAAGTGTTGATCTGGTGTCTTGACTCTAATCCAGCTTTCCAACAGGATGTGTTCTGTTGTCAAGGGCATAGAGATGCTGTGTATCATTACCTGATTAGGGGAAACTCACGCGTGGTCACAGCCAGCCGTTTAACACAAACAAACAGAGCTTATCCTCTAATTAAACCACATTGTTCCTGAGTCTCAACCTGCACGCACACAAAGACAGCCACAGCAAAGCCAGGATTACAAGTTATCCTCTACTGTAGCTTTAAAGACAGGCGTCTTTCTTCACTTATCCCTAATGGCGAGGCTCTCTCAGTACAAACCATTTCATTTTAAATGGAGAGCAGCACTCTGAGTCATTAAGTCCTCTCAGTGCGTCAGCATATGAAGTTCTCTTCAGAGTTATCAGTGAGGATACATCATCTTGTTGAATTGAGAACAACTTCCCGAAATGGAAAGTAAAGGCTTCTCCTCATTACAGTGTTGTGACAGTTCTTGTATCATACCTCATTTACATAAATCGCTCTACATCTACTTACTGTCCTCCATTTTATTGGCCTCAACACGAAGATGAGCATGGATTTGTGGAAGTTATTGAGAGACAGAGACACTGTCACACTACCTTGTTGGTATGCTTCACTCATTTTCTTCTCTGATTCTGACTTTGTCTCAGGGCACAAGGACAGAAATATGACAACAAAAACTAACTCTCATTTCACTAAACGTAGGTACTGTAAACAACAGTTTTTCTTAAATTACAATGTATTTTGTAATTACTTTTGGTGAAATGAAAAAGGAAAAAAATGCTTTTTATAATGCTTGTAAATGTTTTTCACATTTCAGTGTGCAAATGATCAGTACTTAGTAAAAGTTATGTAATTGTTCCAGTAAATCACCTCAACAGCATAGCTGTAACAACTGCAATATAATCCTTTGGGGCAACTATGACTGTCTTTCTACGTCCACTCAAGCTGCTTTTTTTCCACTCAAGGGCTGCAGATTTTATTCTAAGTGTCTTACAACATTACCAAAAAAGGTCTCTGCAGAGATAGACCTTATTTCAATGAGCACAGTAATTTTGTTTAACTGGGAATCCCACAAGGCACCTGCTTGTGCAATTTAACAAAACAGATTTTACTCTTTACCAACTCCAGTTCTACATGCTGGAAGAACAACATTCATTGGCTAAAAATATGAAATCTATTTAACCATAATTCCTTTCTTTCTACAGATTTTCAGTGCTCCCTACATTTAAAAAGGTCCTCAGATTGTGTTTGTGACCTGCTCTGTGTAATAGCTTTCTGTGGATGACTAGCAGACTAGATGGCCTCTAACTCTTCGGTGGGCCAAAGTTGTTATGATGCAATGCTTTTACCATTTTCCCTTGAGACTTGACTTTTAAAGAGTTCAAAGCAGCCGTCTTTGAAGTATAAAATATTAAGTCTAGTTTATGTTGCAGAGTTATAATTGGCTAGTCAAGAATACACTGTGGTGCTTTACAGTATGTCAGTGGTTTCATGTTTTCGCAGTGTACTGAGGGCCATCTAAAGGTTTCTAGACTTTGAATGCATATTTTATAAAAATACAAGAGTGCATTCAGGTACAGAAGATGGCTGTTTTACATGGGCTGAATAACCATCAATCATAAGTTAAGGAGGACAATAAAGATGCTGTAGCCGTAACAGAGAGGGATCACAATCAGATGCAAAACAAAGGGCACCTATGAAATATCTCACTCCTACTCACCATTAAAATGTTTGTAAGCAGCTGCCATATTTCTGTAAACTTTGCCTCTGACTTCGTGGCAGCTCTGTGGCATCTAATCATGGAGCATCTCTGATTGTTTCTTCCTCCACACAAGACCGTTTGCACCCTCTGCCACATTTCAGCATGCAAAATCAGATTACAGCAGCAAAGAATGGCTCAGAGAACGAAAACATTTACCACATTTCATATGGATGTTCAATCACTATTGGTTATGTGGTCAATTGAAGCAATAAATTCCTCACTGCATGCCATATTGACTGAGACAGCTGAGCCCTCTTGCTTGCAAAACAGTGCTGTCAGTTTGTACATTTACAACAATGAATTGCATACATGCTTTTTACACCCATGTATACTTAACAAAGTAAAACAAAAGGCAAAAGATTTAGTTTTCCCAGGTTGAAATAGCATGCACTGTAGTTCTTCATTTAGCCGACAACATCACTCATGTCAGAGGAGGAAGAAGAAGCAGAATTTGCAGCAGGAGAATTCAACTTTTATATAAATTTCACATCAAATGTAGCCATTTTTCTATTAAGATTTATCATGAGCTTACACTAAAAGCGAGCTTCTTGTAGATGCAAAACTCAGTGATTACTCCAAATTCAACAGCAAAACATGTTATCTGTCCATGCCCTTCAGAATGACACACAGAAGCATTTTCTGATTTAATCAGAAGAATGACTTGACATTTGTGTGTGCCTGTTTGAACCATTACAAATCATACAGAGCTGAAAAAAATAGCTTCATGATGTATCAACTAAATGGTTGCAGTTTTGTTATTTTTTTGCACATAAACTACCAGGTTAGATTTAGGAACAGCTCGTGACTTTGTTTAAATAAACTCTCAGGGTTAAGGGAGTGCTGTTGTTTGAGTTTAAATGACTAGCTGAATAAGACCATGGGTTCATTATTAGCAACAGAATCTTTTTTAACTTCTCCCAATGAGGAGAGAGCATGCTGCAGCATGCTGCTGCCTAAAGAAAAAGCACTGCACCCAGTGCTATGACTTTTTTATGGCACTGCTCCGAGCACTTCCAGCTGAAAATCTCTGAACTTTTCAGAAAAGCTCTGCTGTCCTCACTGTCCTCCTCCTTTGCAGGCAACAAATCACATATTACATGGACTCACACTTGTCTCCCTGGTAACTAAGAAAAATTGAGGAGAGGCTTCCGTCTGTCTATCCTGGGCTTTGTGATAGGTCAGACAGAAAAGAGACAGACAAGCCTGTACATTCGACCAGACACTGGATGTTGCTGCTGATTGTTGTGCTTTCATCAAACTGCATGTGTAAGCTTGTTGCTGCCTGTGTCGACCCTTTGTTAACATAATGAAACAAAACCCACACGCTTCATCCCAGCACCCAGCCAACGCTTTTCTGCCAGAAAAAAAAAAAAAAAAAAAGTGGACACAAGCTCTGAGGTTAGAGGAGCTTAACTGTCATGATTTAAGTAAGAAAAAGAAATGAAATAATGTTTTGTTGAAAATTTCTTTCATGGACTGACTGTTTAAACATGTATGGACAAACATTTGGAACTAAAACCAGAACCTGAACACATTCAAGAAATAAAATGTGTAAATGTGCAGTGACAGGATGATTTAAATTGATGATATACCAATTAGGGGAAACTCAGGGAAAGGCATATATTTTATCAACTCAACATAACCTTTGTAAAAAAAAAAAAAAAAAAAAAGCAAATGAGTCACTGACAAAATTCAAGCTTTAAATAACTGATATGTGGACTGTAAATAAAAACTTACTGGCAATAAAAATCAGGCAAAGGTTAAGCTCATTATTTGTAATCAAAAGTGTTTTCAGATCACTTCACATTATAATTGCAAACAAGCATCAGCTGGATGTTTTCTGCCTTTCTTACTGACTAAAGCTTTGCTGAAACCACAGCAAAATACAGCATGAATAATAGTCATTTTCTTAGCACCGAGTATCTAAGTGGTGTTGGTACGGGGGTGTATTTTGGTTACTGTTTGACATTATAAGAGAAAAGGGGAGAGTGCAGTGAAAGACATGATTAGTCACAGGTGTTCTGGCTGCTGACGTAAACTCCTTATGTTGGTCACAGAGTACGTTCATGTAATAAAGACCAGATTCCAGAGTCGAGATGAGTGGGCAGGAAAAGATACTATGATGTATGCACTTACTGGATTAAACTATAAAAAGGTAGAGCACATTAACAGTCATGTTCAGATAAAATGTTTCATAGAAAGTGCCTCTGGACTTTTCATTTGTCTTCACAAACATAGAGAGTGATCTCTCTCTATCTGCTCTATATTTAACTACTGAAGCGTTTGCTCAGTTTTAAACACCATTACAAATGAATTTGGCAGAGCTCTGCCATCTGGACAAAAACTAATTTAAAGAGCAAATCAAAACTAGAGTTTTGTGTACCTAAAATATAATTAAAAGCAATACCCAATGCACATTTTTTTTATTAGACCAAGAAAAATAATGTACTATTCTTTAATATATATACATATGTATAGCTTATACTCTCTTAATATGAACCTTTAAGGTGGAACTATACAGTTCACACTGTTGATTGAGATACATTGTTTTCTAAAGATAATAACTAGAATAACTGTCTCTTTAATGATCTGGCCCTATGACACTTCACCATTGTGCCATAAGTATGATGTCAAATGGAGATGACTTTGACATCAATTGTTGATGATGTAATAATACAAATAATAATAAGGTGAAAATGTGAATAGCAGTTATACTCTCTGGTATAAATGATTTTAGATACCTAAGGCAAGGATTGTGCCTCTGTGTTTTTTATGCAGCATCAAATGAAAAAATCCAATCCGTAATTAAAACTGCAGTAGCAGTGCAACGCTGGAAAAATGCTCAATGCAGAAAAATGTAAATAAATGACTCTCTTAATATTTATACCAAAAAATATTATATAATGGACAACTGTAATTGTCAATTGTCTGTGTGAGCAGCATTTTGCTGTTTTGTTGCACCATTTTTAACTACTTTACATACAATTGATTTGCTTAATCTATAGCAATAGATCATTTTTTGTAAGAAAAAATGTTCATTTGAAAATAATAAGTAACTTAAGTAAATGTACTAATTTTTCTTTTTCATCAGAGGAAATTTTCAGGCAGTATAACGAGTTGTAATGCAATTAATGTTAGCAGACTGGTTATTTGCCGTGTGTTCAAATGCAGGGAGTTTGAAAAGGATTACAGCTGCAGTTCTTTGTCTCACAGGATGAGTTTGTTGACAGTTAAAAAAATTCTCTCAAGATAATGAAAGTGGATTTGGGATATTTTTCTTCAAGGTCTATGATTTGAATATCCAGAGCTTAAGCCTTCAGCTGTTTCCCTGTGCTGCGTGTAGTCACAATAAACACATCACAAACTCTGAACCTCAAAGCCTGCAGGAGACACAACCAAATAAATTATTAATTTATCCTCTGACTGTGCCTTACTTTTATTTCTTAAAAAAATCATCCTTATTTTGCGGCAGGTTATTATTTCAACAAGCTGAATGGCTGTTTGGTTTTATGTTTGCAAAGAACATCCTGCTGATTAGACAATAAAACAAAAGGCAGATTTATAATAAGCTATTTGCTTTGCTGCATAAAAATGTCTATTTAAATTCCCTTTGGTCCACTTTTTAATAATGTGTTTGGTTCTCTGCACCAGTGAAACCAACCGTGACTGGGCAAAAAATTAAAAGTTCGCTCACACAGAATAATCACAGAATTATCATGATATTACTGGTTTTATAAAGGCAGGTTGCACTGTTGACCCAGCCGGGTGGAAAGTTATCTTGGTAATTTAGATAATACTGAAGACAAGAAAAGTATCAAGTGTCCCAGGACAGCAGCCCATTTCACCTTATCTCTAAGATGTGTGAGGAAATGGAAAACGGTAATCGTCCAACGACTGACCAACAGCACGACCACAGACTCTCCCACAAGCTCCAGAGAAAAACTCCATTAATTAGTTGTGCACCTTTCTATTCAACACTCTCCTTTAGGCCCTTTTCTCCTTTTCTGTATTCATTAGGTAATCATGTATGATTGTCCTGGGGTGTAAACATCAGACCAAAGTAAATCATCATAATGAGTCGAGTAAGATCGGTGTAACCGGCCCTCAGGGGAAAATAATCAGTATAGCTTCTGTAGGATACTGGTGTGCTTTATTTAAGCTTATTCTAAGTGGAGAGTATTTAAAAGGCTAATGGAGCACATGGTACAAGAGATAATACCCAAGAGCCTCTAATTGTCGAAATGACTTATGAGGAAGTCTGCTGTGGAAATCATCTCATTTCAGCTGGTGAAAAAGAAAAAACGGAAATAAAATACTGTCATTGGGAGTTTTTGACTATTTTCCCGTTTGTACATCCAGAGGAAAGGGGTGTTGCTTGCCGAGTGTGTGTGAAGTTGTTTTGACATTGTCGGAAGCTTGTGTAAAGCACTGCTGATCCCCACAGAGTAACATTAGCACCGCAGCGGGGGAAGAGAAGGACGCCGAGAACATTATGTTTTCGACCTTATCTTGTTTGTTTGTTAGTAACCAGGATATCTAAAATCTGCCGTCACACACATCAATGAAACTTGGTGGAAAAAAGTAGGTTATTCGCAAAGAAACAAGTGCATAACTAAAGCAACAGTGCCACCGATTGTCTATTTATAAACCACTTTATGTTTGATCTCTTAACTGGTGAACTGGGAGGTGAGAAATCCTGGTTCAGAAAAATCTATTACCACCTGTAAAACAGCACAACAGATAAACTGCCCAATTTTCATTCAATTGAGCAAAATTTTAACTAAATTGGGTAAAATAATTTGGATGAGACGGAAAAAAAGCTTCTTCTTTATTTTTTGAAAGGACCATATTTTTACTTCAACTAGGTGCCAAATGCATGTGTGGCTTGTTTAACATGCACACTGAAATATCAAGCAGTTTTACACAATTAAATGGCACGATTTTAGGAAAATGTGACAAACTTGAACAGTGACCATTTGAGTCATGAGTCAGTCTCATTAAAGCAAAATTTATTCATTTACAGTTTCTTTTCCTTTAGCCATTTTCACTTTAACAAGCTGTAAACACAACACTGAATAAAAACAATGTTGTAAAGTTGATTCTGAGCAGTTTTTAGCCCGTTTACACATCCAGGATGTCTATTCCATCCGTTATCTGTAACCACTGATCCTATGCAGGGTCGCAGCTGGAGCCGAACCCAGCTGACAGAGGACGAGCGGGGCGGGGGGGTTCACCCTGGACAGGTCGGCAGGTCATCAGAGGACTGACAGAGATAAACAATGTCTCACACTCGTATTCACACCTTAGGGCAATTTAGAGTCTCCAATTAACCTAACCTGCATGTGTTTGGACTACATAAGGGAGCCGGAGCATCTGGAGGGAGTGCATGAGAAAACACACTCCACACATACACACTCCACTGGATTTGAAGCTGGGTTCAAATCCAGGATCATCTTACTGCAGGATGAGTACTCCTAAGCTCCATCATGCCAAATAAATTTGATGAGTGTGGTAAGAGTGAACCAAAACAGTTCATTTGTGAGACACAAAAACAAAACAATGAGCTTTCAGACTCTAAAATGCTGTTTAAAGCTCAAAGGGGTTAGAGCTGCATAATAATTCTCTGCTGGTTGATCACTGTGAGCGACACCTTCCACAATACAAACAATACTTTGACCAATTATTAGTATAAAAATATTGATTTGTACAGCTTTAACTTTTATGCAGTGTACCAATTTACGAAGCTCTATAAAAAACTCACGGCCACAATCTGCCAATCAGCATGTCCATCACAGAGTGTCTCTTTTATGTCTCCTTAAAAAGGAGATTAAATCTTTTGAAACGTTCTGCTAAAACACCTTCAGAGGGTTTTAGCATTGAGGTATGTGCTGCTTTAGCTCTTTCATATTTGTTTGGGTTTTTTTGTTTTCGTGACCTTGTCTGTCTTTGCTAAAATGTGCTCAACAGTAATCATCAAATGTATTTGGTGTTTCATGTTACTGATGAAAAGACGCTTTGCAATAAAGAACATTTAAACTAGGGCTCTGCCTGACCTTCAGGGCCTGCATTTAAAATCACAATGACACATACAAATTAGTTCTAGTGCTTTGAGCTGCTTTATGTTCTCCCTATTTCTCCTTCATTATATCACAGTATGTTTGAAACTCCCGACATGGCTGTTTCCATTGGCTCCTCCACAGAGTGCTTTCCTGCTGCATGCATATTCACAAATGAAGTCCACTCTCCCTCATCCTTCAATTTTCCACAGGCACTTGGCGTTGCCTGCAGACCTGTCAACCTCTCACTCCCACATTGAGCAAAAACTGGCTGCAGAGACCAAACCCTGGGGACTAACTATCTTAATTAGCAAGTATTCCTTTTTCCAAAGTGAAGCACGCCACAGCAGAGGGCACAGTGAGAAAAGGCCAACCCGCAGCTTCCCATTAAAAGCTTAACCGGGTTACGAGCTAGCAAGCACATCTAAGAGCAGGGTGATCAAAGACACACAAATCAATGTGTGCTGTATATGTGTGAGCACACACACTCACACTGTGAAATTAAGTGCGCAGGTGGGCAAAAGCAGACACACAGACAGTGCAAACTCAAAGGCTTGTGCTAAATTAAAACCATTTGTGCTTAAAAAAAACTGCTGGACCAGTGAGATGTCACTAGTCTGGACACTTCAGCAAGTTTATTATGGACGTCCAGACTCAAATAGCTTTCACTTTTTGAAAAAACTTTTTTTTTTGTTTGCTTGCATCCATCAGTTCCATCAGCCCAAGCCATGTGTTATCTAGAAAAAGAACAAAGCCAAGCACCTGCCCTTCTAACCACAGAGCCTTTGAAGGCTTTAGGCTGCATATTGAGTATACAGGACCCTTGGCAACTACAGGACTTATCTTCCTGCCTGACAAACAGTCTGCTTCATTCTAGGCTTTTAGCTGACACCTCACCACAGCCTTCCCCATTGAATCATCACTGCTAATGCAGAAAATGAAACAGCTAAGAGGTTTGTTAAATATATCTGAATTGTTTGACCATCATTTTTTTTTTCCCTTAATAGTCCTTTTAAGGCTTCCATTAGTGCGGGGGTGCAGTGAATGACAATTGAAGAAAGGACACGGGGAGAGATGCAGGAGATGAAGAAAGAATGGCTAATGTATTAAGTTCTGAAGAAAAGCAGAGTGCATAGAGGTTTGGAGTTCTTTCAAGAATATGACAATTGGTAGAAACGTAGTGGACTCTCTCTCCAGTCTAGCTGCATGAAAAGAAATCATTAATAAAGAGCACAGCTTTGGTTATTTATTGATTCATTTGTTTATCCCTTTATGTCAGGGAAAATTCTTGTGCATACAGAGTATTTAATGGCTCCACAGTGGCTAGTTTTGACAGCAGGTTGGCTGGGGGACAGTTAATGACCTGCATATCTTTATTAGAGAAACACTCAAATGTTACATTTAATGTTTGGGTATAAATGTTTAAGTTCAATAAAGAAAGAATTTTAAATGAAAGTAGTCAGGGTGCTTGTCTTTTTCCTCACAGCATTATTATGGGTGACTGTCCATATTCTTTGGTTTCATCCACATTGGTATGTAAGTGCAGCTTCAGGACTACAGTTCTTGCATGCTGAAATAAAGAAAAATTCTGAGATGTTGCCAAAGTTGTAGGCCTGTATGTAGAGGGCTTGTTCCTGCAGCATGCTGCTCACCTGTCAGAGATGTCCAAGGTTATACATCTCTCTGGACAACTTCCTTTCAAACCATACCAGGTGCTCAGGTGTGGACATGGCTCAGGCATGGGCATGCTTAAATTCATTAGACAGTTGCTATCCATGGTGCTGAAACATCACCGTCAGACAGGTGCTGTCCGTGCTGATTTGTGGTCTTTCCCAATTCCCACATTTTACGTCTTGAGCACAGTCTGAAGCAATTAAGTGCATGTTCACGCGCTGTCAGGTCGTAGGCAGGCGTGCCCCGATGCTCATAAAGTGAAAGTCAGAGTTAAGAGGATCTGATAACTCACCAGAGTTTAGAGCCCCACATCAGCCCAGCTGTTGCGGTGAGGCATCTGTGAGCTAGTTTTAGGACAGGACACTGATCACATGACAAATACCAGATGGTTATCAGATAATATTTATAATCTACTCTTCTTTATGGGATTAGAATAATACTACATGTTTGACACATCAACATAATTATTAAGTTTATCACAACAAAGATTTCAACAAATGTGTTTCATCTTTGAAAAATATGAACCTATCAACATAACTATTACAATTCTGTATGTACTACAACATGCTTCAAGATAACTTGATTTAACTGTTTTCTTAAATATACTACTCTTAGCTTTTGAATGCACATTTACTGTCATCTTATTGTACCTGTATATTATATTGTTGATCCTCCTGACTGTTCCAGCAAATAACCTGAGCCAAGTGTGTCATAGGATGTTTGTATTGGCATGAGTGATGGGCTACTCTCATTAAATAAGTGTGTTTTACTGATTTTTTATAGCTCTACTGGATTTCTGGTGATCACCAAAAGTAAACAAAGTCACACAAACATCTCCACTAGAGAGTTGGTGACTCTCAGGACCCAATTTGCTGAAATTATAAACCATGCTGAGTCCATGTCCAGCTTCTCACTGTCTTTAGTGGGGCTGTGGTCATGGGCCTCTTCCATCATCCACTCTGTCTGTTTATTGACATCCACGGATTAAACATTCTGGTCCGGTCTGGTCTCAGCGCTCATTCAGCAGGAAGATTTCAGCAGAATTTCCTCTACATTCCACTGATTTTCCTCTTTTTGGTTAAAAAAACATAAGGCTCAGGTCCATGGGCTGATGAGCTCTAATTACTGATGATGGCTAATTGTACCTGCCATAAGACATCTCATGATGTTACCATAGTAACACAGCTGGTGCCAACCTTGTACATGTAGTGAGAATATATGGCTATTGTCTACCTTTTAATTAAATATGACAAACGCACACAATATTACACTATGTTCCAAGCTGCAGGTTTTTCCTTTTTCATCTTATTTTTTATTGATGTTGTCGATGTTGTTGTCGTTGTTTCTTACACTGACCAAACCCTCGGTGACATTGTTTGAGTGTAAAGGTTACAAAGGACAGCAGAGTATTTTTGTAGATACAGTGAGCAGCAGTTTGTGTATGTTATGATTCCAAGTTTTTACGGGAGCACAGAGTCCAGGCTGTGTTTGCCTTGGTCACAGAAATAACCTCAGTGGAGATGCGTGAAGGAGAAGGAGACAGAGAAGGTGCAGACAGACACTGTTTGCAGAGGACAAATAATAAGAAGCGTTGCAAAGTGTGTCTAGAGAGAAGGAGGAGCTGAGAAGGAGAAGAGTACAGAGAGGGATCTGCAAGAAAATAGTCTGGATGAAATAGACAAAGGGTCAGGGTTTGTTTACTGAATATACCGGTCAGAAAATGGATGTATGGCAGTAAGAAAAAAAAAAAGCTGAATTTGTAGGAATAAAGAAGAGAAATTAGCGTCATTTACTTGAGCAGAAGAAATTGGGGTGAAAGAGGGGAGAGAAGAACAGTCAGAAAGGTAAGACAGCTTCCAACATTACGATATTAATTCATTCCTGGCAGCAGGTGGTGAAGGCTGGCTAAACCTGTAACAAGCTACACTTCGTTTGACTTCAAATGTCTTTTCTACCTCAAAATCATTTAGCAACAAAGAGATTTATCAGAGAGGACCAAACAATGAAGAGGAAACATCTGTGGCTTTAGAGATTGTGTGGAAGACGTCAACACGCTGTTAAAAAAAAAAAAAATCCTGCATGAATACAAATCAATTTAATTTCTCTTCATCTTCAGTTGTTGTTGTATTAAATTTATTCACTGACTTTCCTCCAGTCAGATACCTAAACTTCTCTAAGATACCAAAAAAAGATAAAAAAAAACATTTTCACTCTTATGCCAGATCTTGTAGAAAAGTGTGTTGTGACACATATGTCTCGACTAGGCTTGTTGTGATACGCCAGTACTAACAATAACCATGTCATTTGAAAAAATTAAATATGCATATTGTGGTGATAATACAGCTCCTCTGAAATTATTTCCCTTTCTTTCTGTTCACCCTTTGTCACTGTGGAGATAATGCACCTTAATGCTGGTTGCACCCAACATGAAATGGCCAAATTCATCAAAATTCATGATTGTTCTTTTTGTAAGCTTTTGTACAGTTATAGTTACAGACTCTGTCTCTGTACACTTGTGTTTTGAGTCTAATTTTTTGCAAAACGAGACAAAGCAGACAATATCAAAGCAGGCTTCGCCACACGTCCATCACAATGGATTCTCTTAAGTATTACTTGTCAATAAAACAATGTCAAATGTCAATTAAAAATCAAATATTGGGGAAAATGGTCACTTATTCCAATATTTATCGTTATGAATGAATTATGAATGAAAGTCTATAGGTGCAATTGGCCACTTGTTTTTCAGTAATTTAATAAACTATGTCTTTACAGGAAATACAACTTTATGAACTATTTTGCTCTTGAGTTATGATGGGGTTTTTTTCAACAAACATTAACACATTTTTAATGACTTAATTCACAATTCTAGACACCAGATGTGCTAATCATGATGATTATAGTTTATTTGTCTAAGTTGTCATTGACAAACTAAAAGAAGAAAAGCAGAAATAAATGGGTATGTTATCGGTGCTAAAATAAATGTCATCATGTCCATAAGATGCAGTCAAAGTTTCTGCCTTCTAGCTCAGCGTGTCACCTCTGAAAGTTGAAGTTCAAAAGCTGGAAATGTTCTGTGGATCAGAATTTCTGACATTTATTGTCTAATGTCAACTTATGGTGCCTTTCAAAAATACAACTTTCCTCACCTTTTTCATTCTTTTTAAAGCTATGAAGCTAATCTTAAATGCCAGTCCTACAGTATTTCAGTTTACAATGTCATAGTTTTACATGCATAACAAATACACTTATTAAAATGTTTGGTTTTTAACATATTTATCTCTGTCTTGCTCTATCTGCCTAGATCTGTATCTGCAGATTACTGAATGTGTAAATATGTGAATGGTGAGAACTCCACAAATCTGTGAATTGTTACTCTCTTTGTGCAGCATTTCCACATATCATTTTCACTGTTTTGTCCAGCTCTCTGTTGTGTAAGTGCTATTTTGACACTTGCATCTAAAAAAAACCTCATTGCCTCTGGAAACAGATCAGCTTTGGTGTACACAGTGGTTAGAAACCTTTAATATAGTGCCGTGGTATGAGGAGCCAGCCCCTGCTACGCGCATGCTAATGAAACATTTACTTACTAACCATTACAGGAACCACCACTGGGTCCTGTTGGTGCTAATTAATATCCTTCTACTCTTATGTCAGATCTCATTCTTATCCTGTATTTTATATTGGACATGTGCAGAAGCCTCCTGGTTCAGTCGTAATAAACAGAAGCAGACAGTTATGTTTGACTTCTCCAGGTTCTTGTGAGCCTTCATCTCTTTCTGCCTCATGTGATTAAAGCTGCAGGCTGGCTGTTATTGAAACATATCATTTGTGCAATTATAAAAAAGAATTTGGATGTTCTTGAGCCCATTAAAGCTGGAACACTGCGCTCACCAAGAGCGGAATATTTCAGTCTGCCTGTCTTTTGGAAAGAGTGATGAAATGTGAAATTTGAGCATATTTTAGCAATTGGAGGTTCAGTTTGAGGTCATTTGTATGCTTAAAACAGCACATAGAGACCTACAATAGGAAATATGAAAAAAAATCCCAGAAAAGGCATCATAGAGAGGATTTTCTCAAACATTTAATGAGCACTGAAAGCGGGTAACCGCAATTCAAAATACAAAGACAGTATAAAAGACAGTATAATCAAAATGTATGCAAAAAATAACATTAGTAAAATCGCAGGAATTACCACCAATTCTAGGACACACTGTTTCAGTCCCTACATCCACCAGCTATGATTTCAGGCATAAGGCACCAACCTTAAAGGACACTGTGCAGCCACAACTTAAAAGGAGATCGAAGAAGACCCACGCACTATAGACTAACTTATTAGCTTACTCCTACTCACACAAACAGACATGAAACATGAATAAACAGGGTCACACAGGCCAGCAAAGCGTGACACCCAAACCAGAACTGCACTGGAAAGAATGTGAACCTGTGAAGCAGTGATCACACACGAGTTTAACATTACGTTATGATGAGAATGAGTCACTTCCACAAGCTGAGCAAAGCTTGGTGGAGTTTTTCACCAAATATAGCACTATGGAGCAATGTTTTCATGAGTGGGTTGCTGTTTTTTTGTTCTCGTGCAAACGCACAAGGATGCAGTTGATGCAATGCACATTGTTTGACATTATTTCAGTATTCTACAGGCAGTGATAATGTGTCCAAAGAGCAGCAAAGGAAGAGAAGAAAAGAGAAAGCCTAGGAACCATTAAAAATGTAACTAATGCAAATTCCAATCATAAAACACTGTTTTGCAGATGTTTTATGCTTAATTCAACATTTACGTAGACCCTCTGCAATACACAAATATATTTTAGTGAGTAACTCTAAATGTAAACATGAATTGTTTGCAGCATTTTGTGCACAACATGAGGTATTTTACCTACAGCCTGGTTCAAACTTGGGGACAGACACCTCAGTAATCAGGTGTTATAGCAACATATATTACCACCAGTTTGATGGAATTAATGATGTTTGACAGCAACACTTGTGAAGATAAATGTGTCAAGTTGGTCCAGTTCAACTCAGATTTCTTGGTTAATGAGGGGCAGAAAGTTCAGTCACTGTTTGACTTTTACTAGGTGGACTCCTAAGTTTGGTTATTGAGGTTGTAAATTCAGTTTACTGGGTGCACTCTGTTGAATCTAACTCACCTTTGTAATAATGTTATGCATTGATGTCCTGACATCAATCTGTGCACATTTTAGAAGTCTCTGTGAACATTTAAAGGGGTCAAGTATGCAGACTCTGGTGTTTCAAGTCCTCTAAAAACACATAAGAGCGTCTGAATAAATTACTTTGAACCATCAAAGTCTGCAAACAGCAGGGCAAACGGCAAGCCAGTTGTCAATGTGAGGGTCAGGTCCCTCATTAGAAAATTTACTTGTGTTCTCTATTTAATTTGAGCAATCTTAATGTCATAAAAAAAGTAATCATCAAAAAAGGAAGAGCCTTCATCATAGACTACATCAAATGGAAAATCAAGCACTATTTACATGTATAATTTATTAGCTTGTTAACACTCCATGCAAACACACTTTATTTTGAGTCAAACAACATTTACACCCTAAATCTGACTACAAACCACAATGCTGGGTTTTCATGTTAGTAGCAGTTACACTATTATCAATATTTAAAATGCTGATATTGAAATGTTGACATAAATACATTATCAGAGCTGCCTAATATGTGCTGCTTCTCTAAATATGAAGAGAAGCAGCACAAATAGAAACCTGTGATTCTTAATTTCAGTAAAACATCTGATTCATGTAGAAATTAGTTTTAGATCTTAAATATTATAGATATCTGCTCTATTCTTAAACTATCCTGCAAGCAAAGCTCAATAATGCAATAATGTTCAGCTTTGCAGTTCATGAATGAAATGAATATCATAACCAATGAAAACCTGCTTCTGTGGCTGATGGATTTAAGCATTCATCACTACGGACAATATCAAAGCCTAATAACACTTGTGTGCCAATTTCACTCACCCACACGCTACAATTCCTGAAAAATGTCTCAGTGTATTTACAAATAAATCTATTATTCAAAGCTTATGTTATCCCTTATTAGTCTGTTTGGCTTAGTCTCTTTCTTCACCTGTCACACGGGGTCATATCAACAATGTGAGGCTCAGCATCTACTACATTGTGTGAGCTTTGTCTTTTGTGTCTCTCAACAGGAAGACACATCAACAACCAGACGCTCGTGTGAGTGTGTGAGTGTTTGTGGGAAATCCCCGCTGGAAAAACAGAACTTCTGTCCACCAGTCAGCATTCAAAGATCGTAAGTACACTTTTTGTCCTCATGTTCGTGTTTTCCTTTATATTTTCGCACCCTCTCCGTGTGATCTCTGTGTTAATATGACAGTTTTGGAACGTGTATGTAGTTGAAAGGCTGAACCCAATTCAAAGCTGATAGGACTATTAGAGCATGAATCATGTGAAGACAGATCTTAAACTCCTTCCATTTCATTTTGATCCAACAAAAGGATGTAAAACCTAATCGTACAAGGATTAAATGTTAAATCCTTTATCAATGTGAGCCATAGGCAAAAGCTATACTGTTAAATTTTGCTAAAATGCATAACCTCTTCAATGCTGACTGATCATTCTCCTTTAATAGGCTGTTTAAAAGAGTCACGCAGAATTATTCCCAGTTCTTCATCCTCTAACCTTCTAAGTCTCTTCATCTTTTTCAAGAAACATGACTTATATCCTGTTAAAGGTTATGAACTCTTTCTGTTGTCATGATATTGCAGTGAAGATGTGATCCCACATGCAGTAGTGTTTTTGTGTGTGTGTGTGTGTGTGTGTGTGTGTGTGTGTGTGTCCTCTGCAGTTTTTGCTCACATCTGCAATTCTGCATTGATTCCATGCCAAAGAGCAGAGAGCTGATGCAGAGTGGTAGCTTCAGTGTTGTAGCCAGGTACATCAGCCAGTGGCTGTGGCCATAACAGGGTGTGTGTATGGGTGTGTGTGTGTGTGTGTGTGTCTGTGTATGTGTGAGGGAGTTTAATAGTGCTGCAGCATAAATGGCTGCAGTCAATACAGTAATCAGATTTGCTGCAGTCACAAGCAATTGTGTGGAAATATACTGTGTATGCAATTAATATACTACTATAATCTGGACTTTTTTTAAATTTTAGAATTGCAAATCTCCATGCTTTCTGCCTTCATTGTATTTATGCAGCACTGTACTAAAAATTGCATGTTGCAAAAAAAAGAGAACGCTAGCAAACAATGGGAAGCTGTGCTCAATTAGCATATGAAAAACAATGTTAACAAACATCAAAAAACATGCTGTTTATCCCCACAGAGCTGCAGGGTTGTAATCAACTCATGGACCCGCTTATTGTGTCCAAGAGGTGGCCACTTATGTGTGTTAGGACCTCCTCTATGCTGAATCATTGCTACATATTTATCACCTTGCTTTCCAGCCTATTAATAGGGGTCAGTATCAGGGGAAACTGAAATGAAAAAGCTTGTTGCGGGTCTTTAATTTTGGCTGAGACTGGGTAGCATGTTGTGCTGAGTTTTACAACATCTTTGGGAGATGTTAGGATTGTTAATTTATTATCAGGGCTTGTTCAAAACAGAACATTCGCATTCCCATCATAACATTTGATTTATGTGTAAAAATGTTTTACTCTGTTGCAGAATTAATTATGCTTCTCACAGAGTACCAGAGCAAATTACTTTTGCATTATTCCACAGCAAAACAGACACCACAGCCATGCTAGCCGCTTTGTGAGGCTTTAACCTAAATGCTAACATCAGCACGCTAACATGCTCACATAACAATGCCAACATACTGATGATTTAAATTGCTAATTATTTGGAAAGACCTCACAATGGTGCTGTGAAAAATGCCTGCATCAAACTTCGAAGTCAATCCATCAAATAATTGTTGAGACATTTCACCTAAATCATAAATTTAGGTGAAAACTTTGTGTAAGTACCAAAGTGAAAGTCAGGGAGCCGACAAAGTCAGAAGAGTTAATCGACTGGAAACCCAGAATGTCTGTATAAAATTTAATGACAATGCATCTAGTTGAGATATGAGATATTTCAGCCTGGACCAAAGCAACGGACTTACAGATAGACTGGCTGACTAACAGGCTGCAAGCATCAGGCTGAAAAGCTTTCATTTAAATGATAAACAAAACACAATAAACCTTTTCTTCTAGCTTCACTGCTGCTTATTGTTGCATCCCACAAAGAAAAAAAAAAGGCCCCATTTTAAATATCTAAATATTAACGCTGGAGGAGAGAGGGCAGCATCCTCCACCACTCTGAGATTTGAGCAAACTGTGCTGCGTGGAGGGGCCCACAGAGGACCTGGCATGCCGGGGAAAGACAACACAGATGCAGCAAAAGAAAAAAAAAAAACCTCTGTGATCTGCCAGGGGGAATATAAACAGCTACTCAAGCATACAGAAAGTGTTTCTATCACAGGCAGAGGAAGGGGAGTTGTTTTTTTGCCTTCCCCCTGCTTTCTATATGTGTTATGCATAGTGATGTTTTTTATTTGAGAATTCCTATGTGATCTGTTGTCTGGGGCTTTAATGATCTCTGACTTGAAAATGCATTCTGGTGAAATAGGAACATAGCTCAGCCCCGACGGTTTAGGTAATGATTAAGCCTGAGGTTCAGATAAACCAGGGTTACATCATCAGAAACACTTTACAGACGCTTAATAACATGCAAATGAAGCTAAGCTGGAATTTATTGAACTCTTACAGTTTCTGTGTCTCATTTCTCTCTAAATACTGATGCTGATTCTGGGATAAATGTGGGATTTACCTGCAAAAAAAGGACTTAGAGAAGCTAAAAGATGCTAATAAGGACCCCACAGAGCAGTTGAACTGTTTGAACCAGCCAGAGGCAGGTTAGAGATCTGCTCAGAGGCTGCACCAAATCTTTTCCAAGGGTTTTCATCAGAGACAGATGTATATTAATAAAGTGAAGCTGCTGTTTAGCATGAAAGTCACAGTTGCAAGCATCAATCCCCTGCTGTTATGAGATCTCTTTTCCTCTTTTGGCTCTGTTGCTGATACAGGAGCCATCCTGCTTTAACAGTTGCGTTGATTAATTTGATTAGATATCAGTTTGACTTTAAACTGTGAAGTTGTTTCCATCCGACGAGTCGAGCTCTGCTGCAGCACCGTGATGCATTTCCCTGTTGTGCAGACACCAGACATCGTGTTCAAAGTCGTACAGCCAACATCAATCAGTCAAACCCATCAAAGGCCAGGCTGTACATCCTAGTGGGGAGCATTTACCAGTTCAAAACCAGCAGACTGATCCTCAGCCTCTGGTAGATTCCTCTTATCTAGACGTTGTGACCCTTGTCTCGCTTTATCCCTGCCATGTCTGCGCTTCTCTCGCACTCAACATTTTCTCATGCTTACTTCTCCTACCCCATCTCTTCTTCTCTCTCCCTCAGTTTTCTGAATACACCAGATACAGCTTGTTTTTTTGTTGTTGTTTTTTTTTTTTCTCCTGCTGCTTGTAGATGAACGTTCTGTGATGGCGAGCTTACAGCAGCCATCAAACGCAGTGGATTTTCTTTATCTCTGGCCCCTTGAGCTCAGTCGCTCTGAGGCCCTTCGGATGCCTTTTCTTCTCCTGTTCAGATAGAAAGATGCCAGCTTCTTTGGGATGCTTACACAGCTGAGTTGTGCCAACATGTTGATATCAACAAGCGCTGTAAATATTGAAGCAGGGACTGCTCCTGCTAATCACCGGTGGCAAAACTGTGGAATTGCAATCAGTGGATTACAGGTAGCTCATCCTTTCTTTTAGAGGCTGACTGAATTTGGGCCATGGATTTGTATTGTAAACCTTTTTCTTGATCTTAGCAGGATCTTTATGCTTAGATAAAGGCCGGATGTGTGTGACGATGCTGCTACTCATGCGTGTGTGTCTTACAAGTGTACCGGTCTTGTGTGTGATCATCTCCAGACTCATCAACATGGTGCTCGTGTCCTGTCACAACACTGTCTGGAAACGTTCGGCTCTGTCACGCTGGGTGACACAGCGCTCCAATTAATCACAGAGAGGGACAGCTAATGAAGTCATTTTGTATTCTGAGAGTTTCATCTTGACATCCACTTTTCCCGATGAAGAAATGACTGATACCAAAATACACATGAAAGGCTTAAAGGCAAAGTGGTAAAGGATTTGCGAATGAGGAGTTTGGCTGGTAAAATATAACTCTGGATGGGACTCGGTTTTTGTTAAGTAGTGGTAGTCCATCTCTTCAAGTGTTTATGTACAACCCTGATTCCAAAACAGATGGGATGCTGTGTAAAACAAACACAAACAGACTGCAGCAATTTGCAAATCCATTTCAACCTTTATTTAACTGAACACAGTACAAAGACAAGATATTTAGTGTTCAAACTAAAGAACTTGCTTTTTTGTGCAAATATGCACTTGTTCTGAGTTGTTCTGAAAAAGTTGGAACAAGGGCATGTTTATCACTGGTTTAAAAACACTCTGTGAGCATTTGGGAACTGAGGACACTAACTGTTGAAGTTTTAAAAGTGCAATTCTTTCTGATTCTTTCGTGACATAGACCCTCACTTTCAAAACACTTTGTGGTCTCCATTGTTGTATTTTTGTCATACATTTTCATTAGCAGCCTGGCAAGTGTACTCTTAAACTATGAAGCCATGTTGTTGTAGCAAGTGCACAGTGTGTCTTGGCTTTGTTTCTCTGAAACTAGCAGGCAAAACTGATGTTGCTTCCTAATGTATATGTACCTTTCAGCATTAATGATGCCTTCCCACATGTTTTAGTTACCCACACCATGAGCACAAACACACCCAACTTTCAATCTGCAAACTATTCTTTTCCTTTTTATCTCAAAGAACACAACATCCATGATTTCCTTTGTATTTAATGTTGCTAGGCTGTAAGTAGGACATGTATATCCTCATAAACAAAGCCAGACTGAAGGCTAAAATAATACGTCTCTGCTCTGTGCGCTTCATCAAGCCAGTATGTGTTTGTTTTGTTTTTTTGATGCTCATTTCTTTCTTTTCTGAAATACAATATCTACATCAGACAGTCAGTAGTTCCAACTACGACAATAATGCAACTAAGGAAATATATTAATGATAAATTATGTTCTAAAATTTGAGAAGTTTGGCTCACAATCTCACAAATCACTTAAATTTAATATATTTTTTTCATATGCTGACATCACACTGGACCAAAATCTTCTTTATGAGGTCATTATGAGAAAAGGGAAGATATAAATTACCTGGCAGTCAGCAATCATTTCATTTTTTAGCACCCTTTAATGCTGTCACATTGACCAAATTCTCTTGAAATGTGGCACCTCAGAGAACCTGTGAGACAATCAAAGATAAAACGCAACCTAAAAAGAATACTGAAATACGGAGAGTTTCCAGTACTAATTTTGTTGAGACTGTTGTTTGGGAACGTAACATCAAATTTTGTTGTGGTGTAATATTATTATTAATAATGTCAAATTTTGTCTGCACATACACATTAGAGTCACAAAATATGTTTGGATGTATGTGCAGCATTTAATAACAACGTTTAATATTCTGTGAGAATGAACTTGAAAGTGCTCCTTCAACTCATATAGAGCTTTAAGAACTGTGTGCAGAATAAAATTAATTTCCCATAAATTCTGGGGTCTGAAGTATTTTATGTCAACTTCAATGAGCTCTCTTACTCTCTCTCCTGCTTTTGTCTGCCATTTTGAAAGGTTAATAAAGAACTGAGCTCTGCTCCAGTCACGCACCACTTTCAAAGCAAAAGCCCTAAGGAGATTTAAAATATCCTATAATGTGGCTCCAGTCTGTATGTGTCATTTACTGTCATGATCCCCTATGTGAATCAGTCTGGGCATTTCTTATATTTTTATATTGTTAATTTGGAGGAAGTGAAAGGTGAGTTTTTCACTTTGATACAGTGACCTGGCTACTTCACAGATTTAGCAACAGCATCAGACTCACAATGGTCATTTTTTGTAAGAAAGAGCAAACTGGATGCAGCAGAGCCAAGAAGTCATCTTATTATTCACAATTTATTCGTTATTGTTAAAATCTCAAGCCTACATCACCCAGAGTGCAATTTTGACAGCCAACAATTGGGTCAGTGTGGACTTTACTAATCCTTAAAATAATGATTGTAAATGATTTCAGGATGAATTATATGAGAACCTGAATACACGTTACAAATTAGGGCTCAGAAATAAATTAATCTTACATTATTACTGAGATTAGACACTAAATATCTTCTTAGATTATGGATGTTTTGGTTTATTGTAATATGGCTTAAGTTTTGTCTTTTCCTTTTTTAGTTTTGAGGTCTTCATTACAGTGAAATGTCTATTTAGCAGACTTTTTGTTGCTGTTCTTATATTTGCCTTTAGAAAAAACATAGTCTTTTATCCACATTATTGGGGATAATTTATCAAAAGTCTAATGACATGAACATTATGTGAAAAACAAATGTTCATCTCAACAATATTGTAGCAATATTCGTATCAAGGTATTATGTCAAAAATGATGTGACATTTGATTCTGGTCACATCAACCGGCTGGCTGATATAATAATAAAAAAAGTTAATGATGCAACGACAGAAAAGTCTGTACATACAGAGTTTGTTTTATTTCTCGGGTATAAAGAAAGATAGACTTGGTCCACATTTCTCTCAAACAAACAGAAGAAATATGCAATATTCCCAACTGGAGACAAGTAATTAAAGTACAAAGTACATTAAATCTCTTAAAACGATCTCTATGGTGCGATAATAGTCGGAGGGTTTTTTTGCTTGTTTATTTTGTCTGGAATTTCAGAGATAAAGAAAAACATACTGAATTCCCAGTGCAGGTACTTCTTAAGTTGGTCCAACTGGATCTTGGTTTCGAAGACTTAAATTAACTGCAGAGGCTCTGAGTAAAGACTGAATACATGAAGACTATGAAACGCAGCTCTGTTTTTCACAAAGACTGTTGATCTGATAATCTCTGAAATTGTCAGGCAGCATCTTTGAAACTGAAGACTTAAAGCTGTTTAAAGACCGTTAACAGTACTAATCACTTGGGACAACAACATGAGCCCAGATTTATGGAATCAAAGTTCTATTTTCTAAAAAAAATTTCTTTAAATGTTTAATACAATATTTAGCAGTTTTGTAAAAACAAATTCAGCTTAACTTCGCCAATATAAAATCTCCACTAAAGATTGGATCCACAGTTCCCATGGCTATCTGACCTGCCAAATATGATTTGCAGCTACATTTGTTTGCAACTCCTTTGAATTGTTCAGCTTGACAGCAAGCAGGGGCGTCCATACACGCATTAAACATTCATATAAGGGATTTGACGATACTTACAGACAAAAGATATCCAGCTAAAGGGACAGTTCACCCCAAAATCAGATACACATGTTCTTTCTCTTATCTCTAGGGCTGTTTATCTAGACTGTCTTTGGTTGAGATTCCAAGTTTGGGAGATATTAACCACAAAGATGTCTATTTTCTTTTTATTATGGTAAAACTAAAGGTCACTGGGGTTGTGGTTCACTATGCACCCAAGAAAAACATTTGAAAAACTAAACAGCATTGTCTCTTTTCCATAAATCATGATGCAGAGAAAGACATCATACCTCTGTATGAAGCCTGCAGCTTCTAAAGGATGAGGATGCCATCCTTCTCTGCTGCACCTTAACATTAGCTAGCATAATTCACTTAGTTTGCTAGTCTCTCACCCATGAGTAGATGCATGTTTCAGTCTATGTAATTATTCTGTCGGTGGTGCAGACAGAAACTTGCATTCTTGCGTCCTTTCTTACATGTGACTGAGCAAGTTCTGTGGATTATCTCAGTAACAACATCATCATTTCTGGGGAGAGACATGCTGTTGAGATTTTCAAACATTTTGTTTTTGTTTGTTTATTGGTTTGTTTGGCACTTTGAGCATCACAAGACAAGTTTCAGTTCTGGTATATTCGAGAGAAGAGAGACACTGTAGTCCAAATCTCCAAAACTCAGTAATGCACACTGAAACAATCAAAAGGATCCAGACGGATAAACAGTACAACAGGTGAGAGGATAAAAAAAGTATCTCTCATTTTGGGATGATCCGTCCTTTTAAACACAACAAAAAAAAGAAGAAATGCATTAAATGCAAACCCCTAACCTGTAATGAAATCACAAAATGGATACACGCTGGTTCATAAACTATCCTATTCCTTGATAACTGAATGTGCTATGGGTGACATGCAAACAGCGAATCATTTCAGAGACATGAGACACAACGACAGAAACAACACAGAAGCAGAGAGATGGCTGCAGGTGGTGAGGAAACTATAAATAAAGAGAACACCTCGTCACTTAACATTTGAAATCCTCTGCATGATTTGACCTTCGCTTGAATTCAGCCATTGGTGATTAGTGTTAGCATATCTGTTTTCATAAACATTCACAGACAGTTACTTGATTTGTAATAGTAACAATAATAATTATAATAATTGTTATTTCAAAAGTAAATTAAAAGAAGCACAATAAGGACAAACAGACACAGCAACTGAAACTAAAATAAAATATTTTATCCTGATAAATTCAGGATAAATAAGCTTCAGGATAAATTCAGCTTTATCGCCTAACTCGGAAGATCATTCATATCTACGGCCATTAGGCTTTCTAACCAGCCAATGGCAGATGAGCTGCCAGATATCATGATTACCCTTCTGGGATTAATAAAGTACATTCTATTCTTCTGTTCTATTCTATTTATACGTATCTGCATGCAGATTACCACACAGACGGCCAGAGAGAGTGTGTCAAGGGAAATGCAGAAACAAAAATAAATCCCAAACAGTTAGTTTGGAGCAGAATACAAAGAAGCTAGAGATAATGGATTGAGCCACATTTATGCTGAGACGTGCACAAGTACACACACAAACATATTGAAATCTCCTTTCTACTAGGTCGATCACAATATTATTTAAGTGACACAATGTAATTTGCACTTTGATAAGAAAAGTGTGTTGAAATGTGTTATCTGCAACATACAACATTTAACATCATGATGCAAACATTTACTTCAGCATATTATGTGCAGAACAAAACAGAAAAGCAAACCAAGTTTTGCTCAAATTTTAAATATCTGAAGCAAAAAGCACAAGCATTACTATATTTGAACAGAAATTACAATGACATATGCTAACCAAACTGATGTAATCCTATAGGTACATTCAGCTAGAGTGACAGATCTTGATACTGAAGATTTCTGCAGATGATAAAAGGATGGACAAAAGACAGAAAGAGGACGAGAAAGAGAGATAAAGAGAGAGATAGATAAAGAGAGAGAGACCAAGTAAAGACCAGCAAAAGTAAGGGCATAATGTCAGTGTAGAGCTACATGCGGATGTATTCTCAAGGGTTCCTACAGTCTGTCATCTTACTTAGTTATAACCTCTCTCCGTTCCTCAGCCTTCAGGCTTACAGATGCTTCACTGTAGTGACTGCACACAGTTCCTTACTCTACAGGTTGCTATGGTGATCATCGACCTGAGAAATATGTAAATGACCACCTACCAATCCACAGGTATTACAGAAAAAAAGAGAGACTGTTCTATGTAGAATAATGACAGAATGGATCACAGACGCTCCCTTATCATCATCATTATGTATCTACAGTATTTTCTAACGTAAGCCATCGAAGTAAAAAGCTAATGGTTTTTACTGGTACAGTTGAAACAATTAGTCACTCAATTGAATAATAGTAACGAATCTTCTGATAAATGATGAATTGTCATTTAAAAAAATATATATATACAAAAAACGACTATCTGAAGCTTCTCAATATATGTGAATAACTGCTGCCTGGTATTAAACTGAATAACTTTAGCTGTTAGACTGCTGGTTGTATCAGAAACAGCAATTTGAAGACACATTTTACCTCAGTATTTTTGACATCTTGGAAATTAAAAAATTTGATTGATGGTTTCATCATACTCCCTCAGCAGGATCAGAAAAATCTCCACGTACTCCATCAAGTAAAATATGTTACTTTTAATAACGCTGGAACTCTGAAGGCTCTTTTCATCCTGTGAGCAGCAGTTCCTGATTTATACTTTTAGTGCCAGGTGCATCCTGCATGACCTGAAGGTGGCCTCTTGGAGACTCATCTAATAATAGCTGGTGATGTTCAATAAAATGGAAAGTACAGATAGTAGTCAGGCTGAAACAACTCTTTGAACTCAATTACTTAAAATTATCGCTTTGTTTAATCCACAAGGCTATATACAGCCTTCACACAACACACTCACACTGAGGAGAAGCGGCCTGAAAAAACACATACATTTTTTTTAAAGGCACGGATTGAGAAACGGCGAAAAAGAGAGAAAATAGGAAAGAGAGCCCAGAGGAAAAATATAGAAAGTTTCTAAAGTTTAGGATCATTTCAGGCTGAAACAAAAATACTTTCTACAGAACCTGCTGCAAAAGCACAACATGAACACATCTCTTCAGAAAGCATCCAGTCTAATGTTCCCATGCCTCCAGTCCACTGAGCAGACCCGACACAGGGCTACGCTAACCTTACGTCATTGGTTGAGATGACGGATGAGCCGAGAGTTTCTGCTTTGTATTTTTGTCATTTGCAGACACACTGTTCTTTGCTGTTTGTGTCACAGTTTAACACACACACACAAAAACATACCCCTTGAACACACATATACATCTGCTCTCATCACACTGATGCAAAAACACACTCCAGGAAGCAAAATATCTGATGGTGTAGTCGCAACTGGAGCCCTCACTGCTTTTATACCAAAACATTGGGAAAGTGTCAAGGCTCTGCTTCAGACTAACAACATATATACAAACAAGTACATTTCACATTGAGTTTGTGTGTGTGTCTACAAAAAACAATTAAGAAGGTACATTATGTCCAAAAACACAGCAAGGTGTAATTTATCTGCATACAGTGCTGTTCACATACAGCACAGAAAAAAAAAATTATGCTTCCACATATCTAAATGCGTCAAGACTAAACATCTGAAAGTAAATCTGTGTACCTCTTACACACAATCACACACCTACACATGCATACATGTGTGATGCAAAGGCTTTCTGGAGCATGAAATAAGCTTTCCTAGGGAACGGTGAAGAAGAGAGTGGCTGATGTCCCCTGCTATTTCTTAATTAAGTGTACGGCAACTTCCATCTTAAAATCGTAAATGTCACCTCTGAGCTTCTGGCTACCGTTCCAGTCCTTCCTCTTGGTTATGGCTCTTAAGTTAAATACTGAGGCGCAGGCTGAGTAATGCAGCACTTAGCCATATTCTTAATAAAATACACTGGCTGAAGGGCTCTGTAGCTACAGCAGAGGGTCATTCATTATTGTGTAATCCCAAAGATAAACTCAAGAATGTAATTTTGTTCATAATGTCAGGGTGAAAAAATTTATTAACTGTCAAAACACAGAACATTTTTCCCAAGAGTTTCTTTTCCAAACAGGTAAATAGATCCTCTTTTCTCCTCCTCCTCCCTTCCCTCTACTTCCCCTGCCTGTATATCACAACCAAAGAATGTGTGATGTTGTGTCTTGTGTGTGCCTACATGTGTGTGCATGATGTGCTGTGGACTGTGATGAGCCGAGAGGAGGCAACTCGACGATAAGAGACATATCGGTGCTCAGCACCTGCCTGCCTGCCTGCCTCCTGACTGCCTGACTACACAAGCTGACTGCATGTGGAGTCCCACTCATTGTCACAGCGAAAAAATCCCTAAACTGTAATGAGGAAAATAAAGTGGAGTGTTCAGATTTTGAGGCTAGTTCTTTTCCCCGTGAATGAATCTTCTCTCTGCGTGCCATGATTTCACCACATCAAACATATTTCAGTCGAAATAGAATTTTCATTTTTCGCTCTTCTGACTTCAACATGTGATCAATCTTAAGGAAAGATGACAGCAGTAAAGTTTTTGGCTTTGAAGATGAAAGAGCACCAGCTTCAAAAAACAAACAATTTTGTCGGAACCATGCACGCCTCGGTGCATTTGTAACTGTGTAACAAAAAGCTGCAGTAATTTTGCTGACAGGTTAGCTTCTGTCAGTGAAGTTATACGCCTTTCAGCTTGGTTTACCTGTGCTGTAATGGCCCTGCCAACTCTGATCATGCATTCCCAATACACACACCTCCTTTTACGGGGGCACTCTAAAAATCTTGTGCCTATTTTGTAGCACCTGACTTTATTCCCCCGAACAGGTGTGAGCACAGATCTGTAAATCTGGGCCCTGGTTGTGCTCTGTTTGGTTAGATTTGTGCAGCAGGGAGCCTAAATGTTGTTTAGTATCAGAAAGCTCAGTTGTTAATAACCTCAATGAAATCTGACATTTGTTTGCCCCCGGTTCGGATAAAAGGTATGAGTTTAAACTCTCATACCTGCAGATATAAAATACTTGCTGCAGTGCTCCAGTGAATAACTGATACCAGTTTTATTAACTTAAAGTTTCATCTTGTTTTATACTTAGATGATTGAGCTTCACTGTACAGAATTGTGTATCTGCACTCTTTGACACCGGAAGTGTGTCTGTGCATTCATATGCTGAAAGTGGAAAGTCCCTCTCAGCTAATAAAAAAATTTTATGTTAAAAGGCAGAGGGAAGGTATGAGCATAAATTGTGACGTCATAAACAAATTGAAAGTCAATTCTGGTCCAATTTTCAGCTGACTTAGGGACCTAAAGCCACCAGTGCACATTTGCTGAGCACTGGACATCAGACATCTTTGGTCCAGCAGAAAAAATTTTAGAAATGAACTAAATTTGTCTTTATTCAAAAATATATATCAGACACACATTTATTGTTTCAAGCAGACAATTTGTACATATGTCTCAGAGGTCCAGTGTGGTTCTATGTGTAGAATATGGCAGAAATGGAATATAATAGTCATAAGTGTGTTTTCATATATGTGTGGGTCTTCTTGGAGTCTGTTATGTTTCTTCAGTAGCCCAGAATGGACAAACCATGACTGGCTTTAGAGAGGGCTTTTCCTTTTTTTTTTTAAGATTTATATTGTCACTGTGGGCCTACACACTTGGAAGTGGAGGATGAGCAGGATATTCAGTTTGGTGCATTCTGCAAGATAGCAATAAAAAATCCTACACACTGGACTTTTATCATATGCCTTGAGGGGATCTCAAACTCTGTTCCGAGCTTAACTTCCCACCTTTCTCCCCAAATACACCATAACCATTTTACCCACCTAATCCTTGACTTTGCAGCTTTCCCTTCCTTTTTTTTCCTCCACTACATCTAAACATATAATAACAAATGCTGTGTTGCACTTACTTCTCACTGCCCCTGTCACAACACCACCACTTTGCAATTAACTTTGCTTTCTCAAACTTTACACATGGCTAAGCAACGCTATCACACAACGTCGAAACGGAGAGGAGAGCACAGATGATTAGCCGAGACTCAGGGAGAGAGGCAGCGAGCAGCCAGTGAACACCTCTAAGCCAGTAAACACAGGGACATTCACAAGTCCTTTTTACAGCCTTTCAATGGAACAAACATGCAAAATTTGTCATCTATTATTGGATGAGTCTTCCATCATTTACACAAGTCTTTACACATAAAATGAACATTTTAGAGTCTGTCAACAAAGAGGCAGAAAGGGAAAAATTATATTTCTGAGTCAGTGAACAGCTGAAATTTCTGAAAAATGACACTTTACCACAAAAGACACCTGTGCCTCTTATCCGGGACTCAAACAGACTCATATTCCTCTTATTCTCACCTTTACTGTCATGCCACAAATGTTCCCTGGTGCACTGTGGGTGCTGTGCACAACTCTTCACGATAGAGACGATTTTACTGATTGATCCCTTTAAATGGTCCTGCTACAGGTTCGATACGAGCCCACCGAGAGCATTACCCGCAATATTGTTGATTATCTCCACATTAACATCGATTATAATGGGTCCCCCCCCCCCCCCCCCATGCTCAGTTATCACTCTGTGGTTGCTGATACGGAGCTACATTATTGATCGCGGCCCATTAACAGGGATAAAAGTGCACAGTTGCTGCCTGATTCATCACAACTCATGCTGGCACCATCACCCTGTGGACCATCTACACTTGCAACTGGAATAAACATGTGTCCACAGGTACACTTTACACTGGATAGCTTCTATAAAATGAATCTGGGAGTTTATTAAAGCATACAGAGCATTAATGCAGCTAGACTCTCCACAGACGGAGTTGAAGTGTGTAACAGGGAGCATGAATTTTTTATTAAAAACAAAACAAAGAAAGTTAAAGGAAATAAGATAAGATGTTATCTTCTGAAGATCTTTATACTCAGCTCTCTCCATTAGTTGTGCTGGTTACAGAACTAAAAATAAGCATGGAGATTTTACTGGGCTTGTTGATGGGTCATTTTGCATCGCTAGCTGCAACAAATACAACGTTTGTTGGTGAAATGGTCAAAGTGGTAGAGAGACAGTGACACTGATTAAAGCAGCTGCTCAGCTCGAAGAGAAATTCATTGAGCATTCTTATTTACTTTTTGTAAGATGCCAAGGGAACGTTTTTTTGTCAAATATTGCACACACCGACTAATGCAAGCAAACGAATTACACATGACAATGAAAACCGCAACACGAATCGCAAGCAGTCAGCGGCTCTGCTTCAATGCAATAGTCAAGCTCTTTTAGATATGTGCACCACAGCAGGCCACGTTTTCCTCTCTCCTCTCCTTTGCCCAAGGTGCATTAAATGGATTAAAGCACGAAGAGCAGCCAAGCTTGTATTCATTTCCTCCACACTGAGAGTGAGAGCAGCAGACAGCCTATTATGGAGTGTCACAAAGTCCCTGGACCATCTCGCCAAATCAAAGACAGAAGATTAAAATCTTTAAAGTAGATACAATCTTCTGCTTTATGGCTGCAGTGTTTGCTTGCTTTTTCCTTAGCGTACGCAGGAGTTACCACATTTGTATGAAAGAGAGGATACAGCTAACAATTTATTATAATTTAATGGCCCGTTAACCCTGCTGAACACTCACATTGCCTGCATGCAGATATGTTTATTAAACACTTTGCCTTTATTTAAACAATTTGCAAATGTTTTTCTATATGGAATTTCTCATTATGCTAATATATACAGAGTAATTGGGCAAATGCATAATTTCCCCCCAAATCAAAAGCAGATATACAGTAAAGAAAACCTGCTGCAAAAAAAGCATGGCTGAGGTTTCACAACTTCACCACATCAGCTAGCACCATCAATATTTTGTACATTGGACGACGAAATTGCATCTGAATATCTATTTTAACATAAAGTGGAAGGATGCAGCAGAGATGTTGATGAAGCACCCCTGTTTTCTGTCCCACTGCCAGACTGAATGTCTAATAAAACACCAGGAAGAAATCCATGCAGCTTTAAATTAAATGTCATTATTTGTTACTTTATGGACTGATGTGATTTTTGAAAACCTCCAAGACAACAAAAGCTGCACAGTTGCTGCACAGTGGTGGACTTTATCCAGGCTGAGGCAGGGGACAAGTGAGGCCTGGCTGAACCCAAGCAAGCAGGCAGCAGGACTATGGCAGCCTAGCAAGCCAGATAATTACACACCCTGATGGAGAAAGCACTTGGCATTCTCTGCACATCCACTAAAACATACCAGCACTAGATAAATCAGGGTCAAGAGAGTGAGACAGAGTGAATGAAGGGGAGGGCAAGCTGCTAAAGCTGTTCCCAGATCAGCCAGAACTAAACCTCAGAGAAGTTAGGTTACAAATCCATCCCCTTGTCTTGGCTTAAACCTGAGCCCTCTGACAGACAGCATCAACACGCTACAGATCAGACGTACATTTTAATTTGTTATGGATAATTTTCTGAATGAGTGTAATCAATGTGTCATGTCAGTAAACACAAGCACTGTACTGGCCAGAGCTGCTGGGAAAAGGCAGCATGATAAACACAAATGATGCATCTCTGTGAGTAATGCAGAGGTGAACTCAGAAAATAAAAAGGGCAGCAGGATGCAAAAAGTCTTGACGACTTTACAATAAAAGAATATCAAACCCTGGTTTGAATTATGCATATTGACTCAGGATTTAAGTATAACTATGACACTTGTGTCAGATATACACACAGGGAGATATTTACTATTCAGCCATTAAAGCAACACCATGTAGCTTCTGGAGAAAGGAAGTCGATTTTCAAGTCATGGTCCAGGGAAATTTTCAAAATGAAGTTTTTGCTCCCCTGTTCTTATAAAATTTTCCAGGCAAGTGCTGTTTAAAATCTTGACTGAAGCGCTATTATGCGTATGCAAAACCAACAGGTAGTGCTAAAACCTTAGTCCTAAAGCCAATTTGACCAACCAGAAGCCTAAAAAAGTTATTATTATTATGAGGCAAACCGCAGCTTGAAGTTTAACCGGTTCTCCTCCATAAGCTGACAAGTTGATGGCAGGGATTGTAATGTGCTAGATTGAGAAGTGACCTCTGCACAAGCCCATTCTGAGGCTTCTGTTCCTCAGCATAGCAAAAGATTGACTGTGTACTTGTGTGCAAACATGCAAAAAGTCCCATTAGCATGGTTATTAGCATGTATTATCTCATGTAAACAAAAGAACAACTAGTTTTGTTCAGTGTAGTACAGTTTACATTGCACTACATCATCTCCACTAGGAGAGCACCCTCATGTGTTCCTGATGCGGCAGTGGGGCAGAGACTGAGGTCAAACTGGGTAATGTGGTTAATGAGGTGTTGCACTGGTGTGTCCACACCTTGTCATTATGGCACGTAAATAAAAAGCTGTGGGCAGAACCATATTTTCTTACTCCCAAGTTGTCAAAAAAAATGATGCTTTGTCACACCCCTCGGCATCTAATACAGATGCATAAGCTATCCTTTAGCTCTTTATGGGAAGTCTGCCAGAGAGCCTTTGTAAGATGTGGTTAACATTATGAAACAGGTCACACTTCTTTTTTCATTAGGCACCACAAACATTCGATTAAGGTTTCAGACAACATCATTGCTTCAGGTAAAAAAAAGTAAGGTATTTTACATGCAGGACGTTCAAGAGTGCAGTTTGAAAGTTTTAAATAAGTCTTTATTTTTAGTTTAGTTTTAAGTTTCAGATGCCATATTGTTGTAGGTTGTAGTCTGTAGGTTAAAAAACTTTTAGTTTTAGTTTTGGTTTTATATATTAAATTTAGTTTTACAGTAGTATTAGTGTTTTTTATTTTAACCAAGATCCAAACACATACAAAATGTGCTGATAGATGCTTCCAGTTTAAATATATGTTTAATTTATGTGAAGCATGAAGGCTCTACAGCTTTTATTTCATTGTACAATCATGTGTTGCAAACTTGATACCTTGTCACTAAACTTTAATCTTTATTTTAATCAGTTTTGGTGACTGGGATATATCATTTAGGTTTAATTTTAGTTTTTCTTAAAAAAAATTTCAATTAAGTTTCAATTTATGATAATTTTTTCATGTTTTTATTTGGTTCAGCTGAAATTTACAACATCAACTGAGTGCCTGAGTGCCTTTTATTGGGTTTTCACACTGAAGTAAGTAAAAGTCTGATGGGTCTGGTAGAGACACTAACCTGTACTTTGTGCATCTGTATGAGACGACCATAGAATGAGAACAAGTTGGACTGTTGTACTAACTCATGTTACAGCAAACCTATTGATATTCTCTCTTCAGCTTTATGTTGCTGTGTTTATATGTACAAAGGAGGAAAATGGGGCTGGGTACATCAGTTCTTGTGCATGTAGCACAATGCATAAATTAACATTACACAAAGAGAGTTTGTGGAAGCGTGCGTGAGTCAGAAAATTTGTTTACACCGTGTGAAATACATAACTGAATATTAGTCAGAAGCACAAATATAGAAAATGAACAGAATGGGGAAAACAAGCGGCAGGCTGTGGGGGAAGACCAATTCATTGGTAATCACAAAAGGGCGGAGCTGGGAGGGCTGTGCGGGTGATATCTCATGGGTGGCAGCGGTGGGGGTGGAGGGGGGGAAGCGGCTGTGGTGTATTTCATAGAGAATGAATGTCACTCTGTGTCGTTCCGCTGTCAGGCGAGCTGCTGAGAGCTGTGTGCTTCACTGAAGGGTGACAGCAAAGAGACAGAGCCGCGCTGCTGCTGTCACGGCCGCTCTGCCTATCTGTTTACAGCTGTGGGCAACTGGCTGGTGTAACTGGCTGCAGGCGGCTGGGCCTGAGTTGCTAATCATGTCACTTTTACTCTGGATGTGAAAACTATGGTGAAAGTCAACTATTAGATAAAGTTCTCATTTACAGAAGCTGCATGGAGGAAGCTGGGATTAATCTCGTAAAGGTCAGTCGTATTAGCATTTGGCTGCAGCTTGGCCACACTGCCGACACTTCTGTCTTGTTTACAGTTTTATACATCCGGAGAGGTTGGGTCAGTTAAATAAGAAGAAATAGATTTGCAGTGAAAGTTGAAATAGGCACACGGTCTGTACAGTGCAGAGTCTAGTCAGATTGGTTGAGACTCTGGGGAGGGAATAAAGCTACGCAGGCCTGACTTTCTCCTTTCAGCTCCTGACTGATGAATCAAATGTAGTCAAGTGGAACCCCCCCAGCCTGAGAACATAGATTCAAAATAACCAGTCAGGGAAACGGCATCCCTTTGCTATCTAAGAAAGCTTACTGAACTATGACGGCTGCTACTTTTTTGTTTTTTTTTCCTCAGCTCCTACTTCAGAGGAGCAATATTCCTCATTTATTTCACTTTCACTTACTCCTCTACTCTATATTTCATTATACAGATTTTTAGATTTAATGCCCTGTAGCTTTATTTAGTTAAAACAAATTGAGCTATACAGCTTCTCTATTACTGCTAATTCTTTGCCACTATAACACTATAATATAATAGTAAGCAAACACACATACACACACACAAACACACATATAAGTGTTGATGAGGAGACATACCAAAGAAAATGCCTCAATTCTGGAAGGCATACTACTTAATAAGTGTTTTTTTCAATAATTTTGTATTGTTTGTTTATATCGTTTTTCTTTTCATTTTGTTTTTATTATCTGTTCATCGGAATAACAAGCAAACATCCAACTCAGCACATCCCAGTGGTTCCTCTTGTCTGCCTCTCATACATATATATGATGTATTTTACCTTCAGCATTTCATTGATGTTTTATCGATCAGTAAAGTGGACCGGTATGGGAGGTTAAGAAGATTGCTTCTGTGTCTCTTTCTCTAAACACCAGTGTTACACTGAGTTGCAGCTACACACTTAGCTGCTTCCACCGCCCTCAGTTCAAAAGCCTGTTCTTGCTACTGGCATTTACATGCAGCTCATACTGGACAGGCATTATTGCTTTACGTAATGTACCGCAGGATATAAAAACTACTCCATTTCATGTCAAATGAGCGAATGATTCTTGAAAAACACTGAATTTGGAGTCATATAAAGCATGAGAAGAATGCCTGCACCGTTTTGGCTTTCATCAGACAGGATTGTCCTGTTTGCCCTAATATTTATGACCTCCATGGTTGTACCGCAGTCTCAGGACAGCGTTAAAGTCTGCCCCCTGCCCTCTATAAATATATTCTTTATGGCCATAGAAGTCAGGGAAAGTCGTAACAAGCTATTACATGGATGAGCTGCATTTCTTAACCTCATCCGCCTTTTATCAACCAAGATCCTGCTCAGTGACCCACAGAGACCGTCAGAGCTGAACATCTGTTTGGCTAACCTCCTCCACACATCTCACCTCTGTGACAGGCCAGCTCTTAACTACCACCCTGATCCGTCACAGCTCAAAGTCCCTCCTCTCCACATCTGTCTGTCCATCCATCTGTATGCCAGAGAGAAGGCCGGGTTATTGATCTCAACTCAATGGAGCAGGCTCACAGTCTTTATAGCAAATCTATGCTTTAACTGACTCTGGCTGACGGAGCAACCTGCTGTCCAACAAAGCTCTGTCACAGAGCTGCAAGGGCTGCAACAAAACTCAGCTGAGTGGGGGCTGACTGTAAATGTTAGCCTAGAAGAAGCAGCATGGTAGAACTAAGTTGTGCTGTGAATGTAAACCCAAGAAGGAGAAATTGGCAAGGCTCAGTGCATGACCTGTTGAACTATGCTCAGGACATGTGCCTGTGATCATGTTTATAGAAACCTATGGTAATCAAATAGGGCACAAGGCATGGTACCTTATTACTGTAAGGAATGAGTGTCCCTTTGTGCATCTTGGGGTCAATAGTTGAATTATTTTAATGGGCTGCAAACAACATTTACTTTAATTAATCGGACCATTGTTTTCTTATGTGCTTGATCATTTTGTATGTATGTATGAACTGCTCCAGAATAAGGTTTTTTAACGGAAATACTTTTTTGCCAAAAGCTTGAAGCTTGAATCTGAGAATGTTTGGAATGTTTTGTTTCAAAAAGATTTTTAAAAATAGCCACAGATTCTTTTAAAACTATTTATTCAACCTTTTTATTCCTGCATGGCAAGAAAAAAACAAAGAAGGCTATGTCAAAGTTACAAGATAATTATCTGCAATGGCAATAAAAAAACGAGAAATTAAATTCACTCATATCATCCACAGTCTTCCACGGACAGACAACCTTTGGTCCTGTCAAAGTAAACCTCTTGGCTGGCGCCAGCATATGGCAAGTCTTTAGCAGAGAGGTCATGGGGTTAAGATAGTCTGCAGACTGCGCACTCTGGAAGCTGGCATATTAATTTTCATGTTGTGATGAAGGTCATGTGGTGCCATGATCACATTAATAATGTAGGAGTGAGTCAGAAGAGTGGCTAAGCCCAAGACCGATGGGTCAGCCAAGTCCAGTTAAGTGGAACCAAGGAAGTCTTCCAACATGTGGCCGAGCAGATGCTGATTTTTCATCATAGTCTTATGGCAGAATGTGTCAGATGGAAATTTTTTTGTCAAATGAAAGAATAAGTGAGAATAAAAGAGTGACAACTACTGAGCTCAATCCCTGGAAGGTCTGATCATGTTTCTAGGCGCTTATCTCTGTAACAGTGCTTGTGAACTACTTGAAGCTTAGACAGAAAATTACAGCCATTCACAGAAGTCAAACACATACCCAAGAGATAAAAAATGAAAAATAATGCGCTGTGAAATGACAATAAGAAAGATCTTCAGCCTTTGACAACATAAAGGAATAGAGAAAGATTTGAACACACATTGTTTCTATATGTGAATTAATCACTGACATGTGACAATGGTAGACAAGTCTGTTTATTCTGTTCAGATAACACTGTAGGACATAGAATGATAAAGCCTGTCTGACATCATTCATCTTCATTTGTCTTGGTCGAGGTACGAACAAAAACAGAGTGACTCAGAAAAAGGAGAGAGACAGAGATGTAGAGGAGCTCAGTCCAGGTAAGAATGATAGGAAGTCAGTGTGCAAACAGAGCTGCACTGAAATTCCACTGAAATCTCCTTCTGGAGGAGAGTTTATTGTCCAGGTTGCTCGTTGCTTAATGGAGTTTGGAGAGAAAAACAAAATTATGTCCTGTATCTTCCTCAAGGTTGTGATCTCCACTGTGGAAGGAGTCCCATCCACTCCAAACCCACTTCACTTTTTTCAGATGCTTTTAATCTTTTACCATCCCTGTCGTCGACAGCTCAACTCAGAAAACACACAAGACCATACATCACTATTTTTTGATAGCATTTTATTTGCTCTCATCCAAAACATTCATCCCCTTGCTCTCAATGGGGTTAAAATTGAGTTTTATCCCATGTGTGAGTGTAGCAACAATTCTTGCCATTTCAACATTTGATGAGCAGCAGTTGAGTGGAAGTTCTGAGGAATCCAACCAGATAAATAAATCAGTTACCAGCTGAATTTACCAGAGTTTTGTTATTGATTGTAAAATATGTATTGTAATTACTTACTTTTACTCAGAGGAAAATATGTAGTTAATTTTTTACTTATTAAAAATGTTGATTACAAAGGGGTTACATCTGATTACAGTCTTTAGTAAAAAGTTTATATGTAGAATATAAAATTCATTCCATTGCTTTCCATCTTTTTGCTGTATGAAAATGTCAACATGGGTCAGCAAAGACACTAGGACAAATTTCAGTTCAGCACCATCAAGTATAAGATGGCTTACAGCAAGCTGTCTCTAAATCTAGACAGGCTTCATTCTTTTGAAAGTTTGACCATAAAGTTTGAGCAATGATTTCGATTGGTTCTCTCGTTTGAATTTGCAGAGTCTCGCCTGCCAATCAAGTCAATGAGCCGTGCTCCAGGGCAACCTGAGCCTGTCACACCCACTGCCAGCCAATCACGTCAAGGCTGGTGGCGACATCACTCTATAAAAACACCCTAAAGTTTATTTATGAGCAGAGAAAAATATTGTCAACAATGTAAATGCTTCATGTCAAAGCTGAAGAAACTGAAGTTAATGTACTACAATCAATCACATCAAATGAAGCTTTAAAACCCACTTCAAATATTTTTTATTTTGTAATCCACAAACTTATTACAATTAAAAAGTAGCCTTTAAAGCAGTGTTGCTAACGCAGCAGTGTCTCATAGCTCATTTCTCGTATCCTAAATAACAGCAGCCATGTAAGAGCAGTCTCTCCTGTCAAAGAGCCTAAATACTGCTTTGTCAGCAAATCATGTTCAAAAGATGTTCATGTTCAATTGATTTTAAATGGATTATTTGAACACTATCAATTACAGCATCAAAAGTAAATATTGTTTCTCTACCTTTTTTTTCACAAGCAAACCTTGCAATAAGGCCTGACCATGCACAAACACCCATTCGCTGAAAACGCACCTTTGTGTTCAACTAGACCACCAAAGCTGCATATCTAACAACAACCTTTCTAGTCTAATCTGAACCATTCCCTCTGGGCACGCTGTGACAATGTTAGCCGGTGCAGATAAAGCTAAATGTGGCTAAATGTTTGACAAGGCAAGAAAGGTAAAGAGCTCTGCAAGTCAGTCTACTCTCTACAAACATACAGTGGACATTTTCCACACAAATTACAGCCTGAAGAGCCACTGCTCTTTCTTTCTCTCCTCGCTGCATCACTCACCACTCAAGCTGTTGCATTTACCCACAGTCCATTTTCAAATAGGCAGTCAGCTTTGGCTGTCAGAGGAGAAAGACTAGGTGGCGACAGATAAACAGTCAGTGGCAGAGAGGAGGGGAGAGAGAGATTACCAGAAACACAAAAAAAGAAGAAATGTGCGAGCAATAAGTTCAGAAAGTGAAAGTGATAAACCAGTCAGCGGCGTGTACTAAATGGATGCCATCTGGCCCTACTGAGGAAACGATGCAGCCATACAGGCATGGCAGGCAGGCCAGCAGGTGAACACAGCCAGAGACAGACAGAGAGAGAGGTCCTGCAGCTGCACAGATCTTTGTTTCTGCATCTTTACTTCATGTTACAGAATAGCAAGCAGCCAGCACGTCAAGTGAGGCTCATAGAGATGGATTTTGTGTGGTTTACCTGGAATCCAGAATGAGAGAGTTTGGCTGGAGAATTTACCTGCAAGAAAAAAGTTGGAGAGGGGACTAGATGTAAGATACAGTAAAAAAAACGACTGTAGAAACTGCTGATGTAAATTCAAAACCACATCTGTGTGATCTGTGTATGCACATGCATGAGTATGCAAGGGTTTATAACTAAGGGATTGAATAGAACAGGATGGTGAAGGACAGGAGGGGAAGGATTTGGAGGAGAAAAAACAGAGCCACTTCCAATTTTAATCAAGTAACTGCCTCAGGTTTTAAATGATCCAATCTTGTAGATAAAACACACAATGAAAAGTTTATCAGCAAGAAGTCCAGAACTGACTTTCATGCATCAGCCTTCACTTTCCTCACAGAGTGAACTGTGTCGTCCTGCAGTATTTCTCCAGGACTGGCCATTTCAGCCTGCAGTGACACAAAAGATTAGGCGCAGTGCCGTTGGCTTCATTTGATTGGCTCTCTCAATGCAATGGGCTGTCTATCACCACGAGTCACGAACCACAAATCCTTTCAAAAAACAGTATAAATATTCAGCAGGGGTTTTATCGCTAAACAGATTGAAGACAGTGGCAGCCATGCTGCCAGAATGACTTTCATGTTTAATGCTTCCTAGAGGCCAGACATGTGACAGGCACAGTATCTTTGTCCAGGAAGGCTCACTTCACAGTACACTGGGGAGTTTATTGTGATGCCTCTTTCATAATCCTAACAGGATTTTTGCAGATTCAAGGATTTGCTACATTTGACATGAAATGTTGTCAGTCTGCGCTAAAGGCTGACAGAAGATTGAATGGGAGGTACGAGTATGCAACATGACTTCACATGCATATGTATGTAAAATTAGATACAATTGCAACTAAAGGGTCTACCATCTTCATACTGCATCATCTTCTTTTTCTTTTTTGTCCACATCCACAGCTATGGTTAAGATGTATCTTGTCACAAAGCAGAACAAAGCTGCTTACACTGCAGTTTTCTCCCATTCACAGTTTCCTAAGGGAGGAGAGGAAATCTGTGTTGGACACATGCAAACACTGACTTATTCAGCTTACATCAGCTATTTAACAGTGTCTTTATCTTGATCACTAACTTATGTGTATTTGCTTGATGGGTCTCAATCTGTTGCTACACACATATAGTCCACATGTGGCTAATAAGGTCCGGTTTTAAGGAGAAAAATTTTTGTTTGCTTTGGACAATTCTGCTATCTGTGCAGTGCGATGCTGTGAATTTCTGCAGATATACAGACTGCAGTCTGCTGTGTCACTCTCTGCCAACACTGATAACATAAGAGCTGTTACACCTTGGACCAGTTCATGATAAATAAAAATTTAAAGAAACATTTTTTTTTCACATATCTGTTAGAAAATATCTCCGGGGTGAGGAGTTGCATCTCCACGGTGACTTTTCTACTCTGAATTGTTCAAGTGTAAAGAAGCAATGTGTGTTAAAGTGCAAGTCACCAAAGACACTGTCCTCTTTTATTGTCTGGCTGTATTCCAGGGTTAATTCATTCCTGAGCCTGTGACCCTGTTCAAGCCTCTGAGAAATCACTCTAATTGATAGCAGTTAATAATTACACTACATTCTCTTGTAGTAAATTTGACTGTACTTAATTAGATACAAATGAATACACAAAAAATGTCTTATGAAGCATGTTATTTATTTTATAACAATAGACTGTTTGAATTTTAACTTCTCTTGTGCGTGCGTGCATGCGTGCGTGTGTCTGTGTGTGTGTATATGTGTGTGTGTTCACATATGTCTGAGCCAGAAGTGGCCGCTGTGTAATGTTGAATGTAATTAACATACAGTATATTGTGTATTTAAGTACAACCGATCACTTAAAGTGCTTGACAACACCAGCCACACACTGCACACACACATTTTTACATTAGTGTTAGAAGCTAACATGCAAGGTGACTCCACACATCAGTGGCAAAGCTATAACCAGGAGCAATTCGCTGATCATTGCCTGAGGGCACTTCAACGTGCAGACTGCAGGGGCCAGGGATCGAACCACTGACCTTCTGATTATTAGCAGACCACTCCACTGGCTTAACCTAAACATAAATGTACTGTCTATATAAATACGCCATTACACAGTTCACAGCCATGCTCTGTGAGGCTGTACTCGAGGCATTAAAGTAAATGCTTACATTAGCATATTAACAATTTTAACATGTTGGTGTTAAGTTGGTAAGTGTTCACCACCTTTACTTCAGTGTGTTGGCTTATTAGCATTTGCTAATTAGCTTTGATTGGTAGAGTAACTAGATTTTATTAGTAAATCAATATTATTATTCAAAGTACAAGTTATTTTCCATATAAACATGACCTTTTTTTATTAACTACTCTAAAATTTTTCATTGATAGTTTATTAATTTAAAAAGCCAAGAGACCACCATTAGTTCAGGTCATTATCATCACATTAAAGATTACACAAGAAAAAAAAATTAAAAACATTTTACATTTTTACCTGTATGTCAAAAATACCTCAATGTACCAAATTTAGAGGAGAAGTTTTTAGAGTTTGTCAGGAGAAAGAAAACACTCTATCACCTATCTGTTGTCTTTTAGATTTACATTTTCTGGGACCATTGGGGTCATTATGATATACACTGGCAGAAAAACAATAAATTAACAAAATTTCATCCAGCGGTTGTTGAGAGATTTTAGTGACAACTGACTGGCTGATAGAGCAATGTTGGTAGCATAGATAATTCATAAGATGGCAGCGCTTATGCTGATGCATTCTTGTGCTTATGAATTCTTCTGCCAGTCAGTGAATATAAAATCAGCCTGTTTACCTGTCAGTCATACATAAACACTGAGAAAGTAGGCTACTTACCCATTGTCTCACTTCTCAAGGCAAAGCTCCCAATAGCATGCAGTGGCTTATGAATCTCCTCAATTTCCAATTAGTGCTGCACAACTCCCAAGTTTCTGCAGTTGATTCCATCACTGATTCAAATTATAATTTATAATTCAGGCATTTACCAGACGCAGTTAATCGAAGAGATGAACAATTAGTGCAACAGTAAAATAAGTGAAAATTCTTCAAGCATCAACAGGGTAAGTAGCCAGATAATTCAGAGTGCCATGTGGAAGTGCCGAGCTAATTGTCACTGGAATGGACTCTGTAATTCCTATTAAACCATAATTAAGAATCTACATTTGAGACGCAGCATCCAAAAGGCTAAGCCGCAACCCTTGCTTGTGGGAATAGGCTAAACTAATTACGTCTGAATAATGTTGCACGAGCAGAAATAATGCTGCATTCATTTACCCTAAACGCATAAATCAAAATTGTCAGGCTCTATGTCTCTCATTATTAGCATGCTGTTGACAAGTTAACTATATTAGTTTTTTACCAGTTCTTCATATTGTCCAACAAAATTCTCTAGAAATGTATTTAACCAAATTTAAAATTTCAAGATATGAGGCATTTACCCTCAAGATCTTAGCGAGAGGCTTTCAGTATAGACGGACTTTTGTATAGATAATTTTTAAATAGATAATATTTTCTGGCTAATATAGTCTGAAACAGATAGAGATGAGACACTCTTTAGCATCATCCTATATCTTTGCCAGGATCACACAAATTGTTCAGACAAGAAGACAAATTCACAGAACATTTTAAGTGCAGTTCAGATAATTAACTGAACTGCAAATTAAGCCACATTCAGAGTGAAAAACAGGTGAGTAAATTGTGCAAATGGGTTGGCTGGCAGCAGGACTGCCAGTGTTTGCTGTTCACAACACAAAATATATGGCAACTACAGGCAACTTATTATTTACTGTCTCCTCAAGGGGTTTCAGTGGTTTATCTTATGTTCCTGAGCAGGACTGCAGCTTTCAGCCTGTACTATTTGTATTCACAATGGCTGAGATGTCATTCATCTTTGCTAAACTAATTTGCCTTCTTTCACGGCAAATTTCCTGCAGAGACCATCCAGATTTCACAGTAGCTACAGCTGCTTTGAGCTGTTAGTCTCTTCTATAAAATGCAATTTAATCCCACAAAATTTTTTAAAACATTTTTTGATGGGCTGTACTTATATGATAATGTGTAACAAAGATGTTTTGGCGATTAGTTAGTTTGTTTTTTTTTTCAAACCAGGGTTTTTTATCAGACTTGTTTCTGAATTAAATGTAAAGCCCACCTCTCTGATCTAACTAAGAACCACCCAACTACAATACAAAACAAGGACCAGAGCACATTAGTCTCTAATCAGTCTGTCACTATTAGAATTTATTTTAAGATCTCTGTTTCTGTCTGTGTGACGTCATGTCTCATGTATTATTTTGGATCAAGCCTTTGAAAAAAAAGGTATCAAATGTGAATATCACATTTAAAAAAGGTTGGAAAAACAAAAAACAACAATAAAAACAAAAGAGAGAAAGAGGAAGAAAAACAGGAAGACAATAAATAATCCAAAATGCCTCATGAAGCTTATCACTTATTCCCTCGTGTTTTAAAATATTACAAAGACTGTGCAATAATTCACTTGCGCAATGCAACTTGAGTTAAGTACAGCATCTAACATGTCCAAGAGTTGCATCAACATCTCTGACTACATGATAAACTTAAAGGCAGAATGAGTAGAATTTTCCTAAAAGAAAAGAAAAGCAAATAAAACAATGAATATACTCAAAAAAATGCTACAAATATTACAATGACTGAAAGTGTGTGACAGTGTCTATATCTGCAGAGACCCCACCTTCTGCTTGTATTCTCTTATTTTTTTTCTCTTTGAGATGTCCTTAGTGTGTGAGCTTTTGGGTAAGGGGATGTGTGACCAATCAAAGCACACAGGTTATTAGGGCGTGACTCAGTGAAAATGTAATGACCAGGCACCAGATTGTAAACACACATTCAAGAGGAAGCTAGAAAACTGGGGGAGTTACCTAGCTAGTGCTAACTCACAGAAAGTACCTTGACTCAGACCTTACAAGTACCAACTGAGCTACCAAAAGCTCAGCTGCAAAATCTCAGAAGAACTGCTGGACAAATAAAACTTGCAAGTATGAGGAAGCAATAGCTGATCTTATTTAGGAGTCCTTGGCATGAAAAAGGTTTAAAAACCCCTGGATTGATTCAACAGTTTGATCAAACTGTGGCTACTACTTTTGAACACCTGACCACACTGAAGCTGAAACTACTCTGTAATGCTGCTTCATGAAATGCAGCAATGTTCCTTGCTAATGATTAACTTGTTAGTAATAAAGCTGGTTTGGGGGGGTTAATAGTAAAAGGTCATTGTTCTCAGACCCTGCGGCCTGCGTAGCCTCTGCAGACTGGGACGCTGAAGCGGAGCAGGTATGTGCCACCCTGACCTCTCCTGCCCGAGGAAATGTTGGAATCTGGCCACAGTGGCTGCGGGGTGATCGGAAAGCGTCTGGCCACATCGCTATTCTCATCCACCCACCATCCCTCCGTCCGGCCGAGCTTCAACGAGCAACCGAGAGCCGTCGCCATAGCAACGGGCAGGCCTGCCGATGCCCTTGGGGATCATTTCTTGACAGAATACCTCAGCGTCCTCTCTCAGTAAAAGGTTGGCCCCTCTGCTGAATGGCTGTTTATCTTTGCAGACGTGTAAGCTTCAGTGTCCCCCGGCTACCTTCATCACTCTCCCGTCTGTTCAGCTCTTCCTCACCACGTAATTTTGATGCCAAAACTAATCTCTGAATTAAGTGAAGCATTTAAAGCTGTAAAAACAGGCTGAGTAGTGTGTATTCCTGTTTCCAATTCAGAACTGTTACGTGTGCCACTGCACAAGTATAATGATGATGTTGGTTGACACTGTGCACAACAGTGTACTTCAGTTTTCCTATTTGATCTTGATATGTATGAGAAACTCAGAGACAATAAGACTACAACAAAGGCTTTGTGAATAAGGTCCAACTGTGGGCTGTTCACAACAAGAATTTATATTGTTTCCTCCCTGAGTAAATCTTGGCTCCGCTGCACTGGAGAAGAGCTGAGGATTTGTCATGACACACCAATCACACACACACACCTGCAGAACAGCTTGTCACCAGCACCTCCTTAAAGATCCAACAGAATGGCCGTCCTCCCAGCAACCGGAGTGGGAGACAAATAGTGTAAAGTGGGAGATTTTAGAGGCACAGAAGAGGAAGGCAAATAAAACAGGGAGAGAAATGCACTGTCAGACTTCATGGGGAGAATCAAATGAGAAAATAATCATTCTCAATCAAAAACATGTAATCCTTTTTAGAGGCAGAACCAGCTGGTGCAGCATCATTTGTCAGCACTGTGCACCTTTGATACAGACAGATGATCCTTTGTAAGTCAGCTGAATATTGACTACAAATTTTTTTTATTCCAATCTAATCTTTTTAAATGATTGGTATAATTAAAATTCAAAGCACAAGTAGTGTAATGGATTTTTGGTCATGGACTGAGCTCAATATGAAGCCTATCTACAATACATCAACCCCTATCTGATAGCATGACGCAAGGTAGAGATCAGTAATGCATCAGTGGAATTGTAAATGAGCCGTGCTCCCACATAAGCCACTGTTATCAGAAACAACAAGTGACAAGAATATGAATCTGAACTATCGACTAATGTGACTCAGCCTACTGACAGTTTGTTCTCTGCCTGTGGCACTCAGAAAGGTATTTGCTCTCAACAGCCTATCCCTGCATAATAATCCCAAATATTACTGTCATACTCTTTATCTGTCTCTCTCTGTTTTAGCCTATTAACATCACAATCAGTGTCTCATCTTCAGTCAGCCATCACTGGAGTCCTAGATCACAGATATGAGCACAAATTTCTGTCTCTCTTTTCCCTCGCGCCATCATTTTCCATCCACTTTTTTTTCCTTCAGTCATTTTTTTCTGCCACAAACACAGAAACCCACGTGTCACAAACACACTCACACTGAGTCTGTCAGTAATCTTGCTTTTACTGCCTCCCACACAGGCATCTGTAAAAGAGCATGTGTGGTTCACAGCAGTAGCTTGGTCCACACTGGGAGGGGCTGGCAGATTCACAGACCTTAATGTGTTGCCTAGTCTGCGTGCATTTTTCTTACAGGTCCTTGATAATTGCAGTTTCTCTAGAGGCAGGCCTCAAATGTCAGATGCATTTAGCAAATATAAAAATGCTTACATTTTTTCTCCAATCCTAGATATGGACAATTTTTTTTTTAAATTAATGCAGATACTTGTGAGAAGCCAAATGCAACTTGATGAGGGTGCAACATGTCTTAAAATTTAACCTTGAGTGTTGTATTTTTTGAGCAGAATTTCGAGATGTGCTCATACAAGCAGCAGTTATACATAAAATGCTACAAAGACTATTTTAACTCCGGAGAAGGCAGGGTATATAATTTCTTTGCTTGCGTACCTGTGTCTCCTTCTTTCTCTCATGTAGGTGAATGATTGCGAAACAGAGAGCGGCCTCTGCAGAGCGACCCTGTCCCATGCTGCTCCCTCCTCTCAGGGGATGGCCAAGGTCCAGGATGGACACACGAACGCATGTGACAGGTACAGTGTGCACCGCATGACCTTGAGATTTTAAAAATGCACATGGTTATTTATTTGTCCATTAAATTATGAATGTGTGTGTTTGTGTGTACACTCTTCAGCTCTGCAATGTTAGAGGAGAGCCAGGATGGTATGGACAGTGGTACCCTAAGTCCTGCCTCAGCTCGACAGGTCACCATCCAGCGCCACCCAACTCAAGGCTTCGGCTTCATTGCTGGCAGCCAGAGGCCTGTCATTGTACGCTCCGTCTCTGCTGGTTAGTGTGTGTTAGTGGAAGTGTGTGTGTGGGTGTGTGCACGTGTATGAGAAAGGACGATAGAGCATAAAGGAAGAGTTATGGCACCTTAAGTAGGATTTATGATGACTTAAATGAAACTTTCGTTTTTGTACCGGATGTGTATGACTTTGCATGCTGGCTGTGCATCCCATCTTATCTGCAGACGGCCCCTCCTTTGGCAAGCTTCTCCCTGGAGACCAGATCTTGGCCATTAACGAGGAGACGGTGAGCGACGCGCCCCGAGAGAGAGTCATAGACCTTGTAAGGTAACATCCTTTACTGTCCCAGGAGGGAGGGATGGGGTGGGGGAGGAGGGTACGGGCCAAGGGACCAGCAAAACGGGAGAGTGGAAGTACAAAAGACATGGGTAAAGAGGGATCAAACGAACAAACTGTCTCTTATTGCCTCTGATGCGTTGCATCAACACAAACCTGTGGATGAGTCAGTCCTTTTGCAGCTAAAGGACAGCGGGATGGCAGATATAAACCCGGAGAAGCTCTCCAAATATCATACAGTCCGAGGCGTTATCTAACCCACTCCACTCTCTGTTGTCTTTCCACAGACGCTGCAAAGACACTATAGTTCTCACTGTGCTGCAGCCCCATCAGGTAGTATAATGGGACACTCACTCTCTTTCATGTTCCTCTCCCTCATGGTTTCTCGTACTCTTCAGCAGTCTTAACACTTCTCCTGTCACTCTGAATCATACAGAAACACTTACAGTGCTCTGCTCCAACAGTGCACACTAATGCGGTGCAGACATACATTAGTATTCATGGCCATGCCTACACATTAGAGTAATTTCTTTTTCTGGTAACTCCTTTCAGAACAGCTACATGTAGGCACATAAACACCTACATGATATCTTACTGTGTGCATCCATTCACATAGAGGACATGGAAATATATCATTTATTTAGCCGTCTGACTGATAGTGGATATTTTTTTTGAAGATTAAATACAGAACATGGAAATGAAATATGACTTAAATCCGACTTTTCTTTTCCATTTCATAATTTGTTACCTTGGGACTTGTATTCAAGAGTTATGCAACAGTTCTGCAGGCACTGGCCTGTGTGTTGTCTCTAAGCAGCTAACATTTTATTGTGCTCAGACCTACAAGCGCAACAATTTAAAATATTTAAACTTTTAGCAGGTGAGTTTCACGTTGAAAGTAGGTTTGCAGTTGTCGCATTGCAGCAGCATTAGCCAGCTCGCCCAGCAGCGCACGTCTCTTTAGCACTGGCAGTCACAGGGGCTTTTCTCTCATTTACGTCTCTTCTTTCAAGCTGATTCAAGAGTTCCTCTCTCCTCTCTCTCCCTCTCTCTCTCCTCATCCCTCAGTCACCTAAGTCTGCCTTCATAAGTGCAGCCAAAAAGGCCCGCCTGCGAACCAACCCGCCTAAAGTGCGCTTTTCAGAGCAAGTGTCCATCAGCGACCCAGACTCAGTAAGTTGAACAAGATATGTACATGCAAACACACACCGTCCTTCCTTGTCCTGCTATGCATTTCTTTTGTTTGATCAGAAATCACAAAAAAACTTTAAGTATCCTCTGTCCATCCCCTTCTTGTACATGTATGAATGTATAACTTTTTTGGGTCAGTGGATGGGCCTTGAAAAAACAAGACTAACAATAAAAAGCCTCAATATCACCAAATGTTGAAACATTTTAAAGTTGTTTTGTCTAATCCTACCTGGTTGTACATGGCTAACTAAATGTTCCATAGATTCATGCCTGCACTATCAACAGCATCAAAATTTATAAGCCATAAATGACACTTATGTGCTTGGATTATACTTACAAATTTTGCAATTGAGGACATTCTCAATTGCAAAACTCAATATTTATTTTCCTATAGTAACAGTTTATTAAGCAGCTCTTAAAAGAGATATGGACTGGTTGCAACCACAGTGCTGTGCTTCTTTTGACAAAAATGTTTCAGATTCTGGGGAGTACAGAGCATTTTGAAGGTTTTCTTTCAAGCAAAAGGGAGGGTCAATTGAAGACATTAATTACAACTTGGCCTTGCTTTTTTTTAAACAATTTATCACCCCTCCCCACACAATAATTTCCCAATGGTCCCAAATGCCTGGCAGTTGATCAAGGACCTTTGGGGGGAAAAAAGAGGGTCTACTGTAAATAAAGTGGGAGCACAAAGATGACAAGCAACGGACAATCAATAAAGAATCAGAAGGTGGAAGAAAAGGTATTTCATCATTCTATTTTCTATTTACCTGAACTTAATGGAAGACGGTAGAGAACTGGATTGCTCATCACATAGACCACAAGCTCTCTGATAACCTTTGGATGAAGCCAATGCAGTGCACTTGGCAGACAGCTCGAGCTCACCTTTCATTACCCCCAATTTTAAAATCTGCTCTAGCCTGCAGCAAGCACAAGTTGTCAACATCACGTGAACAGAGACATTTCCTTTATTAGACCTAAATTAAGACTTTAGTCAAAGTGAGAGATATTCCCACACACCAGTAAATGGTCTCAGTTCCATTAATCTCTCCTCTCTGAATGAACTAATCTTCCTCCCTGTGTCTCTCTTAGGATTGTGACTCCAGTTGATTAGAGCTCTTAGTACAGAACACACAGCACTGTCGATGCAGAGATAGGAAGAGGAAGCCATGATTATTAAAGATCAGATCTTTGAGCCGCCATATGCCCAAGCCATGGCAAGACATTTCTAGATCTCCATCTCCAGTGATCAGCAGCCACCAGCTGCCACTGATCATCAGGAGGCTTATCAGTGTTGGCCACCTAGCTGGGTGCTTATTGTGAGGAAGAGAGGGGGACAGAGATGAGGCCATGTCATTAGGCTGTGGTTTGCCTCTCATAACAATCACCCCGCTTGGTATAAAACAGTTCCAGCTCCGTCTCACTGACAGGAACAAAAGGAGTGGCTCATAATAGGGAGGGACAGGAAGGTATGTGCCTTCTCTGCTCTGGTTCACCCTTGCTTTAATGCTGCAGTATGGAGAGAGATCTGTTCCCTCATAATTCAGACTGAAGTCGCTTCCAATCTGCAAGAAGAACAGCTTGTTCAGCCTTCTGAATACTTAAGTTCTCCAAAAAAACAGACTGCCAGGCATCTGCTGTGGACACAGCTCCAGTCCAACTACACCCATTTTCTCAGATATACTGTTGCAATGAATCCACTTCCTTTCCCTGTCATGAGTAATGTCCACTGCTTTTTTACAAATCCTATCATCAATTAAAAAAAGGACAAAATAAAGGAAGTAGATTGGAAGTGATTTTGTTTTGGTCGAAAGCTTGGTGTGGTTCATCTTGGACTGTAAAGGCGGCTTCCCTGTGCATCTTTGCCAAATGTCACATTAAAACTCCTTGTTCTATCTTATTACATCTTCTCTCCCTCTGATCACAACTGTGGTTCTTTGAAATGACAAAATGAGAAATGAGTCATTTTCTTAAAAACCCCTACTTAAGATTAAAAAAAAAAAGAAAAGAGGTGGCAACAGGGAGGGGAGGAACCCATCACATCAGATCCTCACAGGAGGGAGCTGAACTGCCTATCATGACTTTTCTTCTAACGAGTGCTTTGAGTAAAAGCGGTAACCTTGAATCAGTCCTCTCCTCTTCTGTCTCCACTCATGAAACTCTGTGGTGAATACTCTCAATCACACCATCCAATTTTCTTTGCGTGGCATGCATATTGAAATGAATAAGCCCGTCTTTGATCCTGATACAATGCACGGAGTGGGCATCCTACGGCAGAGTTTTACTCCTCCTCTGATTGTCCAGAGTTCAACTAAAGTGTCTCTCCATTGTTCACAAAAGGCATCTTTGTTTCTTAACACTCCCCGGTTTCACTGCTTGTTATTTCTGTCTCAGCAACAAAGCTCAGACCCACCATTACAGCTGATTGTGTTTGTGCTGTAAAAAACAATTCTTGATTACCTCTTTGGAACATTCTCACACATACCATAATTTTTTCTCTTTTTATCTCTTTCAGACAATGCTCAAGGACGACTCCTTGCTCCTCATACCAAATGTGCTGAAGGTGTTCTTGGAGAATGGACAAATTAAGTCCTTTACATTTGACAGCCGTACCACTGTTAGGGTATGTATCCACGGCAGCTGTGTAGTTGTGTATGGGTAAAGTAACTAAATATCAGCATTGTTGTAATTTTAACTTACAGCAGCTATAAAATCCACTGTCATATGAAAAAATTCACAAATCATTTACTGAGATAAAGCCACTGATAATTATCCCTCAGGTCCACAGTTCCCTCAGTTCTATAAATCATTTTAGTTTTAACTTTGCTGTTTTTGGTCACTCTCACCACTCATAAAGTTGTCTTTTCCTGCAAAAAAAAATCCACAGACTATGTTTACTACGCTACAAGCACCTCACCAACTAGCAGATGGACAAAGTTAGTGTCAAACCTGTAGGCCAATTATGCGACTGCATTTTAGCTGTAATCAATTTCTCCTAGAAAGCTGGTGACTTGTTGATTGATTGCAGGCTATGACTTTTTTTCATGCCATATTTTTGTATGTCATATTTTGTAAAAAATGATCATTTCTCATCCAATAGATCAGAAAAAAACAGAAAAGGGTTAATCACTGTAGGTGGGGGCAGACTGGGGGGGTAGGTAAAGGTCTTCAACTGGCTCAAAGAGTCTGTGAAAAAATGAGCCATAAACTGATTGGACTAAACCCCCAGAAAGCTTTGCTGAGCTAAATATGCTGTTTTACTGCAGCAACAACAGGATGGTCCATTGTCTCTCAGTGTACAAAAATTCATATACTTTAGGATTAGCACTGAGCTTAACATTAGAAATTCACAGAACATAGTGCACAGTACTATTTTACTTATACTACTGGCTTTTGAGGGCTTTTCTGTGACAAAATACTGCATGTCTATGGATTTTCATCTGAATATAATACATTTATTGTTTCTGACACTTCACTCAAGTGTCTCCTTAAGATTTAAATCTATTCAGTAATTGGTTTAAAATAATAAATAGAAGAAAAACACAGCTTTAATTGTCCTTCATCAGCGTATCAGTTATTTTTAGTTTAAAAACCTCAGTAATGTGATTGCAGCCATAAAGCAACAAATGAATTCAGTCAGACAGAGGTCATTTCTGTCTCTATGTGAGCCTCTAAGATGAGTCTGACATCTCTGAAGCGAACTCATTAAATGGACTCTATTAGATTTCACAAATCTCTCCTCTGCTCATGGAGGCGGAGTGAGGGGGGAAAGGAGGAACACAGCAGCAAAGGAGAGATGGAGGAAGCTCGCCCCTGTCAGCCTAATTAATTGGAATTTCAGCATAATAAGAAGGCCTGGATCAATAAAACAATACCTCAGATTAAATCAGTGACACAAGAGGATGCCAAGTTGTATGCCTATTAGACTGTCTGTCAACTAAAGAAGCTTTCCTGCAGTATTTTAGGCTACAATCTATAGCATTCAGTGGGTGCTTCAGCTGATTGTTTGGCTTCCCCAGACGTCATTTAATGCAAACAGCACGGGTCAATACTGTTAAAACTGCTTACTCCTGAGTTTCAGAGACAGCTGCTACTTAGGTTACATCAACGAGTGTCAAATATATATTGTTTATGGGAAGCAAAATCATTAGTGTACATAATTTACAGCTCTTATTGGGGCTCCATACTGAGACTCACACATTACAGTAATATATAACCGCAACCAAATCTCTTTTAATATCCATGCATCTAATATATATTTAGAGGGCAAAAAAAATACTTTATCCTCAGGTATAGTCTGGCAAAAACTATAACTGGGGTAAAAACAATGAATTTCATATCACTGTTTTCTGTACATCCCACAAACAGGATATGAGAAAAGCACTTCATCATTCATAGATAGTGATCTGCACAAGAGCACATTGTCTCTGCACACCCGAACATGCAGACAATTTGTTAAACATAGGATGGAGTTACTGTTGCAGAATAAAAAGTATTTAAACTCTTCATTGAGCCAAATGACAAATATGGTATCAAGAGAATAAACCGATGTCAAGGATAAAAATTTGATAAATTACCCTATAAAGACAGAATAGAGTAAATTCAGGGAGACAATAGCCTCCATATGTCAAATATTTTTTTGTTGCTATACAATTTATTCTTGCTTTAGGAATGTAGTTCAATCTCTAATCTCTTTCCACTCTCTTCATTCAGGACGTGATCTCCTCCCTGCAGGACCGCCTCTCACTGCGATACATTGAGCACTTTGCATTGGTGCTGGAGGCAGGTGGTCTGGACCAGAATCAGAGGTTGCATCTGCTGCAGGACAACCAGCCTTTGACACATGTAAAAAAACCCAAAACAGCTACATGATTATATTTAGAGGCATCTCAGAAGACAAAAAAAGTTTAAATTAATGAATATAATTGAGGATCGGTAGTACGAAAGCAGTTACAGAAACTGCATGCTATCGTCACAAAGTGCCAAAGGGGGAATTGAAAAGAACTGTGGTTTGCATTCCAACTCACAGTTTGTCTTTTGGTTTCTGTTAAGTTTGGGACAAATGTCACAGGGTTGGAGATTCTGTGTTGTATGGCTCTGATTATGCTGTATTGGTCAGATAAACTGGCAGTTATATCGTCAGAAAAACAGGAATGTGAGTTGAGAGCTCTGACACCAAGGGCATCTGATCAATACAACTACTTTTAAGTGGAAGGTCATGTTGACAAGAGGTCAGATAATTCTGATCACGTGGAGTTTAGTTTTAGATGAAAATCATAGTTCTTGAAGTTTTATCGGTTTCAGCACTGTCTTATTTTCATGTTTTTATTTTAGGCTGTTCTTATTTGTGAACAGTTCTCTTTGATTAATTTTAAAAAAGTAAATCTGAACACAGTTGCCATAGCACTCAACAATAACTGTGCAAGTACATCCAGACTACACTTGCAGACTACCCTGTTTGCCCATGTAAAATGATACTGTGATAAGTGTGTGACTAATGCCAAAGATGTAGCTGGTTAAAGCTCATATTGTCGTCTCTCCTCAGGTGGTGCATAGAACCTATTTCCAAGGGATGAAGTGTCTGTTTCGCATCTGCTTCTTCCCCAAGGACCCTGCAGACCTGCTGAGAAGAGACCCCGCCGCATTTGAGTACCTCTATATACAGGTGAAGTGCTGGATTAAAGAGACTTAAAAGGATGTCATTCAATCTTCTGACAATGTTGAAGAGTTGTCTCCTTGAGGATCAAGGGATGCTGAGATGAGGGCCAATGATAATAAGTTCTTATAGGTAGTTAGTTTTATTTACTAGATCTATTAAATCATGTTTACTTTTGCCTTCTCTGAATGATTTTAGAGTTAGGAAGTTTGCACACATTGCATAGAGTCAGGCTTTAGACACAATGGCCCTGTGCAAGCTGTACAAACACACTCTCATATTAACTGCAGCTATCAACAGTCTCATGAATTTAGATGTTGTCTAGCTGTGCACAAAAACATTTCATTATGTCCTAACAGAGTCGCAATGACGTCATCAAAGAGCGCTTTGGCATGGACTGGAAATCTGACATCACGTTAAGATTGGCTGCTCTTCATATCTATATCACTGTGTCCTCCACAAGGCCTAATCAGAAGATCTCTCTCAAGCATGTCGAGTGAGTCCACAAAATAAATTAGCCTTCAAATGAACTTATGAGAAATTACAGACAAAAATTAATGTACTGCATTTTTTGTCTCATTAACAATTCTGTGGAGCATACAAGTGATTCCCATGGCGAAGTTTGTTCATTCCATAATGTCTAAATGATTAATAATTAATCCCAACAGTATTAAAAACTCAAATTACTCAAGGATCATTTTCCCTGGGTTGTAATGAGACAAAAAAAAAGAAATCCATTGCTTTGTGAAATTACATCTCTCTCGCAATTTGTTCATTTATTCTTCAAAATCCTCAACCTAGCAAGTAATTAGCTTCTGTCATGAGAACCACAGAAGCATAACGGACCCGCTGTGCTTGTAATAGACTTAGAATGGCCATGTCAAGCCAGGAGTCATAAAGGATCCAAGCTAGACTCACCTTGTTTTCCTTTGGGAAATCTTCCCTGGACTATGCCTAGCTGCTCTACTGTTGTTTTTCTTATGAATGTTTACTTGTGCAATCTTTCCCTTTGCTTTGATAACAGAAAAGAGTGGGGACTAGAGCCTTTCCTACCCCTCACTCTGCTCCCAACAGTCAAGGAGAAGAATGTGTGTAAGAGTCTATCTCAGTTGCTGAAGACCTACCAGCATCCACCTCCATCCGGCAACAAGGTTTCTCCATTTAAATATTCCAAATGTTAATTCCAACCATTTCCATGATTAATATATGAAGTAATCATCGCAGATGATTATATTGCCTTTGGTTTTACTGCTATTATGACACATTTATAAGCATTGCAAATACAAAGAGACCCTTTAACCAAAGTGCCACACTGTTGATTACAATGAACAATTAAATCTCAACACTTTGCTGCTTCTTTAGAGTAGATTTTAATTTATTGTATTCCATGTCTGCTTGATAAGGACAAATCCTTCATCTCTGTAGATGTAATTGTTGCGTAAGACTTGATGATTGAATGATCAACATCTATGGCTCAACAGTGCCCCCAGGTGGACACAGACAGTGCTGGAGAAAGAAGATTCCTTCTTCAAATATGAGCAGTACTTGTTTTATCATTGTATTGACAGGTCCCTCCTCTCCAAGGAAAGCTGCAGTACATGCGTGTACTCAACGACCTCCCACCCTTTGGTGGAATACTGTTCCACACTGTCGGACTGGTAATACATTTTTGAATCTTTGGCTACAGGAGTATATTTGTATTTCTTTTACTTAATTCCTTCCTGCATTCATGTTGCTCATGTATCTTTGAAGCTATGCATGTAGCTGCACAGGGAGCATGCCTTTTCAATGCACTGATTTAACATTTTTAAGGAAAAAATCCTAACAATAGAATTTTGAAAAGTATAATGTGAAGTTCTAAGTAAGGGTACATGGTATAAATCCATACTGTGTTCTTTTACAGGATGAGAAACAGTCAGCCACAACACTACTGGTGGGTCCTCGACATGGAATTAGCCATGTGATTGACCTCAAAAACAACCTCACAACAGTTCTAGCCGAGTTCAGCAGGGTGGCTAAGGTCCAGCTCTACCGAGAAAGCCAAGGAGTGGCTCGTGTGGAGGTGACAATCCATGAGGCCAAGGTATTACAACACAGTCTCAAAAGATGCATCTCATAGTGACAATAAACGACATTCTGCAGCAGAGAAGGAATTCATTTTGCATGCATTTCTTTGATTCCTTGATTCTTTATTTTAACCTGGTCAACGACTAAATTATTTAGTACAAAACTGCTCATCAGTTCCAAAAATTGTATTTTATCAGGTCATTACAGAATGAGCAGGCAATGCTCATTGCCTGTCCCCTAAAAAGTCTCCTAATTCCCCTCCCTACCACCCTCTGCAGCCCCTGGTCCTACTCATGGAATGGCCTGATGCCAGTAACTTTGCATGCCTCATCTCTGGCTACTACAAGCTGTTTGTAGATCCAAAAAGGACCATCTACTTCAGAACACCTGGTCAGTCTCAGCTGACCAAGGCAGGTATGTAAAAAGTCTGCTCTGATTAAGCAATATACATTGAATATGAAAGAATCTACAGAAAACAACACTGTTTACTTGTAAGCTCAAGATAAAGCATCTGTTTCACACATTTATAGATGTATAGGTGAATTGTTTCTTTCAACATCATATTAGCCGCTGCATGACAGGCAACTTTTGGTAATTTTCATTATTTGTTCAGTCTACATGGACATTGATCTGCTTTTTCATTGGCTGAAACCATCACCTGTAGTAACCAGGTTGTACTGGAACTACCATACCATGGCGCCCCCTGCTGTCCTCTCATCTCAATTTTGACTCATTGGAGAGGATACTCCATTTTTCACCATTATGGAAGTTTTCAGTGAACTTTTTGTTGTTGTCATGAACATTTACTGTTCAAACATGAACAGATCTTGTGCCATCTGCTGTCTCAACCTGTAGTCCACATAAAAGAAGGATCATCATACCATCACATTCCACCAGAACCTAACCCTCGTACCTCAAACAAACTTCAAATTTCAATATCCATCTCTAAAATAACAAATTATCCCCATGTGACCACCAGCTGTCGCATCTGCTCTCCCATCTGGATCTTCTATATCCCAACTAGTTTTTATTACCTTAAACTCTCCACTGCTCTGACAATTCTATCCTCAGATTACAGAAGTTCCCACCATGCCCACCCACGTTCAGGGGCAACCGGCTTGCCAACTGGAGGGCGGCGAGGGGATGAGAGGGAAAGCTCACACAGGGAGTCAGGGTCCGCAAGGGCCCAAGTTCCAGCAGAGCCTCAGCATCTAGGTCTGTGTCATGTCCATCTTCGTGAACAACAACAGTTTCAAGAGCTCCAAACACACGCAGAAGCTGAACTTGACATCAATGAGAACTTTATTTCCCAGGAACCCCCTGGTCGGCCCCGCACCAAATCAGACCCAACCCAGCAGAGCACAGAGGAAATAGCTGGGGTTTTAGAGAGCCCAGCAGTGGATAATGCAGGATTCAGAATCCGAGCCCAAACAATGGGCCAATCCCAGAAATCTTCACGATACTTCTGTGACTCCTGCAAAGCCAGGCACAGGGCAGAGGGTCTTACAACAGCAGTAAACAGTAGTGGGAGTTCAGGGAAACACTGCTCGAGTGCTTGTGCCTCCCGAAATGGAGGTGCTGTTGACCTTATGGCTTTACCACCCCCAGGGAATGAAGAAGAAGATGAGACAGATGGTGGAGGAGAGAAGCTGCAACCACCACCACCTGCTATTGCTGCCCCACCACCTGGCTTCAGGGACAACAGTTCAGATGAGGATGACACTAAGAGAGGGAGAAAGGCTCGAACCATATCCAGCCCGGGAGTTGCCTCTGGAAAGCTGGCCCAAGCCAAGGAAGATGTGCCTGTGACACTGATTGATAATGTTTCAACAAGAACAGTTCGGGATCATGCCCAGGAGCTTGATGATGCTCTCGTGTCCACCTTACAGGCACTAGAGGCTTTGGCAGCCTCTGAGGACTATCCCCATCACCCTCAGCAGCCAACACAGACTGCAGGTCAACTGCCTCAGTCATACCAAAGCCAAAATCTCACACACAGAAATAAGGATAATACTTATTCAATTGAATGCTACAATGTTATCAATCATTTTTACACACTACATTTGCAGTGTACTGTCTTTTTATTATTACTAATATCAGCTAGTAAATTTGCTAAAAAAAAAAAAGAATTATTACTTCTTAATTTTATGGTAGAAATATGACTATTAAAAAAACAACACATAGTATAATATATATAAATAGATAGAGATTTAAAACTACAGGACACATAGAAGATACTGAACAAAATTGACTGATAACCCAAACAAAAACATTTGTCAGGCAAAAAAATTATGTACAATGGTTTTGCATAAATTTAGAGGCAACAATAATACCTAATTATTATATCATGCTGTCTCCCTAAAAACATTTTAATGAAAAAGTTCCTTTAGATAATAAATCTTTTTGTAAATGGCAGATCAGCTCCTAAAGGCTGATTTTGGTAACAAATTAAAATTATTCCCAAACTACTTTTGCAGTTTTGTTATCAAGATAAATCCATTAACATGCAAATAAAGCACAGAGTAAAGCACAAAAACAAAGTTCTGATATTTTCATCTTGTTATAATTTGCTTTTTCCTTGACTATCATAACAATACGCTGTGTTTCCCTCCACAGGGCTGATTGTCTTAGCTGCCATTACACCTGAGTCATCACTGGACTCAGGTCATGAGACCAACTCCTCTGAACTGACAGATGTTTCAGAGATGGTGTCAGCCATGAAGCAGAACCAGAACCAGGCCTACCTTCTGGCTCACCATATCAACAAAGAACGCATCCTCTGCCGCCGTGACTTTCCCCTGGCTATCCCTGGCTGCACTGCAAAGACCATAGGGACAGGGGCGTTCTCTGTGGGTCAGATTCGTGCTGGCTGTCCACCCAAGCAAGTAATCCTAAGTAAGACTGTTCCCTTTAAAGTCAGTCCAAGTCCAGACTCTGCAGTGCTCAGTGTGGTGACAGAGCAGGGGGGCAATCAAGACACCACTCAGACTGGACAGAAATTGGAAATGAAAGCAAATACTGAGTCCACCAAAGTAAACATCCCTGATCCTCCCACTAAGTCACCTGAAGAACTAAAAGTGTCTGATGCTTTACTGACAACTCAAGTGAGTAAAGATCAGAAGTTATCTAATTCTTCTGGGGAGACACTGAGCCAAAATCTTTCTGACGGGGTAAAGGGGAAGACAACCTCACCTCTAAATACAGACCCTAACAACAAAGCCTTACCGATCCTCCTGCCTGTGGACAGAACTGCCTCTGCCAAGATTTCTCCCACTAATATGTGCCAAGATGCCAAGACTGCCTCTAGTGAGACCATTAAGCCTTCAAGCTCTACAGAACTTCTGCCAGTTGATGACCTTTTCTGCACATGCCCAATGCAACAGGAGCCTGGTCCTCAACTAAGACTAAAAGACCCACAGGTTCAGAAGGTAGTGGTGTTTCAATCCTCCTCACCAACAGATGATGAGCGTCTTCGAGCCAAAGGCCTCCAGCTGGCTAACAGCAAAGAAAATGCAGTGAAAATAGGTGCCGATCTTAGTTTGGCAAAGCCCAGTCCTCAAATACAAACCAAGTACTCCCCTCGTTTGCCTGTAAAAGCAGAAAGAAAAGAAGCATCAGAAAGCAAGGTTGAAGGTGCCCAGGGAAAATCACACCCTGAGTCACAGAAATGCCCCATAAAATCCTTACCTATTTTAGATGATCCAACAACACCTAGTCTCACTGTAGATAAGGTCTCCACTCTCCCAGCCAGAGACTCAAAGAAGCAAGGCAGTGGTAAGGGAAAGTCCCAGCGCAGTGCCCCTTTCTTGAGCTTTAGAAACCTTCTTTCGGCTACATTTCCAGCAAGAATGCGAAGGGAAACAGATGAACGGAGGGCTCAGTTGCAGAAAGTCCGTCAGTATGAGCTCGAGTTCTTAGAGGAGCTACTGAAACCCAAGTCATCCCAGGGAGAATTTCTACCCAAGGGATCCTCACCTGTGCCCTCAGGCACTCCTTGTGCCTGCCAGCTTCGCACCAGCCCTGTCCTAAAGGCACCAGGTATCTCCAGGGAGCAGCGACGCAGCTGTGACTGTAAGCGAATGTGTAGGGGCATTCGACTACCTGACACACCAGTTGGCTCCACAACAGAGATACAACACAGAGGCAGAGAGAGAACTATCTCAAAGACTCCTCCAGCAGTCTCCAAAGCCCCTCACACCCAAGGTGCTACAAGGAGACCTCAAACCTTAGAGATCAAGACCACACGAATACGCTCTACTAGTCTTGAGTCTAGAGAGCCTAGGGGAGAGCAGGGTTCCTGCTTACCCACCTGTACTTCTCAAACAGATTGCATGGGAGCTCCACAATATAAGAAGCTCCAGAGGCGTTACAGCATTGGAGAGCTGGATAACAGCACTAGCACACCTGTATATGCTGAGGTAAAGCCCAAAGCCAAGAGTCTAGAGAAGGAGATGGAGAGAGTGAGGGCCACAGGGTTGAGGCTCCCTACCCCAATAGAGCCAGTTCACACTCAGTCTCATCAGGCAGAGGGAAAGGGGAAAAAGGGTGTGTTTTTCATTCAGGGAGAAGATATACTGCGTGACAGCAAAGATGGGACTGGCGAGATGCTGCTGACCCTGCCCAGTGAAGACAGCGATGAAAAAGATAAGTGTTGCTCATTCTGTTTCTGCTACAGGAAGTGTGAGGCAGCAGATGAAAGCAGTGAGAAGGATGAGCTCTCATACTCCATACCCCTTCAGGTCCTTCCAGGCATGGAGCTGGACTCACACACCTTTCCTGTAGTAAGCAAAACACTCCAGGTTCTCAACGCAGAGGACTGCAGTGGGGAGGAGGAGGAGGAGGAAGAGGAAGAGCCACAGACACAGGAGATTGACCTGAGAGCCTGTGGTACACTGGAGGGGAGCCTGGCTCGGGTACAGGCTCTACAGGGGAAAAGTTTCAGCTTGCCTGATGGTTTCCTAAATGCCCAGTTGGATGCTAATGAGTTGCTTGCTATCCTACGTCAGTGTGCTAACAGCCCTCAAGCTGAGGGTGAGGCACGCCTTCAGCCCTCGCAGATTGCAGAGTACAAACAGGAGCTCGCTGTGCGCTTCAAAGAATTCAGAGCATCTTGTCGGCGTGTGGCGAGTGTTGAAAAAAGCCCAACACGTATGCTTGCTGTTGTCACAGCAAGCTTTCAAGTGTTGTGTGAACTAACTCAAACCTTCATCAAATTGGTTAGAGGGGTACGATCAGAAACCCAAAGGCTGCAGCTGTTAAGAAAGGTTGAGGAGGTAGCTATCAACTACACTTTGCTTCTGCGTGCAGCTGAAGAATCAATGGGACACTCAAGCAGCTTGCCAACAAAGACAGTGAGCCCTCAAGTTTCCTCCAACACCAATAACATGAGCTCACTCACTCGACCCATCAAAACTCTGCCTGCCCAGTAAGAATAATCTGGCAGGGATGTAATCAGAACAGTCCAGAATGTGGATGGCTACTCTATCCAAATTCATTATTTGTTTATTGTTTACATTTTTTTACAAGTCATGCAATGAACCATCTTCAGTAAAAATTGAAATGCAGCTGCTCCATCCCATGTTTACAGGCCCTGAGGTAGCCTTGTGGATCCTGTTTTGAAATATAAAGATACACCAAACTAATGCACAATGGAATAAGAACCCTCTAACAGACTGGGTGATACAGGGCTAATCACCTCATATCAATATTTACAATATACATAAGTCATGACAGTGTAACATTTTCTATGTAATGTATATTTGAGTTGTGTCTACTTAGCAAATAATATAAAGTTTTGTGAAGAAAAAAAGTGAAGAATATATTTGAAATGTATTGAGTTAAGAGAACTATACAGATTATAATAAATCATCAGAAATAAATGTATGCTCTGGACAGAAACATTTCAGAGATCTCGTCACGTAGCGACTTCTATTAATTGCGTAGTCCAAAGCGTTGGTCGGTTAGATGGTGATGTGTGTGTTTGTTAAATTTTCTAACTGTTGTAATGCAAAACGGTGATCTCTGTTGGCTATGTTGACTGTGTCTGGTTTACTGAAACAAGAGTGAAAATTAAGTGACAGTGCTGGAAAAAGAAAATCACTGCAAGACAAGTATGACATTTTAAACTATACTGACTGACAGAGGCCCATTCTCTCACTATGACAGTGCAGGTATAAAACACACCTGCTCAGGGCAGACAATGTAGCAGAGACCAGAGTCATCATCTTATCAACTATACAGTTATGAGTATTGTTACCTCACTCAGCTGTAGAGAAGGAATACCCACACTGTACTTAATAACGCACAGAGTGATTTTACACCATCGCTGATCCATGGCTCACTTGCATCTCACTTGTCGTGAACAATAGTTTTAAATATAGCCATCCACTTGCAAGTGAGTAAGCTTTTCACTAGAATTTTGCACAACCTCTGAAATTAGCTCTGAAGCTGAAATGTATCTTTTAATGTTTGGTTATTTTTTATTCACTCTGCTGCTGAAAAACTCACTTGAGTCCACACCACCAATTTTACATAAGTCATCTCTTTGAAGCTAAAGCTTACCCGTTTAAAATGATCATTTGTTTTTAATTCAGGTTTTCAGATACAATATATATAAATTTGCTTTCTATGTGCTGTTATACATTGTGCAATCTAGCAAATATATAAGAAACACACAAAGTAGTTTTCTATGTATTTTAATAAAACTAACACATCTGTTTCCTGTCTGAAATCTTCTTTGCGTCTAATCCTCTTGTTATTTTTTTGGAAATTGATCACAGAGGCTTTGTGCAGGCCTGACATGTATAATAGGACAAGCTGTTAGAAGACAGTGCTGTAAAACCAAATTAATAATAACAACTGGGCTGCCACAATACAAAAGACAACAAAATGTGACATTGGTGTTTCTTGCACAAAAAATATTGGTGAGTTTGTTGGGAAAAACATGGTACTCCAACAAATCTGACACAAATGTTGGAATTCTGTACGCACGAGTCAAGGTGTTTAAATGTTCCATACAGTGGATATACTGCAGCTTAAAATATGTTCTGTATCAGACAAACATTAGAAATCAAAGTGGGTTTGGGGGGCATTCAAAACTAATACTTTATAGCCAAATTATCTCACATTATTACTGTACATTTAAGTAATTTACCTTATTTGTTATTAATAAATGTTTTGGAAACTGTGAATATTAAACAATTCAGCAGTATAACCCATCTGTAATAATTATACCATTTATTACTGAAAGTGACATTCAGCATTTAGGAGAAGAAGGATATCGGCTTTGTTGCACATGCTCCATTGATTTCAGGACACATTTGTTACATTTACAAGCACTCTCTTTTAAACAGTATGTCCTTTACTGTTAATGTGGCATTTTCCATAACCATATGCTGTGTTTTCTCTTTCACTGTACTGCATGTTTCCCTTACTTATTAGATTTTCAGGGGCAGGTACTTTGACCATTGAAAGTGGTGTTACTGTTTGTACAGAGTATTTTCCAGATCTAAAGTGGAAACCCAGGCAAAAATGAGAGGCCAAGGAGGCAATATGTTAATGTTTTGCAAATGAAATTCAGTATGGAAATGTATTTATTCTACACTGTAAATGTACATAGTAATATGAAATATTTGAGAGAAACACTTTTAAAACATTACTTGTAACATTAAGATTTATCCAATCTCCTAACTATTTTGTAAAAAGGGAAAAACAAAACATGTCTGTAAGGTAATTATTTATAGTAGTAATGTAACATAGAGACTAATAGCAAAACTTATATTTTAATGAGTATATTACAATTATAAAGCATGGGACATGTTTATTTTTATAAACAAAAATATCAGACACTGTTCTCTCATCAGCACTTGAACTTTTGACATTATGATAAACATTTTCTGTGGTTATCATTGTTTAGTTGCTTTGCTAAACTGTGTGGATTTGTCTGTGTTTCATTCACATGATGAGCCCACCATGGCTTAATCCATTGTTTCTTTATGTGCATCTATTCATTCCTGTCTTTATTTACTGTCAATGATCTTGTCGTCACTGTGGTCCTCTGTCTGTGTACAAAGTTAACTCATGTTTTAAGAGCAATAAAGTATATTATATAAACTCTTTCAGAGAATTTGGAAATGACCTTGCATGCAGTAAACCTGTGGTAGTGACAGGGTGTCAATTAGGGTGCCTTTGAACACATGACATCATGTGAAAGATTAATTGTTTGGAAATGCCTTTCTTGCTGCCGCCTCTTACTGCTGCGGCTGCCTCATTCATTTTCCTCGGGCAAAACTGCTGTTGACTTAACAATGCAAACCTTACTGACTTTACACAACACCTACCTCTGACATTCAAAAGCTTTGCGTTTTGTGAAATTTAAGTTCATTTGAGTAGGGTTTTTCTGTTGAAACTGTATTACAGTTAAGCACTTTTAAGAGCAGGCTGAGGCAGGGCCAACCATTGGCCACAGGAGCCTTTTTTTCCCAAATACTTTTCAATAAGATTATGTTCATTTGCAAACTGGCAACCATAATGATAGTTCAGTAATAAATACACTGTCTGTGGTTGATAGAGACACATTACACTCATAATCTCACACACCAGTCAACTCTACCCTAACATACAGGGACATGCCATGTCATAGTTAATTGGTTGTATTCACAGAAGACATTTCAGCATGTCACAGCAGGAAAAGAACAGGTGTAAAAGACAGAATAAGTGACAGAGGAGTGCCTAATAGCTACTGGTGGCTCACTGCCACACTGTAGGCCTACTGGTTTACTGGGAGACTTGAACAAGGCAGTAATCGTTAACATTGTGCTTTTCCAAGTATGATATGTAAAAATGTCTGCAATGAGTATGGCTCACTTACCTCTCACTTAACAGGCAATTTGGCGAAGCACATTTTCTCTGAGCTCGACCTGTTGTCTCTAATGGGAGGGGCAGGCACAAGCATGGGGTGTCTGTGAAAATAAGCAAAGCAGACTTATATTTCACTAAAACATATAGGTAACGTGAAGTTTTGTTAGGCAACCTCTTGATTTAGTGTAGGCCTATGGACGGGCTGAACATCATTTGCATGAAATATATCCAAAATCAAAAAATCTGATAGGTAAGACAATTATGAACAATGTCAATGGACTGGTCTAAAACCAGAAGACCCACAATCAATATTGCGTTTTCAACTTGACGCGATGACTGTTGATAAACACTGGCGTTACCTTAAAGTCAATAACCCTATGGCTTTTTTTAATAATATTGAAGATGTCTGTTTTAAGCAATACAGTGTAAAACTAAGAAAAGGGCAGCTAAATATCGGTTTTGTTTCGTTGTATGCAGCCCAGTAACTCACTTTGCGCTCATTTGTATTTTCAGTGGACGTGTAAGATCACGTGACACTGTTCTTGATTTTTCTGGCCGGATTGACGTAATCGCGGCAGAAGCGTGCGCGCCGCCCCGGGAGGAAGAGCTGCACGCGTGATGTGTGGGACATAATGGTGGATAGGTGAGGAACACACTTTAGCTCAGCAAGAGTAGCTCATCAACTTTGATCAGTTTCCACTTGCTGTCCCGATCTCTTCGCCTCCTCTGACTCGACAGCTGCTCGTTGCCGCTGCCCGCTCGGACGAAACGACGCCCTGGACCGCAACAAAATGCCGAACATTAAAATATTCAGCGGTAGCTCACATCCGGACCTGTCTCAGAAAATAGCAGATCGGCTGGGTCTCGAGCTGGGGAAGGTTGTTACTAAAAAATTTAGCAACCAAGAAACATGGTGAGTTGTGTGCTGTTGTGGCAACGTTAAACAAAGCTCATAACCTGTCGTATAGCTTGTACGCAGCTGTTGTAGCCTGGCGACAATGTATTAAATTAGAAACGTGGTGTCACGGTGAAATTGCCGCGCAGTGTTGGTAGGAATTTGTAGTCCACACATGGCTGAGAACTCATGCTGACTAACGACCTGTCTGCTAATTCTCGAGCGACCAAACTACATTGGTTGCCTCAATAAGCTTAAATTATAATGCCATATAGCCAGTCATTTCGAGTCTGTCTTTCTTGAATCACCATGTTGCTCTTATCCCCCAGTTTATTTCTTGCTCAGATCACATCACAGTAGACACAAGCCAATGTTTACCCTGTCTCATGTATCTTATCTAGCCTGTCATGGTGTGTTAACTCAGGAGCACTAAGTGCTGTTTGTCTTGTCACCTCTGTCCATTGGCAGCGTGGAGATAGGGGAGAGTGTACGTGGGGAGGATGTCTACATTGTCCAGAGTGGCTGTGGGGAGATCAACGACAATTTGATGGAGCTGCTGATCATGATCAACGCCTGCAAGATCGCCTCTGCCTCCAGGGTCACCGCTGTCATCCCCTGCTTTCCGTATGCCCGGCAAGACAAGAAGGACAAGGTGGGGGTGAGGGATATCTGTCTAATTACTTCTGTCATGCCATTTGCCATCCAGCACCATGACAAGAAGCCTGCAGCCTCGTCCATCGACAACCACTCCACAAAGCATATTTGCCTTTTTGTATTTGTTCACCTTTCCTTTTGTTCTTTATGCTTTGCTGAGTCAACTGCATTTACATCTCATTCCTTCTTTTCCAGATGTTTGCCTGCTTTTTACTCTCATTCCAGCATTTCAATCATGTTGCACGAATGGAACGTTTTGCATGCGTAACTACCAATTCTGGACAATTAATTAATAAGCTACAAGTCCACATGTCTATGATATTTTAATGAGACTGTTATACTAATAATAACTAATACAACCTAATGATGTTGTATTTTTCTTACATTAACAACCTTTTGGCAGGGGAAGACATATTAACTTTGAACTTATTTGACTGTCTTGTTTCAGCAAATTAAAAACTGAATGCTACCTTAATCTGCTTTGTCAATATTTGTACGTACTGTACACGTACTTGTACGTAATTGGTAATTGTTTCTATTTCCATTACTGAGAGCTGTAGTCTAAAGATTGTGATATTTGAATGTTGCAGTTTTATTTAATGTCTAAGCTCTCAGTTGAGGGTTATTTTTAGAAGAGAGCTATGCTTGCCAGTTCGCCTATTCCATGTGACTGAAGGGATCTGTTTTCTTCGCAGAGCCGCGCCCCCATCTCGGCCAAGTTGGTTGCCAACATGTTGTCTGTGTCAGGTGCTGATCATATCATCACTATGGACTTGCACGCCTCACAGATACAGGTAAACAACACAAGCAGACAAAAGCAGAAATGCATCTTCTTCATTTTACTTACATTGATCTTTTAGGTTATCACTTTCTTATACCTTCCAAGTCAATTTGTATCTGATTTTGGGGAGGTTACATGAAAACTAAATGTCATGGCCTTAGGTTTCTATATCAACAAACGGAAATAAGAGCCCTCAAATAATACATTCAATGGGTGGTGTATGTTCAGCCTCTGTAACCCCAACACATAAACCTCTTTCAATCTTTTTTCAGGGATTCTTTGATATCCCTGTTGATAACTTGTATGCAGAGCCAGCTGTGCTGAAATGGATCAAAGAGAACATCCCTGAGTGGAAAAACTGTACCATCGTCTCACCCGATGCAGGAGGAGCCAAGAGGTATGCCAGTACACCTTGCCATGAGTATTTTACCCTTGAACATAGTTTATCTTCACCTTATCTCATCTGGAGTTCATTTTTATTAACATTTGTTGGCTTTGTTTATCTTTGACAAGGATTTAATCTGATGTTTGCATTTAAAGTCTCTTACATTTTAAAATCCACACTGGCTGTAACTCATGAACATTATACTTTCCCTTTGCAGGGTCACCTCGATAGCAGACAGGTTGAATGTGGACTTTGCTCTTATTCACAAGGAGAGGAAAAAGGCAAACGAGGTGGACCGCATGGTTCTGGTCGGAGATGTGAAAGATCGGGTTGCCATTCTAGTCGATGATATGGCTGACACATGTGGCACAATCTGCCATGCTGCTGACAAGTAAGCCCCTTTATGTACCTTTTTGTAGTAAATACATTTGGAACTTCACAGCAAAGCATAAGACATGACTGTAGAGAAGTGGTTATAGATGTGAAACTAACATAGAGATTATTATTGAATTCTTTTTCTTTAACAGACCTCTGTTTCGCAATATATCCAGTCATGTGGTTGTTTGTGATGCATCTGACTGTTTCTCTTTCTATACAGACTAATATCTGCTGGTGCCACCAAGGTGTATGCCATCTTAACTCATGGCATCTTCTCTGGCCCAGCTATCTCCCGCATCAATAATGCCTGCTTTGAAGCTGTGGTGGTCACTAATACAATCCCTCAGGAGGAGAAGATGAAGCATTGTCCTAAAATACAGGTCAGGATACAGCATTTATCTTGTTATTTAAGGTTGCAACTTATAATTATTATGATCCATTGTGTGTGTTTGTGTGTGGGCAGGGGTAGGGATTGGAGGGCTGATAAAAATAGTTATTAATTTCTTGTCAATAAACAAATTATTATCTCCTTATGTTCATGGTATCCCATCCTCTCTGTCTTTCCAGGTTATTGACATCTCCATGATCCTCGCAGAGGCCATCCGCAGAACTCACAACGGCGAGTCTGTGTCGTACCTGTTCAGCCATGTCCCCTTGTAACAAAAGTGTCTACCATCTTTTATGTGCTGTTACACCAAAAAAGAAAAGAGGGAATTCCCCAACCCAAACACAACCATTATCAAAGCTGTCCTGCTAACTAACCATGAGGGGCAAGAAAAATGAATGAACTGTCATGTCTGTTACTAATGCTGAACCCCACTCACATAAGTCCCTTCCCTCTTGTGCTGTGTCCCTTCATGTCTGGGGCACCAAAGCAATCGCAATCTACCAATTTAGGCCAGCGTATTTATTGTACTTGGGTAAATAAATGTTTATCCACTGTGAATTTTGTCCCCTAACCCTTTTCATAACATTTATATGCAGAGTTTCTCCTGGCCATTTCACCTCCCCAGGAGTCACTTCAGTCTGTTGTCAAAGAGCTCATATAAATCTCTCTGGCAGGTTCTAGTGGACAGGAGAAGCATCTGCCATATAAAGCTGTTACAGGACTTTCTGTTACAATGATTGAGTACAGATTTTCATGTTGCTCTTGTATCTTCTGCTGTTTGAAAGATTATGATTGATGAAGTGAATGTGTATTGAACTAGTTTACAGTGCCACTGAAGCTCCACTCAACCAGGAGTGCCTCAACAGTTTGAAATGAAATTATATATATTTTTTCCTCCAGTCTGTCCTTACCCTTATGTTTATTTTCTCATTGAATGAAGAACTTTCTCATGTCTCAGGCTGTGGAAGATGTTGTGGGATGTTTCTTTCAACTCTTGAGGTGCCCTCATTGAGTGGGGTTTGCCCAGTGTCCAGGGTTTACCCTTCGAGGTTCTGCATTGAAGGTCCTTCTATAAAGACGCTGTCGGGTTTTTAGTTTGGGGTCTCTGCAGGCTGGAGCTTCCTTCAAATGTTCACCTGCTCTGTGTTTTTTCCCTTTAATTTTTGTCATTTTGTATGTCTGGAGGAAGTATTTGTCATTAATGTGCATATTCAAAACCTTTGTGTTTTACTTTTTCAGTAGAACGAATGCACCAGTTCTTGGAGGATGCATTCTTAATAAAATTAAATATTGGCAAAATCTTAAATCTGCAACTTTCTTTTGTTATTTCTGACATGAATGCACCGTGCCTATAGACTTATAAGGTGTGAGGTATCATATAATCACATCAGATAGAAGGCATTATTAAGCTTATCTTTCAGTTTCTTATGTAATCTTGATTCAGTGTATCATGCATCTTTACATTTCATTACAAATGCAAAGTCCCTCACTCACCACTGCATTCTTTATGATCTGGTAGGCTGGACATCACTGGCTATTTGCAGGCAACAACACTGGTACATTTTCATTTATAAAGCAATATTGGGCAAACTTCCAGCCTTCCTTTGTAACCTTCTCTGTGTCAGCTCTGGTAGTTACCAGCTACGCTCCTCTAAGTGGTTACTTTTCAACGTACCCTGGGTTTTAACTGATTTGGGGAAAACTGCATTTTCCTACTATGCCCCATGGGTTTGGAATGATCTGCAGAAAGATCTTAGATTAGAAACAATAATATCAATTAATAAATTTAGGGGCATCATAAAGAATGTGGTGACAGAGAAATGTGCTTGTTTTTC
>JAQMCX010000058.1:9860722-10050055 GCA_029814765.1 Acanthurus leucopareius | reverse complement strand
CTGCTACCTTGGCCAGGTCTCTCTTGTAAAAGAGATTTTGAATCTCAATGGGACTTCCTGGTTAAATAAAGGTCAAAAAAAAAAAGAAGATACACATACTTGCTTCAGATATAGGGAAAAAATGATTTTCATCTGTATGTAGGTCACTAAAACATTAAACCAAACACATTACAATAATTTCTTGCCTTATTGAGATCTCTGTTAAAGTGAGAAAAATAAAACTCCTCATCCACCAACCCTATTATTAGAAGGCTGGGAGAAGCGGAGAGGAAGGTATGCAAGAGGAGATAAGGGGAAGGACCACCAGAGGGGATGATCACCATGTAGGTGAGGAGTCAAGAAGAAGATTGTGTGTGTGAGAGAGAAATGTATACTTAAAAGCTATAGCTTTTAAGTATTTCATATTTATAAATACTTTAGAGATGATATTGTTGAACAATTTATTTAAAAAAATAAAATGTTTAAATTAATTCATATTTACTAGACTTGTTATCTGTGTATTCTAAATTATTGTATTCTAAAAAAGATTACTGAATAATAAACCCTGCACGACGTTAGGTACTAACTGTAGTTTTGTAACAACAGGTTCACAGCGAACACAACCTTCCTCCGAAGCCTTGATTGATAGGCAAAATGGCCAATCGGCGGCCTTGTGATGTAGACCATATTGGCCAATAGAGAGGGACTAACCAATCACGGTGCAGCGGCAGATAAGCGCTTAGTGCACCCGTTAACTGGATGCTGAAGCACATCGTCTGACGAGGTTTGGCAGTGTTTTCCTCTTGTATTCGGGCTGAACCGGGTTAATAACGTGTTGTCATCATAACGACAAATAGCCTGAATTCAGCCCTCTCTACGTGCAGTGTTAGAAGATAGAGAGAGACCCGTGCTGCTTTCAAATTCCAACGATGAGCAGAGAAATATTAAACTAGACTCAAAGCTTTACATTTTCTGTTTTTCCTGCCTGTTGACAGTTACTGGTGAGTAAATTTTATCTCAAAATTGCTTTTAATGTTCGGATCATAGACCATAATGCCGGTTTCTTAATTGTAATTTATTTTCCTGTGGATGTCAGCCCTGTACTTTAGTTTCATTTCTGTTTCTTTCGGTATCACTTTGACTGTCCTGACAGTATAATAACTGATGATTACATTTTTACTCAGCACAAGAATGAAACAAATTTCTAACCATGAGCAAGATAAAGAGGGCCACGGGGACACGATAATACGTTTCCACAGTTTTTTGCATGGGGGGACCTCCAGCTTGCTGTCCACCCTCCCGACCCTCATCGTCTTCCCTGTCTACAAAACTGTGTTCCGTCAACAAATCCACAACACTTCAGTCCACAAGGCAGTGGGACAGCTCTACAAAGAGGGACCTAAAAAGCTCTTCAGGGGTGTGGCCCCTCCATTACTGATGAGGACAGTAAATGGCACGCTGCTGTTTGGCCTCCAGGACACCCTCCACCGCAAGCTCTCCATGTCATCCCAAAATGTCATTCCTACCTCTGCCCTGCCTGCTCTGGCGGGGCTCGGTGCAGGTATGGTAGAAGCTGTGGTTTTGACGCCCTTTGAAAGAATACAGAATGTGTTGCAAAATGGACAAAATGATCGCCACCTACCCACCCTGAAGAGTGTTGTCGTCAGCCTGAAGGCACAGAGTCCACCCTTTGGGTACTACAGAGCCTTTCTGCCCATCACTGTACGTAATGCCCTTGGCAGCTCCCTGTACTTTGGCCTGAAGGGTCCCATGTGTGCTGTTGTGGCAGAACAAGGGCTCTCTCCATTGGTCTCCTCCTTCATCTCAGGAACATTGACCTCCATGGCAATCAGCTTGGCTCTTTACCCGCTCTCTGTGCTGGTGGCAAACATGCAAGCACATGTTGTAGGTGAGCCGAGGGGGGTTATGACTTGCTGGAGGATGCTCTGGGAGTCTCGGCAACATAGTGTGGCTCTACTTTACCGAGGAGGTTCTCTGGTTATTTTGAGGTCATGCATCACGTGGGGAATCACCACTGCGATCTTTGACAGGCAGCAGAAAGATTTTGGTAAAAATTCTTAAAATTTATTAATGAATGCACCTATTTTGCAAAGATTTTCTTGAAATGCTTAAAATAATAAGTTTTGCCAGTGTATTAAAGTGTCAAAAACAAGAACAACCATTCATGACAACACACAAACACAGGAACAAATAGAACGAAATGTCTGTAGTGTCAAATACAAATATGGTGCTCATTAATTGTTGGTGCCTTGTATTTTAATTCCTTAAAGGGAAACTTCGCTACTTTTACTTCACAAAGTCAGTTGACTCATCATGTGAAGTCCCGCTCAGCCTGTGTAAACAGATACAGTCATCTGTGGCTCCAACGGAGCTTTGCTTTTTTCAAGTATTCTTGGATATTTTTGCCTTTATTATTATAGTAGAAATTACAGTGGAAGTAATAAGGAATTACAGCCAACTAAGGCCACCAGCCATACTTAATCAGGGAAGTCGTATGATGAAAGTTACAGTTGTAAACTCTGATTATCCCATCAGGGTTTTCTCAAATTGAAGACTACAACTCCTAACATCAAGCCTGTGTTACAAATTGTGCCGTGAATTTTTTAAAAGATGATCATGAAGTGGACAGGATAGCTCTAACAAAACTGATTTAATTCATACTTTTAGGACTGAATCCTGAGAGGACAGGATATCTCAGCCCCTAGTACTGACCATCTGTCTCTTGGTAAACTTGATCTAAGTGCAATACTAAATCCCTGGAGTTCCCCTTTAAGTGCATAAAGAGACTGAGTGCCAGTTCAAGGTGTATTGTCAGTACTTTATTTGATATGACACATATACATAACTTATCAAATAACTGGAACAAATGAGACACAGTGCCTGTGTCACAGAAGCAAGAACGTCAAAAGTCCTTAGAAATGCAGGTAAGGCAAAATAGAAACTAAACTGTAACATAGCACTGTCATACAGTGTACAGTGATTCAGGGTGTAGCCTGCTAGCCCCCTACTATCAGAGCATGTTAATGAATGAAACAAACTTGTTAATCAAAATGTAGCTCACTAAAAAAAAGTGTATCTGTTTGACTGTGAAAGAAAAATGTAACGTTATGTTGTAACATTGTGTAACTGTGAAATTAACATATAATAATATATAACTATTGCAAATTACATTTGGTTCTTTAAAGTGCATTAATAAATTTAATTTATCACTCGTGCATTGTGAGTGGTTTCTATTATTTTTATGCCCCTTTAATGCTTTTTTATGGATTTCATGTAGTAACCAGCCCACTAGATGGTGCTGTGCTAAAAGTAAAATAAAACATGAAATCATCCACAGCAGCTGTAATGGGATTTCAGAGCACTTTTAAGCTGTACAGAGGCCGTACATTCTTCCCCGCAGGTAACGGGGCATTTTTTTTACAACACCACATGGCAAGAACAGGCAGCTGTGCGCAGGGAGCACCCTGTGATATTTCAGGGAAGTCAGCATCGAGCGTGTCCAATTGAAAGTCTTCCCCTGAGCTTTGAGAGCCAATGAGAGCCAGAGCATCGGTGTCCATGTTGGCGTGCAGAAGGGCGTGTTGGCTCTATTTAAACCGTTGGCTTTGCACAGATTACACAGACGCATCTTACCTGTAAAAGGGCATTGTCCGTGCGCACTCCCACACCAGGTAAAAATATTTTTTTGATTTTCTCTTTATCAGCATGCGCATTCAAAAAAGACATCAATCTGGGTATTAAAAATGCAATATAATGTTAAAATAGCCTAATTAATATTAAGGGATTTTTTCTATGCATCAGAGGCTCATAGGTGTTATGGAACATTTCTGCTGTAGGCCATAGAGTCATTTCAATACGAGTACAGTAAGATGATGCGCTGATCACTCCCTTACATTGTGGCCTGAGTATATAGATACCTGGCAGCGCTGCATTCTTCTGCACGCACGCTGTCTCACTGTTGTTGTGACTGTTGTGTGTGACTTAATCGCGATACTTAAACGTTGCCTTTTCAAGCAAACCTGTCGCGAGCGGGCCTGCGACTCGTTATGTTCACCTGTCACATGATCCTTACTGTGATACTGAATGTAAAGCTTTGAGAAATGCTCGCTCTCTCCATAGGTGTGGACGGTATGATAATGTTAGACCAACACCGCAGTGTGACACGCAGATTCAGTGCTGAAACTTAAGTCTTTTGTTCAGTGTGAGACTGAAAATAACCAAACTTTTCCCCACACAGACGCACTTTCTCTGAAAATGAAGCGCCTCATTTTTCAGTTATATTCTTATTTTCCTGACGCTCGCCTAATTACTGCACATAAATGCAAATCATTGCAAAAATACAGCGTAACTGTGCAGGACACAGTATTAGAACTGTTTGTTCATTGTAATCAGGTGAGTTATAAAATAGGTGGATGTTGAATCTTTTTACTGGGTTACATAACTCAGGTGGGGCCTGATGTGTACACCGGGCATGTCCTGAAAACAACATCTTGATTGTTGTTCATGCTCTCTCATGCATTCCTTGGACATTTCCCCAGGCCCTGCTAATCAGTCGAAGTCTATTTTGATTTAAATCACTATTTGCACTCTCTCCCACTTTTCTCCTTTAGAAATCTTCCAAAATGGGCGATAACCCAGTCAAAGAGGAAGTGAAAGATTTCAAAAAGGACAAGCTAAAGAAGACTGAAACGTCAGTAAAAAGCTATAAGCCAACCAAGGAGGGTAGGTGTTCTTTTAAAGGGAAACAAGTGCAAACGCTGCTTACAGATGACTGATCTCATACACCTTGGATCCAGGCTTCACTTTTTCCTCAGCTCCTTGTTCTATGTAGTTCAACTCCTCCCAGCCTGTCATTATGATAGACAACTGCAAACATTGCATTAGTGATTAACTGCAGGTACACACCCAACTACTAGAGAGAGCTCTTCCTTGTTCTACCTAAGCTTAGATGAAGACACACATCCCATCCCCATCTGTTTATCACAAGATCTGTGTCTTTTTAAAAGAAAGGGAAAGAGACAGTAGTGTATGCTGCTCAATATATACAAACTCATGATATATGCTGCTGTGTAATTGACCTCACAGTTCACTGACTTTATGAACAGTCTCTATTGGAGCCATTATGTTTTTACCTGGAAATGATGCTTTTCAGCAAAGTTACAAATGCATGTTGATTGTTTTTTGTTGTTTAGGTTGTACAAAAGTCTCTGCATTGTGGATCTTTAAACTCAGTTATAGTATACTTCACTCATCTTTTTCTCCATCTGTCCCTCTTCTGATCCCACAGATATTGAAGAGGAAAAGAAAGCCATGCAAGAGGGGAAATAACTCAGACAGACTCATCATGAGTACTATCCTATAGTTTTGCCCTTCTTCTAGCTCTTCCTCCAATGACAATTCCTGCCCATAATCTTCACCTCTGCCCTTTTTTTTGACTGCCGTGTTTGATCAGAAATGGTGTTTTGGCTAATGCTACAGAGAAAGATCTTCTTAATACCATGTAAATTAATGCAGTGGATGTATTTTATTGTTCTTTTTCAATTTAGAAATGGTTGACAATATCAAGATGATGATTTGACAAAGCATATGTTTAAACAAAGTATGAATAAAATCATAAATAATTGTATTAATAGAAACTGATCAAAGATAACGAATAGTCAACAATACCATAATTATGCCTGTAAATGGTGCCATTCAGGACATGTCTTATAAGTAACACCTAAGATGATATTTTTGCTCTAATAAAAATGGATGTGTCAAAAATTATTTTGCTTCAGTTGCATTTGTACATCTTTTGTTAAGCTGTCTTATTTATTTAAAGCACATTTGAACCAATTTTGTTTGGGTAAGTGTAAGCCGTTATTTTAAATGTGGAAGGACATGGTTTCAGTAATTGTCAACTATGAGTGGGTAAGACAGAATAAATCATTTAAATAATCTAAATTTTGGAAATCATGAGGTTTTAAGTAAAAAGTACTGTTATTTCAGCATGAGCTCTGTGTAAAGAACTGAACTGTGCTGCTATAAAAACAAAGAAAAACAGAACACAACAAAACTAGAACAAAAACTAACAACAACAAAAAAGTTTCAATTTGTTGAACCTTTTTTCATTTTTCACTACCATAAGCACAGGTCTGCTAACTGTCAGGAATGGTACCAAAATATTCAAAATAACAAAATACTTATACTACTTGACTCTCTTCTGTTTATTTAATTTTTTTGTAGAAAAAGGTCCCCAATCAAAGCCTGTCATGGTGTCCACGTTTCATTTTCCAATAATTTAACGATGATCAGAGTTTGTATGTGTACATATCCAAGAGATAAATATATTTGGCTTCATTTTAGACTTGTTGAGTTTATCTTAGTCACCCAGAGAAAACCTCCTCCATCTAGAGTTACAACAGGTCTAAATCTGCTGAGGAAAAGGGAGTTGGCCCACTGCAGGTGTTGCAAATTCCCCGCAATCAGTATGAAATATGTATTGTAATTTAAAAATGAGCTTTATTTTATTCTTCATATGTGAGGATGCATTTATGCTTTTTTAAACCCATATAATGTATAATATGTTCTCATTAATGTTGTGTCCTTGCAGTATGAAGCTGCTTTGGAAAACCATGTTAAAGAAAGGAGAAACGCATGGTTTGGATCCATGACTGAGATATTTTTTTTCCTTAGTCTGAGTCTATTGCTTAAGATGGATATTGTGTTTTTCCACAGCAAGCCCGTTGAAACATGCTCATGAAGAAGCAAGCAAGTACTTGAGAGTAAAGACATACTTAGTACCATCTTACTGGCTTTAACTGGACTCTAGTTACCAAGACTGTGAAGAGTTAACATTTTTATGATTTCCTTCCTGTAATAAGGACACTCATCAAAGATCATTAAAAATTACTTATGTTGCTTGTAAGTGAATGAAAGCTTTTGAGAAACTACAAAAAGTAGGGGTATGCATGCTATTTTCTTTTGCAATGATCTTTCAGGATCAGACTTGTCTGTGGACTATGACAACAGACTAGAGAACACAGCACAAAAGAAGTAACAAAGACAAAGCTAATAATAGGAGGTGGAAAAAGACTGATGAGCTTATTCAGTGTACTTAAAATTACTCTAAAGCCAAAAAAAAGAGAAAGACATCTGATTTTGCTGTAATATTGCATTATATGGTTATGAACTGTCCCATCTGTGTTTCCTCACCAACTGCATTTAACTTGGTCTTTATTTATATATCTGGATCAAAATTGTGACAAGTGCACAATTACTGTCTCTCACTGAACAGGTTGTTAAGATCTTTTAGCACACCCATCACTTCCTGCAAGTTCACCCTGTCTAAGAAAAAACAGAAGGAAAATAGCTTAAATTAACACATACTGTACAGCATTAAGACAGGGAAGAACTACTACTGAAAAACTATCACTACATTTACTGCAGTATGCAATAATTCAGTTTGTTGTTTTCATTCATATAGAGAATATTACATATTCTAGTTTCTTTTATTATTTAGCTGGCTCCCTAACCTGCATTTATGCACGCATATGACTAAGTAAAGTCTCACAAGCTAAGTGAGCCTATGAAACCAGCTTGTATTCAAAACAGTCAGGATCATCTTTTTATGATGTGACAATACATTTAGTAATTTTCTTTCCTCTGTATTTTTCTTGGGGGCACTGATTCACTTTATCAACGCAGTACAGTAAGTACAATCAAGTATTTTAGATATTTGCTGCTATTACTTCTGTCATTACTCCGGTAGAATGGAGAGAATGAAATATCACGTGTAAAGCTTGAAGCATCGACGAATTAAAAACTTGGAAAAACTAAAAAGAAAAGCCTAAGAAACCATGGTTGTCCATGCCTGTCCATCTTAAAAAGAGTTTAAGTCTGAGGGATTACTCACTTACACAGTGTTGTGTTTACCATCGTGTAAACAGCGACATCCAATGGCTGCAATATAGACTACAAAAAGATGTTATCGCAGTACCTAATCTCCCCCATAAGGGGCGCCAAATAACAGGGAAAACCGTAGGGGGAGGGGCAAACACTGCTGCAGGTCTGTTCACTGGGCTAACTAAAGTCCATCAACAAGCTAGTTAGCAGCGAGCGTTATAGTGAACATTATCTTTGCTGTTTCAGCAACAAGGGATCATGGACTAGCTAATTGAGAGTTTTTCCGGCGCCTTGACAATCGATATCGAGCTGAGGACCGTCTCAGGTGCTTGCAAGTAGCTGCTTCATTCATGCGGTCGCTGGATCACAGAGGAGTTTGAGCTCCGAGTGGCGGGCAAGCTCAGTCATCGGCTCGCTGGGACAACTGGGACAACACGGCTGACTCACCGGTACGTTTGTTTTGTTGATAGCTTACTAGCTGAGCTAACAACAACTAGAGCTCAAACATGCATGTATAGAGTATATAAACCAAACTGTGGCTACTGTGGGTTCACAGCTCGGAGAGAGCAGTTAAGATGTGATGGAGTGTGTCACAGCATCCTCTTGTTACGTTAGCTAGCTTCTTGCAGCAGTAGCGTTTATTGCAGTTGCGGAGTTAGCTATTTTGCAACAAGGGAAAAAGTGTTAGCGACATGGAAATAGTGGCAAATGTTAGCTGAAACCGGCTAATTCTAATTAGTGCAGCAGTACTAGGTTGATAGCAGTGCTACGTAACGTGACCACGACCAAACGCATAAGCTTTGCATGTGTGAAGGAAGGTAAGCTACAAATTGTATTTACTATTAATAACACAGTGTATTTGACTGTTTTTGTTGTGGTGCCGTCAAGTTGGTCCACAGTAACTAAAGACTTGTTCAGCAACAAAACATGAACTTGCACGTGGTCTTAATCTACCTTTTGCTCATATATAGACCTGTTGTGTATAATCATTATGTGAATACTTGACTCTTCCTCTTGATAGAGCAGGAGCATGGTGGTCCCGGACGGTGCCAGCGTGGTCCCCCAGCCTGGCAAATGCGGTCCCACTGGTCTCATGGAAAGCTCTAATTCCGGGTGCGAGGAGGAAGTAGGGGGTCAAGACCTGGCAGGGGTGGAGCTGGAGGAGGTCCGAAAGCTGCAGGAGCTTGTTCATAGGTTGGAGGTCCAGAATGAGACCCTGCGTAACAGAGGGAGCAAGAAGGCCAACGTCCACAGAGGAGCCAGCAGCAACAGCAACCTCACATCCACTGTCAATATCAATGAGAGGCTGGCTTGTGAAGGGGTGACCAACTCCCGCCTCAGGTTGGAGTGCAGCGGCCAACAGGGCAGCACAGACTCTGAGCTTTCACCTCCTCAGGACAGCAGTAGTGGTGAAGACATGTCCCCTCTACCCATGGTCAGCAGGCTGGAGGAGGGAGATGAAGAAGAGGAGGTAGAAGAGGAGGAACAGGGTCCATGTGGGGGCTTTCTCACCTTGACCTACAGCAACGGTCGAAGACAGTCTGGGGGGCAAAGCCAAACACCAGAAAGCCCTTCTCAGGAAAGTTATGAGTCAGAGACACTTGCAGATAGCGACTCAGGGGTGGACCAAACTGCACTAGATGAAGTGGATGTCCTAGATTTGGAGGATGAGTGTGCAGAAGTAGAGGATGAGGACAGCTGGTATGTTCTAATGTCTACACTACTTATGTCTGGTCTCTAGTAATGCTCTAATAGCCACCTATTTTCCCCCTTTTTCTGTTTTTATATTTACAAGTTATTACAAAAATTTGCACATCTGAGATCCCAAGAAGTATCGACAATAAGTAGCAGTGTACATGAGTTACGTTCAACAGAAGGCGATTTCTAGCGACTGAGGATAAAAGGATGCTACATTTAAAGTTTGCATGTTACATTTGTCTAAAAATAAGTAGAAGAGCCCCCTCAGCCAAATGAATCACTTTTGTTTCGTCATTTTAACCTCGTCATTTTAGACTCTGTTACTCCCCCACAGTGCAGTGACTGTATAATATAATGTAGGTTTTTTAAATTGAAAATGGAAACTTATTTTTGGCAATGACACAAACTGCATCTTATTTTCTCATCCATGTTGTACTTAAAATCTTTAGTTAACTGTGGAAAACATTTTGATCGTAAACATTGAATATTACCTGAAATACAGAGATAAAATAAGGTGTGAGGGATATATAAGAGAGAGAAGATGTTGGAGTGACGAGGAGGCAGAAAAAGAAAGAAGGCAGCCAGCCAGAGAGAATCATTGCAGAGGCAGTTTAGATGAGGAATGAAAAGTGAGAGGCTGATGGTTGTCTCTTAATCTTGACTTCAAGCCTTGTGGGTAAGGTAAACAACAGGCTGCAGGACCTTTCTGCTACCTGTTTGTCAGGTTATGGTGAACACACATTTTTTTATTTGCACTCATCTAGACAAAGCATGAAGGAAAGGATCTTAGCACCAGAAATGTTGAATCAGGTTACTTCGAAGAAAAACAGCAGTTCTAAAAAATTCTTGTAAATATTGAATAGGGCTATTGTTGACTTGACCTGGCCCTGATTTGCATTCCTTTGTTACACAATGTATTAAGACCAAAAAAGTTATATTTGAATGCAGGTCAGGCGGGAGCTTGTAAAAAAAACAGTTTAAAACAAGATGAACTTTGCTTTTTTCCTCCAGTTTAATTTCCATTATATAATTACATAAAAGAGGAGGTTAATTACTCATAATCCATGTTAATTTTATGCCAGACATCAGCCAGACATGTTTGTTTACACTGTGCATGTCACATTGCTTAAAACAGGTAACATATTGTGTTCCTGATGGCTACTTTAGCTGCTGAGCCATGGAGCTTAACAGCCAGACCATTCAGGACTTCTTTTCAGTTTCACATCATTAGCCATACCATATGTGCTTTGTGAGGTGATCATAGCCAAAACATCCAGTAATCCTAACAGCGACATAATCTAATCTGCTCTGGGCTGGATGCTGCCACATGGCTAAACTGCTCTGGGTGGGATTGCACAGCATGTGATCCAAGCCCCCCCCCCGTGTTACCAGGCTACAACAAGGACAAACACTGGAAAAGAGAGCAAACGCAGGATCTCCAGTGAGGTTTGAATTCAAGGGATAAAATCTGCACAGGAGAAAATTTAGTTGCCAGTGGCATGCAACTCCTGATTAAACAAATACTTTTTGTACTCCTAAATTCAGGGAGATGGTGTTTCTGGCCCATTCAGTTATACAACTTGGCCTGAACTATAGATCTCCTAACTAAAACATAATAAACCTAAATTGCACAGGTGAAGAGCACCTGCTTTTGTAACCGTTGTAGAATTACTATTAGGTTTATTCAAATTATTATAGAGTTATGGCAAAACTGTAGATGTTTAGTGATGGGAATGTTGACTTCTAATTCTCTTATTAATGTCAAATCTACTTGGGTGTTATAACAGAGAAAGTCTGCCCAATTTTGTGCCTTTATTATTGTAAGAATATAAGAGAGTACTACAAACAAGCTCAGCAACCCCTTTTATCACATAAATTTATACAAAGTCTGTCATATTGGTATGTCTTGTTAACAAAACTGTAGTTGCAGACCTGTGTCTCAAACAAATGGCAACCATAAGGTGTCAACCTGTGACTAGAGCTCGAGGGTGAATAGATCAAACCCAAGAAGACCTGGCTTCATTATTCCACATCAAACACACTGTTCGTGCATGAAAGGAGCTGCCATGCTCCCCCCTACACACACAGAGGCTGTGCTCTCTGGTGGGATGTGTGACCTGAATATTGCTCGCTGCATTGTTACTCATTCCACTGGGAAATGGGTCCTTTTGTGTTTGTCCAATGGGAAGATGATTTGTAGTTGATTGGTCCAGAACCAGTCAGTCCAGGTCCTTTGTGTGTCCGACTCAAAAGATTAGCCCATGTGACTGCCAGTTCAAAGCTTGTGGTGAACTAATGGCTGCTTGCCCTCACTGGGGCAACACTGGACACATCTCAGAGGCGGCACCGGAAGCACCAAGTCATGTGTTGATTTTCATTGCATTCACAAGGCTGAGCTCAGTATGTTTGGAAGATTTAGGTGAGGAAAATGTGTATATATCACAAAAGAAATGTGATGACCAGATTAATAAGGATGTTAGGAAATACATAACATAGAGTATCTGTTCGATCGCTGTTTGATCTGATTACATCATGAGTTTTATACAAAACAGCCTGTTTATTTGTTGTGGGGATCTTTGCTTGTTCCGTGTCCTTTAGCCAGAAAACTGTTTGGTGGTTAATTCTGCTCTGCCTTGCCCATGAAAAACATTCTCACTGTGGACAGCATTCTCAGTACTATTAAGTGCATACCTCACAGGCTAGTAGTTCACACTAATCTGCTGCTTGTTTTTATTCAAATCTTCCCCTCTTCAGTTCCAGGCATGTCTGACAAGCACATTTAATAAAAATTAGATTAACCTTGTGTTTTTTTAGCCCTGAACTCTCTTTTCCCAACCCCTCCCAGTCTCTTTTACCCAACCTTGTCATGGCTCTCATTTCCCTTGCTAATAATTAGTTTTCTTCTTATCTGTCTGTTCTGTACAGGTTATATGTCTCTCCAAAAAAGCAAGTAGCAGATCCAGGCCCCGACTCTCCATTGAAGTGGTGTCGACAGGCTTTTGACCACCGCAGCCCTGAGACAGATCTGGCTTGTCGGACCCTAATCAGCCGTTTGGACCAGAGTAAGCATTTAATAAGCCCATGCATACATCTTTGAATTAAACAGTTTTTAAAATAAGAACTAATGTTTTAATCTGCATTTTATTTCATTTTTATTCCCTATATAAGGCCTAAAACACCAGTCGTAGCAAGAGTAACAACAGCTTTCATAATACGTGGGAAAAAATGTTTTTTATCTGAAGCTCTTTGAGTCACATGTGGTTGCCCTAAAGCTGTTTGGCCTAAATCAAGCACCATATTCAGCTGTTGGAGACGGTCTTACCTCCTTTTGTGGATGTGCTGCCGTCTTATTTACTGCTTACCTCCACTCATTGTGTGCACAGATCTGTGTCTGTTTAAGTCATATAACAAAGCCTGAGCAATGTGGACATGCTGTGTACATCTGTTCTTGTGGACAGAAGTTTGTGTCTGATCCAACAAACCCTATACATTATTTATCCTGCTCGCGGCTCCTGCTTCCTGCACACTGCAGAACCTGAACAACAAAGCCATTCACACCAGGGCTGAATGACTGCATGAAGTCATGGGCTGGGTTGGATTACTGTCTCCCCTTGGGTCAGCTCTCCATTTTAACAGCAGCACTGGGTCATGAAACTGCCTAGCAGGTTAACAGTGCAGGTGTGTGAAAAAGGCTTAAAAAATATTTTTTAAATGAACTGTATTATAGGTTTATTGCAGTATAAATGCAATTATTGCAACAGAGCTCATGTGTGGAGTTATTTACACCCACACCTGCTTTTACAGTGAACACCAAACTGAAGACAGATTGACAGCTGTGCATTCCGGTTGAGAATGTGTCGCTCCAGTAAGCAGTGACATTGCACACAGCTGTCCACTGTGTTTATTTTGATTAAATCACATGTTAATGCTATAAAATAAGCACTCATACCTGCCTCTGGCTATGGATGTGTGGTGCTGTGTGTTCACATTGTGTCGCCCAGCACCATCCAGACAACAACAAGGTTTCCTGGACATGACGTGTACTCATTTGCTGAGCAATTGTTATTGTGCGTCACTGTGGTTACATCAGTTTTTTCAGAACAATTAGACCGGTTGTTTGTTAATCACCACACCCTCCACTCTATATGCACCATCGCCCAGCCCTTGTGCACTTTGCATTACTGTATCTACACTGATAAAATTGCAGGTGCACTGACATCCACACAGTCCATGTACACGAGACATAACACTGTGCACTAGTTGTTACTGTTGCATAATCAAATTGGGGCCCTTAATAACCTTGAATTTATCCAAATTGTACCAAACTATATGTCTCTGCCTTTATGTTGTCACTTTCAACCATATCTGTTTTTCTCTGAGAATACGTGACCTCTCCTCTCCTGTTCCCAGCAACGTCTCGATGGAGGAACATGTACAGTAGCCCATCAGCAGAGGCAGGCTCGGCAGGCTCAGGCCTGATCTCTCCTGGGTACCACAAATCAACTAACAAATCCCTACTAACCTGTGGCACTTCAGGTATGGCATGACATTAACACACTGTGCTCCTTACTTTCTGCTCAACACAGCAGTGGGATTGACGTCAAGTTATTTTGAGGATGTAGGTCAGTTTATGTGTCTGTGTGTGTGTGCACTAATGCATCAACAATGTGTCCTCTGGGGAAATTTGAATGGTAATTTTTTTAAAGACTGTTCTGATGTTGTTGCATGTTCTACTTAGTTTGCTGTACGTTGCATATACTGCACGTTACAATAAACCATTTTGTCAAAAGTTCTCCACTTTTATTTGCTGCATTACCAGGCAGACATTGTTCTCCATTTATCTTGTTGATGTAATAACATCAACAAAGAATTTTAAAATAATCCATCGAAGGGAACATTGTCCAAGGTTTTTTTATGGAAAGGTCTGATATCACATTATCTGTTCAGCAGCAGCAGCAGCAGGCAAATTTGGTGTTTTCTAGTATAACAGAGGTTGTTTATCTTGTCTGCCAGCAGTTGCATGGCAGAAACTGACTTTTCATCCTGACTCTTAAACACATCACAAACACAGATCTTTGCATTCCCTCCAAAATTTCAAATAGTCAAAAAGTCCCTGCACAACAATCAAGATTACTGTAGTTTTAAACAGAAACAATATTCTCTTTGATGAATTGTGTATCTAAAGCATGTAAGCTTTAGTGATTTTCATGTTGTGTTAAAATAAGTGGAAACAGTGTTTGCCTGGCAGTTAAAGAAACACGTCTGTAACACTGCTTTACCCTGAAAAATGGTCAGTAAATGTAGTTAATGTTTCAGGGGCTATAAACAGTTTATTTTTGAAGTGTTGGGCAATGCTAACCTGTGTGAAATGTATAATGCTGTTTATCTTGACTTGGTGGTGATTGTTACAGTTGCACACTTCCTGTTCATCAAGTCGTCTCACATACCTGGCACTTTACTGTGCAGAGACCAACAGTGCTGAAGTTGCTTTAAAAAAAACCTAAAAATAACAAATCTTTGCATGAACTTGAAAATGCTTGGCTTGTCAGTGGTGACCCAATCTAATCCCAGATAATTTTTACATAACCAAGTGCCCCTGGATGACGCTGTCATTTCCTGTTTGTCTCAGTCCGAGAGTTAGGCCTGTATCAGACAGACAAGTCGGGCAGGGGATCTTTGCATCCAGCTTTCCTCAGCTACATCAGACAGACAGTCCTTTCAGGACTAAAGCTGCTGGGCAAGGCTGCAGTGAAGTCGAGTTTGGGAGACGTGTTAATTTAAACAGACCAAATGTGATGTCAAACAAAGATTGGTCTGCATTCAAAACCTTACATTCTCAAATATTGACTGAGTAAGTCTGATAATTTATATAAATTTGTTCTGAAACTGGCGTGGATGTGTGTGTATTAGCTGAGATGGAGTGTTACTATGTTACACACCACCTCCAGTTGATTAAGACTGATGGAGCCTCCTTCTTTCTAGTAAACTTTAAAAAACTTAGCCAGATTTTGCTATTAAAACTGTGATGGGCTGCTCTCCTAAGTTACCTTGAGGCAATAATACAATTGTATGAGCCAAATCAATCAGTCCTTGTCATATACTAAGCAGAATCTTGACACATACCGTTGGCATCTAATCTTCTGTGATCAGTTCAGTAGCCACATATGTAATGGTTTAACATTTGTCATGCTCATGTTATGGTGTGAAAGCAGTTCATTAACCAAGACAGAACTTTACTGGGATTGTCCTGTGGCTATTTGAGGAGAAAACACTTTTCATTACAGGGAATATCAATAAAAAATGTATCTTGGAAAATGACAAACAGAATTAAGCACTTTAGTTTGATAAGTGGTAGAAGAGACTGAAATTGTTTATAAATACTCTAAATGATTAAGTTTACAGGAAAGGCTGCCTCCAATTTTGGTCGTTAGACAGACGACATGGGTGTTATTTCAGTACTGGCTCTTATTTGAGAATTTAAGGTTTTCTCCCCAACAGCAGTGAAATAAAATTGCATAAACTCTGATAAGTATTGTTTCCATTCATGTATGAGGTGCAGCTTGTTGCAACAAGTATCGCACTGTGTTTACAGGTGTCACAGGTATACAGTCAGCCCTGAGCTCCCAGTCCTCCATCGACAGTGAGCTTAGTACATCAGATGACTCCATCTCTATGGGCTATAAGCTGCAGGATCTTACTGATGTCCAGATCATGGCTCGCCTACAGGAAGAGAGTGAGTAGAGAAGTTGTGCACATCATATGTGCGGGACATGACGTGTCATTGTACACTATTTCCATATTCCAAAAGCTCTGAGTAGTTTCGTGTTTTTATATGTGCATGAATCTGCATGCATACAAGCAGTATCCTTTTAACCTTTGTATTTTGGCATCAGGTCTGAGGCAGGATTATGCCTCCAGCTCAGCATCTGCATCACGCCGCAGCTCCACAGCCTCTCTGCAGTCTCTGCGCCGGGGTGGCACCTACAGTGATCAGGAATTTGACAGTTACAGTCTGGAGGATGAAGAGGATGAGTTCTGCTCCATGCCCCAACGACGACATCACTTCACCCGCTCGCCCTTAGGCTCACCCCGGTGCCTGTCTCCCTCCACCTCCAACCATGGTCAGGAATACTGCAGCCGACTTGGGGCCCAGCGCACAAGAACACCCAGACGATCACTCCAGGGCCCCAGTGCAGAGCTTCTGAAATTTGCCAAGAGTGAGGGTAAGCTATACATGATTAAAAAAAAATCAGCATTTCTACTGCAGGTTAGGAAGATCAGAGTGACCGGTGTCACTGAAACTCTTGTTGTGCCAAAGCTGGAATGATAGACATTGTGTCATTGTCTTCTGTATGTGTGGTTCCAGAGGAGTTGAGGCACAGCATGCCTAACCTGGCACCTCGCACAAGCCTACGTTCCTTGGAGGCAGTCAGAAACAGCCGCAGCATGGAGGCTAACCTCCAAAGCTCTGGCAACCGCATGTCCCACCTGACTCACTCCCCCTCTACAGGTAACCCTACCCTCCTCACCTGGATCACACCACTCCTGTTATATAGTGGCACCTGCATTTTCCTTGCACATAGCCCTTTGTAGTGTCACTTTCATCCTACCTCTTTACCTGCTTTTAACATCTGCAAGAGCAAAACTAAGGTTTGATCAATAGTTTTGCACAGCATTAGTGCGTAGGAACCAGTTTTCTGTAAGTGGGTCCTCATTTTGCCATCATTGCACACATACAAATGCACAAGCATGTGGGTGGCACCGTAAAGAAACATATTCGCTATGTTTCTTAGACCTTATTGAAACATGCCATGAGTTCTGGTAAGTAACAGTAAATGTAAACAAAACTTTTGTTTACTGACAAAAAGACTTAAACAAGCACCTTTATAAACTTGTGAACTAAAGCTGCTCGTGGGCACTTCTTTGTAGATCTTTGAAATTGAATGCAGTCCGTTGAAAATAGTACTTTCTCTGTAATTGAAAACAAAATAAATGAATAAAAGTACCCTGAAGGCTACTGCCAACCAAAACAGTAATTACATCAACAAATCTCTTGTAAACTTATTACATTTCTGCAAACAAATCTCATCTAGTAACAAACAAAAGAAAAGGATATAATGCAAACATTATTGTATATTTTCTCTCTCTCTCTCTCACTTTCTAAATATATATATATATTTATACACACACACATATACACACATATACACACACATACAAGGAAAAAATGTGTGCAAATCCAACCAAACTTGTAAATATATTTATAAACATTAACAAATGTCCACATAAATATAGCTTGTTTGACTTTGAAGGACAGCTAGCAGCTGATATTATCCTCCAAAAAAATCTAATATCAGTTTTGATAGATCCAAACAGATGTATTCATCTTACCTTGACAGTCTAACCCAGACATCTCAAGTCATCATCTATAACGAATGCATAGTATGTGTGTATCACAGCTTCTTATAGGAGTTTCACAGACCATTCCAGTTTTTTGCCATTCTCCTTTCCTGACCCCTCCTTTGACTCATCTTCTACATGATGATTCCTCTACTTTGTTCCTTATGTATTTTGACAATCCAGTGTGGCTCCTGCCAGCTTGCCTACAACTTCTCATGCTGCTAGTGGGGTTTGGATTTTAATGACTGTATATTCATTTTTTTGGCATACATTTACAATATTTATTTGATTTCCTGAAGTGTCTTGAAGACCTAGCTGCTTGAGATTCTATTATGTTACCGTGCCTGTCCTCCACTCAAGGTATGGCTTGTAGTCGGCTGCGCAGCAACAACCAGTCACCTCTCTCCCTGCGGGCTCCAGTTAAAGCTGTTACCCCTGTGGGCCCCATAGCACCTGGTCGTCAGCCTCCCAGAGGTTTGCCTGTTATCCAATCACCTGCTGCAGGAGGGAGCCGCAGGGTCCAGTCCCCTAGCTCTGCCAATGGCGGGGCCTACATACCCGGGAGAGCCTCCACTGGGGCCGTGGGCCGAGGACAGGCTTTGCCATCAGCTTCAACTAGGAGTAAACTTTCACAGCCCCCGAGAAGGTGAGCACTTGGACAGAAAGCTATTTAGGAATTTTAAGATGTTGAAGAGCAGGCTGTTTTTTAATCATTGCAAAGGATTTTTCGCTCGGCCTGTGTGTGAATGAAGACTAACTTCCTGTTTTCTTGACAGGTCTCTGGGCATGACTAAAATCTCAGATGAATCCTGGAAAGACGGCTGTTACTGAGTCTGGCTGATGATGAAGGACGTTCACTGCTGCAACCCTCCCTTTACCTCTCATACAACCTTGATAACAGCAAAAAGTTGGGTTGCTGTGTAAAACATTGATAAAACAGAATTGGATTATTTGCTTATACTTTTTAGATTATACTCAATCAAAAAAAAATTAGAAAAACAATATTTTAATGTTTCGCCTCAGCAACTCCATTTATTTTTGTCAGTATATATCTACTCTAAATTTAATGCCAGCAACATTTTTCATACTAATTGGGATAGAAGTAATAAAACATGGGGAAGTTTGGAAATGCTCAAAAAACACCTTGTTTGGAACATTCACAAATAGAAAGGTTCATCAGTACCATATGATAGTATCATTATGTGGCATTAAGGGTCATCCACAAAATGCACAGTGGTTTACAAGCTAGAATGGGGCAAGGTTCATCCCTCTGTTAAGCACGATTGTATGGAGGGTATTAAGGCATAGGCTCAGGAACACTTTGTACAACTGTTGACAGAAAAACACAAACACTGTTTGTTTGCGAATGATTGCATTTTGCTTTTATTAACATTTTACACAGCATCCCCATCTTTCAGAATTGTGGTTGTCTCACCCCATTTGTGACTGGAGCACTGGGCTGCACTGGATTCATAGTTAAGACTCATCTCTTTCCCTTGCATGAAACATTGTCAGCCCACACAAAGAGGATGTGTAGGTAGACAAGAAGGCACACATGCACACTCCACTTGTGATATGGACCAACTCAGAGCTTCCAGAAGATTTCTTTGTGTCAATTCTACTTATTTTTTTATGGTAATTGTGAGAACCTGCTGGAATATAAAGATTTGAATTACTGTTCTTTGGATGTAATTGATATGAAGACAATTTAAATGAAGATATTGCTGGTTTGTTACTTTTTTGTGTGAATTCCTAGTAGATGAAGGTGCTGAGTGTTGCATGCTTGGTTTTGTTGTTTTTCCTTAACCCTTACAGCCTTCGCATCATTATGTAACTGCAATATGACACACCTTCCACCTGTCCCACACCAATCTGTGTGAATTTACGAATGTTTGATTGGTTCATTGTGAAAATATCATTAGATTTGTGTTGTATTTGTGTTTTGCTAATTAAAGACACAGCAATGCAACTCCTGTGAACCACACTGCCCTTATAAATAATACAAAAAAGGTAAATATGGTTTGTGCCAAGGTGCATTAGAGCTGCAACACACTTTCTAATACCAGAAGTAATCTTGATTAATCTAAGGTACTGTGTTTTCCAGACATTTTTATTGCATATCTAGAGGTGGTTTGCTTTTGGATACCACTGTAAATAAAGACAATGTTTATGCACGAAGGCTGTGTGCCTTAGACAGCTATGCACCCTCATGTAGAGTGCCTCTGAAAACTAGGAGCTGTAATGAAAATGGATAATAAAGTCTACCCTGAAACTGTAATGTAGCTTTTCTATTTATTTTTATTCCATATATTCATAGTTGAAGACTGTTTTCATCACAGGTTAATTAGTCATACTATGCAGTGCAGAGGCAGCGGCAGCGGCAGTACCGTCATCTACCGGATATTTTCTGGGTGCATGACCAAAACGCCTCACAAATGAGCGCTCATTCCCACCCACCCCTTGTGACAAAATGGCCTACAGGCCTCATCTGCGCATACAAAGTCAGATAGCACAGTCTGCAATCACAATAAATTTTTTTCTTGGTGTGATAATGTTTGCGTTTTGTGTCTCGGCTGGGCATAAACGTGTTCCCATTAAGAGAATGTCTGTGTTAATGTAACTCTGCTCTCTTATGCATGACGCAAATAGTAAGGGATCAGCGGTAAACGAGGCCACGCATTGTCTGCCCCCCGCCCTCCCTCTGCTTGTCAGGAAGCAAGCTGATTGGCCGAGGCCTAGCAAAGGGTGCCCGGGGATCCAAAACTGCAGGCCGCACTTAGCTTACCGTCAAAAATAAACCAAAACAATAACAGACAAAACTGAGAAGGGGGAGAAACACCGATAGAGTCTGAAGACGACGTTATCAGGTAAAATTATTTTGAGTCAGTTTGAAAGGCATGTGAAATACGACGCAAGGGCCCAGTCGGCCGTAGTGGGCCTCTTTCAGCCTTTTCGAAAAACAACATGGAAGATAATGCGGCACAGGCAGCTTCACCTAGCTTAGCAGGCTAGCTAGCCGAACAGACGGCTGTAATCGCGATTATTATGGTGACAAGCAAAGACGTTATCTCACGGGCCTTATTTGGTTGTTGCATATTCTGTCGACTTTGTAAATATTATAATACCGTGCCATATTAACACTTTTACGGTCAAATACGACTGGTTGTTACATTTCTTGAGTTAGCCATTATGCTAAAACAAAATGGCGCTTGGAGGAACAGCCCTAGCTTGCCTGCTAGGTTCGTTAGCTCCGGTGGGTGGAGGGCGGTAACCGCCCTAGTATCCACCGCATAACATTTGCGGTACTTTCATTGGCGGCCATAAACTCTGAGCATGTGTAGTTTCCTACATAGAGTTCAAAATACAATGTTTTTTAAACGATAACGAAGTCAGCACGTTGCTAGATTAAATCCAAAAATGATATATCCGTGATTACCAGGGACCCACAGAGGCGTCCCAACGCACAACGCCACTGCAGATATGCCATATTTGGCTTATTGAAAATCATCATGTGACGAAAATTCATTTCCTCTTACAACAGTACAAAAAAACTGAGCAGGACTCAATCTTCCACGGGCTTTTACAGTAGTTGCCTTTGAGCTCGCCCTCCTGCACAAGTGAGCGGAATAGCCCTTTGTCTCAGCTTGGCTCCAGCCATCAGGCTCAACCAGCTCCAGGTGTATGGCTATATGTCCTCAGGTTGAAGCTGCCTGTAGTACTCTTGATAGGCAAAGGATGGAGCCACTGGTCAACAACACAACTGCCCTTCACCTCAGTGGTAGTAGATTGTGCTTTTCTGCCTTGTTTTTTATACATATACAGTGCAGTTATTCTAAACTTGAACCCATAAAGAAATGTTATATTTAGACATCCTTGCAACACCATGACTGCCCTTATCTAGGGTAACTCATTAACTCTTTTCTGTTCATTGGTATTTATGTGTGAAAATTGCTTGTTTCTGCTTTGTCAGAGGTATTGGGTACCTTGATGGAAGGAAGCACATCAGATATCCTGTTGGTTTTATTCTAAGGGTTTTGTCATCAGATGTGAAGGTATGTGTTGAATACTCGTCAGTGTTCTATTGACTTTGTAACTTTCACTTTTACTTTTGAACACTGACAAAACACTGTATGCACTGTAATTTTCAGTTTTTTTCTGAGTGAAGACATGGACCAAGGAGGAGGAGTGTTGGAGCTACACACTCAGGAGCTCAAGATGCCCCATGCTATGATCATGCAAGACTTTGGTAGGTGGTCATGTAGAACAAGCTATTATAATGTAAACAGCACTCTATTTCAGCATTAAATGTGAAATTCAAGGCAAATTTCCCTACTTGAAAATAAATGTCAAACCTGAAAATGACATCTGTCATTTCATATTGTCATGTAAAATCAAAGACAATTTCACCATGTCAACAAGAAGGATACTTCATAAAAATAACTGGACACTGTTACAAATATGCCAAGGGTAGTGTGCGTGAAAACTGTGATGCATTTTAAATTTTCATCTTTTAGTTTTGAACATTTTGTCATGCACCTCTTTTTGTGTTTTGCGTTGACAGTTGCAGGCATGGGGGGTCTGGCTCACATCGACGGGGAGCACATTGTGGTGTCTGTGCCTGAGGGTATGCTTCTTTCTGATGTGATGACGGATGAGGGCATCCTCCTGGAGCATGGCCTTGAGGTGGAAGGCCTAGAGACTCAGGTGGTTCAAGGCCTGGAGACAGAGGTGGTTGAAGGCCTGGAGACAGAAGTGGTGGAGAGCTTACATGCAGATGTAGAAGGCTTGGAGGCAGAAGTGGTTGAGGAGCTACAAACACAAGTGGTAGAGCTTGAGGCTCAGGTTGTTGAGAGCCTCGAAGGTGAGGTGGAAGTGGAGGGTCTTGAGGCACAAGTGGTGGAGGGCCTGGAAACTGAGGTAGATGTTGAAGGCCTGGAAGCTCATGTTGTTGAGGGCCTTGAGGAGGAGGTGGAAGTTGAGGGTTTAGAAGCTGAGGTTGTTGAAGGTCTCGAGGTAGATGTGGAAAGTCTGCAGTCACAAGGGGTAGAAACCCATGAAATGACCAGTGAAGACATAGTGTCTTCAGAGCATAGTGTGATCATGCCTGAGAATATTCTGGGCACAGAAGTTGCAATAGAGGAAGCACTGGACTCACATCACCACCACGTCCTAACCTCAGATCTTATCCAGGACTCTAACCACCATGATGACATGCCTGACCAGGTTTTTGTGGCAGAGCTGCTGTCTGAGCATCAGGACAACACTTTGGACCACCAGCTTGTGTCACAAGGCCTGATGGTGACAGAGGCCAACTCTGAGACCATAATCCATGAACAGCTGCCAACTGAGGCTGTTCCCCTGCAGACAGACGAGGATGATGATGCAAGAAGCAGCTCTGAGGATTACCTTATGATCTCCTGTAAGACAACTTGTGATAACATAACTTAGATTAACAAACCCTGCTCTTATGCAGTTTCATGTCTTATTGACCATTTTTGATGACTATGGTTGTTTGTGTCACTGTAGTGGATGAGGTAGGAGAGAAGCTGGACATAGGAGACACTCCTCTAGAGATCAGCACTGAGGTAATGGAAGACAAGGAATCTAAAGAGGAGGAGGGCTCTGAGGTCATCAAAGTCTACATTTTTAAAGCTGAAGCAGATGATGATCTAGGCAAGCAAATTTAAGCATTTCAACATTACAAGAAATCAGCTGTAGATTACCTCCTGTTAAGCAGAATGTACGTCATGAATTCAAGTGGGTTTTTTTTTCTTTAGGTGGAACAGAGGTGATTACAGAGGATGATTACCAGAATGGTCATCCTGACCTGGAAGCTGCATCATCAGGGAGACTGGGTGTTGGCCGGGATAAGATGGTCTACATGGCAGTCAAGAACCATCCAAAAGAAGAAGAGGATGATGAAGATGACAGCGATGATGACGATGATGATGACATCAGTATGTTCTTTTTTGAAACAGTTTTTAATCCATTTTGCTAGACAAATTTCTGTGGCTTTAAATCAGTACAAGGTGTCTGCTCTCAGTCTTTTACTGTTTAGAGGGGATCAGTTAAAGGAGAGTATTGTAATTCAGCCTTTTTCAAATAATTGAGTTAACTGAAGGAAAGGTTTTTTTGATAATTTAATCTAAACTATCTGTGTAGGTAATACCATTGATCAGGTGAAGAATGGAGCATCTACACCATTTTTACAAATCCGAGAAGGTCTTGGAGCCAGCCGTGTCCTCAAACCCAAAGCAAAGAAAAAGAAGAAAGGCGAGACACGGCAGTGCCAGACTGGTATGAACAATATTTCCTCTTTATTCATTATGCAACAATGAACTACCACAACAAAAAAATCATAAGGGCCATAACTAAATTTTACATCACCATGAATATCTTCTGCTGTTTTGTTATACTGCAGGCTTAGCCCCTTCATACACACTCACACACACACAAATACAAACATAAATAGGCACACAAAAAGTTGTTGAGAAATCTGCCCTACGTACTTTAACATCAACATTTGGTCATGTTTATAAGTAGACCCGGTAGTGAACAACATGCTGTGTTTTTTGTATTTTTAGCCCAGTGTTTGGCTAAACCTGAGAATATTCATTTAAAACAGCTTGGTGATGCTATCTTGCCCTCATTGTTCTGCGTGAAGTTTGCTGGAAGTAATTTAAAGTAGGCTGCTGTATTTTATGTGTAGTGACCACTGTGCCAGACTCCATTTAAAAATAGCCCTTTAAATGCTTCGATGCTTGTCAGTAACCTGTCTTAGGGTACCTTAATTCAATTTGAACTTCAGTTCTCTGATTAATTTGGCATGCAGATAACATGCCAGTTATAATTTTGTTTTAATGAGAACTCGACTACTGGCATTCACTCCAAGTGTTCCTTATAACTGCTTTGAAAGAAGGAAATAACAGTAAAACAGATGAACAAACTTAAAAACTGATGCATTCTTTTTTTAAAAATGCTGTGCTGTAAAAAAGTAACCTATGGATATTCTTCAGTGGGTCTACGTTGGCACAAAGAAATAGAAAATTTTAAGGTGTAGAATAGATGGATGGATATGGATGATAGACAGGTAGAAGGTAAAGGAATCAAATGCAAACACTTAACAGCATAAAATTCTCGGCGATAAGTTTGTTGCTGACAGCACATTTGTTTCGTCAAAAGTTTTGCATTTCACATTTTTGTAAAGGTTAACAGAATTTTTAAATACTAAATTTCAACTATCTCTTCCAGCTGTTATTATTGGACCAGATGGCATGCCTTTAACTGTCTACCCCTGCCACATATGTGGAAAGAAGTTTCGCTCACGGGGCTTCCTCAAATGCCACATGAAGAACCACCCAGACCACCTGCTTAAGAAGAAGTACCAGTGTACTGACTGCGACTTCACCACCAACAAGAAGGTCAGTTTTCACAACCATTTGGAGAGCCATAAGCTGCTGAGCCACAACAGTGAGCGCTCTCCAGAATACACTGAGTACACTCGCCGTTACCATGAGTCCAGCCCCCTGGGCTCTGACAAGCTAATCGTCAAAGACCGGGAGCCCAAACTGCATCACTGCAAGTACTGCGATTATGAGACAGCTGAGCAGGGCCTGCTCAACCGTCACTTGCTCGCTGTTCACAGTAAGAACTTTGCACATGTGTGTGTCGAGTGCGCCAAAGGCTTCCGCCACCCGTCAGAGCTGAAGAAACACATGCGGACCCACACAGGTGAGAAGCCCTACCACTGCCCACACTGCGAGTTCCGCTGCGCAGATCAGTCCAACCTAAAGACTCACATCAAGAGCAAGCATGGCGCAGATCTGCCGTTCAAGTGCAGCCACTGTCCTCAAGCCTATGCCGATGCACGGGAGCTTCAGCGTCATATAGAGATGGTGCAAGGCCACAAGACCCATCAGTGCCCACACTGTGAGCACAAGAGCACCAACTCCAGTGACCTGAAACGACACATAATCTCTGTTCACACCAAGGACTTCCCCCATCAGTGTGACGTGTGTGAGAAAGGCTTTCACAGGCCCTCAGAGTTGAAGAAACACGCGGAGACACACAAGGGCAACAAAGTACACCAGTGCCGGCATTGTAACTTCAACGCTCCCGACACCTTCACCTTGAGTCGCCATATCCTGTCCTTGCATACAAAGGACCTGCCCTTTAAGTGCAAGCGCTGTCGGCGAGGTTTCCGACAGCCTGCTGAGCTGAAGAAGCACATGAAGACACACAGTGGTAGAAAAGTTTATCAGTGCCAGTATTGTGAGTATAACAGTACGGACGCTTCTGGCTTCAAACGCCATGTTATCTCCATTCACACCAAGGACTACCCCCACCGCTGCGACTACTGCACCAAGGGCTTTAGGAGGCCTTCGGAGAAGAGCCAGCACATAGCCAGGCACCACAAAGACATGTTGATGTAACGTCATTGCACACACAAACACACTCCTCTTTTCCGAGTAAATCTGTGTCACACCCAGAGGTAATTTTAGTGTATTAACAAAGAAATAATGGATATAGGCTGTTGATGAAGACGACAACATTATAATTGCCGTTCTGTGTTCTGTGTTGTAAAGGGTGTAAAAACCTCCTCCCCCAGGAGTAAAGCAAGAACACATTTTAGATGGGCGTGAAGTCTAAAAAAAGACTGTGTACACTGAGTGGGACAGCTGTAAATTGTGTTTTGTTTTGTTGCAGAAAATCACATATGAACATATATTCAGGGTCTCAAATGTCTATATTTTTATACCCACTCAGCTGAAATGCTGCAAGATGATGACTGTGTCCTGTAAAACAGAAAGCGGTGCTTTGTGAACGTCATGCCAGTTCTTTGAATAACGTGGGACAAGTACAGGAGACGTTTACCTCCATTGTACCAACTAGTATCTCCTCTCCCTATTAACCAGCTTTTACCCTGACATTTGTTTTCAATGCCAGCTAGTCTTTGAGGGGCAGGATCATCCATGAGTTCATAAATGGTTTTGAATGATGTTGACAAACATTACGCACCTCGAAAAGATATCTCAATAAATCTAACAGCTGAACTTCCAACATTTTGAATTTTGGAGTTCCTCTAAATTAATCATGTATAAAATAGGGTATAATCCGTTTTTAATTTGTCTTAAAAGTTGAGTCAGAAATGTTTTGGTCTGATCAGCAGTGTCTAAACAAGGAGAAGAAATGGCACAGGTCATATTGGTAGAATATCCCTTTAGTGTGCACAACACATTTCTCACAGAAATCTGCTATTATATCTGCTATGACAGTGCCGATAATTAACAGGTGTATTGTAATATGAACTTGACAGATGGTTTCCTTCACATTTGATAACCCCTGAAGTTGTTATATCTGACTGCCACTGTAAGTTGCGTATGTGTGATGTTACCTATGACACAGATGTGCTCTCCCAACTAACCATTTGATTGCAATCATGCCTTACTTCTCTCTGTTGGTCTTTATCCCTGAAGCACTGATGAACACAGCTAATCAGAAAATAAGTGATTTTTAACTCTCAAACATGCTGTATCAATACCCTTCTCTCAGAGATTGTGTGTTTGAGTCAGTAGAAAGCACTTTAATAACTTTTTTTTTTGTATTTTAATTATATGTAAACAAACCCTACATAATAAACAATTACAGAGCTTTGTGAGTTGGTAATGGTAAAGATTGTTTGGAGTGTTATTGTTAGCAAGTTCGCGTGATCCATTACTGCATCAGAACTGAACTGACAGTGACACTGGTGGGTGAAACCATTTATTGTTTTGTTCTATGGATAAGTGATTGGGTTTTGTGTTTTGTTTGTGCTCACTAACAAGTTTCCCAGACCCTAGTCCTACAGTCATAAGTAACCCAACCCAATCCCAACATTGGGATTACTCCCTTAAAGTCAGTGGTCATCATATTGGCATTAGTCTTCAAAGTATGCACATATGCTGTTTCCATGAAATTAATTGTGGTATATATTAAAAATCCCTGCATTTTGTGTACCTTAGTCTATATTTTCTTTCAGTCTGATTGTGGAAAAACTACTGGTGGGGAAGAACCAAAATAAACAATTATCTTTTTATGCTTTTTGTCTTTTATGTTCTGCAAAAGAAATCAACCTAACATTACATCTTTAAGACCCAGCCACAAGTTTTATCACCATATAAATCAGGCATAAGCATACACATAATTAAAGATGTTTGGTTGCACCAAATCCGTAGTTTGTAGAAATTATGTTGACTGTTGTACTACAGTTTTACTGTAGATTGTCCCCTAAATTAAGAATGGACAGAATATAGATTACATCAACAATGTAATACAATGTCTTTATGTCATTATTTAGAGCCTAAAAACCAGAAGTGTTCCTAAAAACATCAGTGATGGCTCTGTGTCAGTAAGTGAGCCGTGACTGTATTGATAGTGAGCCAGAAAGCACAATACCAGGACCCTGGAACTGAAGAAGCTAAGTGGAATTGAGCAATCAATAATTGGATTATTTACATCTGTGTTTTTCCTACTGTGACATATTGAAATGTTTTCCAAAAAGAAAAGCCTGCTGTGCACTCATCACTGGAAGAAGAGGTATAAAGGTGGCTTGCTGAGCACTTTTACAGCAGCCATCATCATTTGGATACTAAATACTATAATTGTATTTCTTACCATTCTTTTTTAATAAACCCACATTCCAAATTGTAATTTTCTCAGATTTATTAAGTCATCAATGTTGCTACTTCGGTTTCAACCACAAACTTCAGAACTGGCGGTGGCTAAAGGGGAGAAAATCAATATAACAGACAGTGATGAGTGGGGTGGTACATCATTCATCAAAGTCATATAAATTATTTATTTTATAGGGAGGATATGATCGGTTCAGGGCTGGTCTCAGCGAAAACAAACAGGTTGGGTGTAACCATAGTGAGAAAGGAAAACGGACTGAGTCAGGAGGAAAGAGAAATAAACTGATTCGATTAAAAACTTTGCAATAATAAAGCAGGTGTGCGGGGGCCGCCATCCCTTCTGGTTTAATGTCCACTTAAATTTCATTACAGTGTTGTACATCTGTCACAGTGACTGTTCTCTTCCCTGACTCAGTCTCATTATTAAATAAACAACTGCATCTTTGTCCTCCACATGGAGACTCACTGGGGGTTTGACTCTTCCAACAGGATGTGTTGCAGTCGTGTCTTCTTTCACTCCCACATCACCTGTCCTGAAAGATGTATGGTACATCATGCTGAGGGAAATGAGGCTATGCAGATGGGTTTGTGTGGACGCTGCAAACACCTGAGAAATAGATGCAGCAGCCTGTTCATGTTTGTTGATCCCGCAGAATGTCTCGTAAATCACTTACAGTTGCAGCTGTCAGCAGAAAGTGCTGAGAACACCGAGATCAATATGCAGATACATCCATAAAATCCTCCTAAGTAACTCTTCTCTCTCGCTGTGCGATCCAAGAATTCAATATGAGTTGTATATCTGGCTGTTTTTCATTGAATACATGCAGATTTAGCAACAGCAGTAGCACTAAGTACATTTTCCCATCTCCTATCTGAGTGTGCTGGATCGCTATCTCTCTTCAAAGGGTTGCAAGGCTTTTCTCTGCCTATTTTGAATCAGCGGAGAATCAAATACACACACACGGGATACACCTAACACCCTCTCAAGGCCATCAATGTAATGAGAACTGACAGACGTACACAGATAATCCAGCCGCTCCAGAAGGTCAAACTAATTTATCTGATGTAGTTGTTTTGTCCATATTTCTGCAGATCAATGGGCTATGGTGTGGATGTGATTAGAGTGATGAAACTGCACAGTTACATGCCAATGCTGCGCGTGATGATCATGATGATCCATACACAAACATTCCACAGACTAAATAGTTTTCGATCACTGGCATCAGTTGATAGTTGACAATAATTTGTAAATATGTGGGAATTTGCGGAGGGTATCATGAAAGTCAACCGATGTATATTAATTACTAAACTGTGGAGGGGGGGTAGGATTAAATAAGCTTATACTTCCTCTTACTACTATTCAGACAAGTTAATATTGTGTTTTGTCATTTGCTTTTGCTTTGTTTCTGTATTTTAATGTATTATTTACATATTGTGTTTCATTTAAAAAAGCCTTCATCCATTCCTTCATTCATAATCACAAAATATTATACAGGATTCTGCATAAGAGCTTATTATTTAAGATATGTCATTTTGGACTGCACATTAGTCTGGTGTTACACAGCATATTGCTCTTGCATATTTCAGTGAAGAGAACAGCAACTGGAGATGCGACTTTGTCATTGACTCATCTCATTGGCAGAAAGAAGCCTGCTATACTACCTCCAGATCCTGTGGTGGCCCACATAACCAGAGTCGTCTGATCCAGACTGTCGACAGCCAGGCTTGCAGCGCTGCAAGCCAGCTGGAGACGACAAGGGCCTCAGGGAAATCAGTGCCAGAATGCTCGGAGATGGGTAAAATTGGCCCGCTGATTGGTAGCAGAAAGGACTGTGTGCTGGACTATAAGGAGAAAAAGAGAGAACCATTGAGCATAAATAGCAGGCAGCCTGTTGGCCATGCAGGTCCCTCTGACTCACCCAGGGTGTTCAATGGTGTGTTTACACTTTGGCTATAGGACGTGTCATCTGATGCCATCTGAAGTGGATCTTGAGCTGGGTTTGTTTCATCAAAATGCTTTTTTTTAAAGGTCAAGAATAAACATTCATACTTACCTTTTCAGGCAAAAAAGTGCTGTCTGTCTCGATCATAATAGCCACTTAGTTTGCATGTCAGCTGATCAAGCTCAGTGACTTCATTCTTCAGAAATGAAGACTGTGTGTGATATAGCTGAAAGCACTGGAAAAAGCATCAGTTTTTTTTTTATTTTATTATGTGTTTGTGCATCAACCTCAATTCATAAGAAGATGAGTTATATTTGTCTACAAAAACATCTGCTTGTATTTTTTTACAACTACATAATGCGCCATAAACCATTAATTACATGTTAATATGATGCTCATAAGTGCTGAGTGTTTCAAGTGTATTATTAGAATGCATAAAGATCGCTCTAACGTGGAAAAGTGCTGAGCTTTGACAAATAAATTGAGTGAGAATCAATAGTTATTAAGGTTCAAGAGAAAAACATTTCCTCTCTAGTGTTCACTAGGTGTCACTGTTATCCCATCCTTCCATGAGACACCGACGGCACTGATCACTGAGTGTTCCCAAAAATAAATGCATCAAAATTAAATGCATAGCGTGCTAGTGTCTGACTCAGTGGCTGGATTTAAATAAGACGCCAGCAAAATAAAAATTCAGCAGTATCGGTTACTATTTTCTTCTTAGCTCACTGTTATTCAGTTGATTTGTTGGAACCACGGATTTTACTGATCCCATTTAGGCAGGCTTATTTATAAAAATTAAAACATTTAGGGAAAAAAACAAAAACAAAACTAGATAAGTAGGGCTCCTGTGGTTCTGCGTATTTATTTGCGGCAAATATTTCAATATAAGAGTTAGAAAAAAATGGCAGACTTTATTGATTGCGCTCCCTTTCAACAGATACAGCACAGGACCTGGTCATCTCCACCGCTCTCGGTGGGCAGGATGTTTTGTCCTGGATCACAGCAGTGGCACGTCACCGCGGGTGGGCGTGGCTAACCGGGCTGTATCCTCCGTTACGTTGCAGCAGAGTTACAGTCTGACACGAGAGAGGAGCGGAGGGACCAAACAGCTGACCACCTCGTGCAAATTTAAAACCGCGGGTGATGGAAAGAAACGAGATCCTTTTGTGCACCTTCCTCGTCTCGCACTATATTTTTAACGTCCTCTTCATCTCGTGGCTTTTTGTCGTCGGAGTGCCCACAGACATCACCAACTATGGATTGCCTAATTGAAGTTGGGCCACCTGATCCTGTTTGCGCCAGGACAGCCGACCAGCATTAGAGTAAGAGAAGTCGTTATGGACAGTTGTGCAAATCGTGAATTTCCTGCTCAGCGAACTGGTGTCAAAAGCAGAGAGTCAGTCTCAGGATACTACATCTATTTGCGCGTAAAAGACGCGGACCTGACGGTTCCACTCAACGCTGCCTGAAATACTCTTCGCTATGTTTTAGTAATTATGGAGGAAAGCTGTAGTTAGAATAGAGGGTGTGTTTGAGTGACTGTTTGTTTCTGCGGGCACTGATGTGAGTGTGGCGGCCAGTTTTTATTGCGCGCATACCAATTGTGCGCTGCAGTTAAGCCGCTCCATTACCACAGGCTCGGAGGTTTCCACCGCAGCAGGACCTGCATTCTTTGACAGGCAGCGGGCCTCACCAGCAGATGTGAAAGGTTGAAAAGGAAAAATCCTTCCTAATCCTGTCATTTGAACTTCTCTACAAAAACAAGAGAGTTTTTTAAAGCTGCATCCAAGTGCACCTGTGAGGCAGGAATAAGCCATGGCTCTACCAGACAGTGGCATGTCTGGGGAGGAGGTACCCTTTCCAGAAATTATAGAGCTCAATGTTGGAGGCCAGGTGTACATAACCCGTTATTCTACCCTCACAAGTGTGCCAGACTCCCTGCTGGGGGAGATGTTCAGCAGAAAGTCAGCCAAAGGACTGGCCAGAGACACCAAGGGTCGCTTCTTTGTGGACCGTGATGGTTTCCTGTTCCGTTACATCCTGGACTACATGCGGGACCAGCAGCTGGTACTACCAGACCACTTCCCCGAACGCGGACGTCTGCAGAGGGAGGCTGAGTTCTTCAACCTGCCTGAGCTTGTTAAGCTACTGGCACCAAAAATCAGCAAGCAGAACTCCCTCGGTGATGAGGGGTGTCAGAGCGACCCTGAGGACTCCTCACCTGGGATTGACACGGCCCGTAACCTCAGCTCCCTGGGTGCTGCTGCCGCCGCCTGCGCCAGCCTAGTGCCTGGTGCCATGGACAGCAAACGGTCCGGGTTTATCACAATTGGCTACCGTGGCTCATACACCCTGGGCCGTGACAGCCACACCGATGCCAAATTCCGCCGTGTGGCACGGATCATGGTGTGTGGGAAGACCTCTTTGGCCAAAGAGGTGTTTGGGGAGACGCTGAATGAGAGCCGCGACCCTGACCGCCCCCCTGAGCGCTACACATCCCGCTACTATCTCAAGTTCACCTTTCTGGAGCAGGCTTTTGACAAGCTGGCTGACGCAGGCTTCCACATGGTGGCCTGTAATTCCACAGGAACCTGCGCCTTCGCCCATGAGCAGACGGACGACAAGATCTGGACCAGCTACACTGAATATGTGTTCTACCGTGAGTGAGAACTATCGGCTTTTCCCCCCCTGGTTCCCTACCCCTATCTCCAAGTGCCCCCCTCCTCCAGCCTCCAGCCATCCTGTCCTTCTCTCTCTGATGGCTCCTTCACCAGTAGAAGTAGATGTTGTGCCCTTCCATCTCTCTTCACAGCCCATGAACAGCATCCAGCAGCTGCTTTGACTCTTCATACCTTCTCTGCAGGTTGAATCTGCAGTCCTCCCCCCTCAAAACCCCAGATCCCCTCATCCCAAGGTCCAGCTTCTACCCTGCCTAGTTATAGTCCCCAGTCCTCAACCACAGCAACCCCACAGCCTTCCCTGCAGAGACTGATACCTTCTATGTACTTTATTCCTTTTGTACTCTGTATATTGCATCAGCCTTGGTGAAGCACAATTCTGTATCCAAGAGCTAATTTTGTTAATCAAGCACCTCGGTGTGTCTATATGACTATTGAACCAGTCATAGGGGCATAAGGGAAAGGGCTTCAAAGAGTGGCCGTGATGTACAGAGCTTTACTTTGCCTGCAGATCGGACTCTCTCCTGCTCCTCTGAACTTAATTACCAAATAATTGGACATCTTATCAGCCTTGAGGGATGTGAGCCCCAGCACAAGAAAGAAATGAAACACAAAAATGTAATTTCCCTCTTTTTTTTTTTTAAATCAAATGTGTCCCTTGTCAAGTACCATGTGGTTGGGAACGTGCCATGCAGTAGTTTACCTGTTCAGCTGTTGTTTTTAACGAACGAGAGGATGTGGTAGTTCAGCCACGTGAACAGGGAAGAAAAAAAAATGTATTGGAGTTTTTATTTTGAAAGGAAACAGTAGATTGTAGGTGCGTGGAGTTTCCTTTTAAAGACAACACTGTGTTTGTGTGGCAAACAAGCAACAGGCTTTGATAAAAAAAAAGGTCTGAAAAAAAAGCTTAAATATCAAGAGACCTCGTAGACGAGAAAAAAAAAAGGGGATACCAGATGAAGTGTGTGTATTGATTGCGCAAGGGAGCCTTCAGTGTTTTTAATCACCCACGCTGGCAGGGCAGAGGAGACGGAAGGTGTTACATCACTCGCAGCCCACTGCTCGCATTTTTTCGCTCAGTGTGCTTGTTTGACATTTCTTTGCTCAAGTAAATACTCAAGAGCATTTTCTCGGTGAGATGCTGCTTGGGACAGGCTTACACCATGACTACATGTTGTCTCCGAAAAAAAAAAGAAGAGAAAATTTAAAAAAATGTGGTGGTCACAGTAGTGGACCACATTTTTTTGCGTATTCTGTGAACAATATTGTTATTCAGTTCAGTATTCGTTGAAGCTGTTGCATATTTGATGATAGCTCAAACTTAGTGAATACCCTTATGAAAGGGTAGGATTTTGTTGTAGCCAGCCAAAGCCTAATGTTTTCTCAGCACTGTAGCAAAGGGCAAGATGAGGGCAATTTATGTCGAGCAGGTTTAACTTCATTTACAAAGGAGGGAGATAATGAGAAAAGTCGTTTCCAGGTACAGCCTCCGGACAGGTCTGTACATCATATACCTCAGACTAAATCACATACTGAAGGCAATTAAATCCAACAAATCCAGCCGATGACGTGAAATTGCAGACACAGTTAAGATCATAACCATAATGAAGATGCTGTCATAAGAATGAAAAGGTTGAATATGAAGTGGATTTCGAGGCAGTGTAGTGCAGGAATTTTTTTTTTCCTGAGCTCGAAGATGTCAGGTTGTAGTTTTGGCATCAACGTCTGACAGTGACAATAAATGTATTCTGAAATGTCTAGAAACCACAATGTTGTGTTTCAGTGTGATGAAGTGCTGTTGACATCTGAGTCTGAATATGTTAGACCTGCTGCAGTGTGTCGCTGCAGGCGTAGACGACACTGAAATTAAAAGTGTTCAGCACAAAGCAAATTGATATGTCAAATAAAAAGATGTTTTTCTTTCTATTCGGGGTCGTATTTTCCATTCATGACAAAATGTTTTCTCAGCTTTGAACGGCATTCAGTAGAAACTATAAGGAAAAGTGGTGCATGCCCTCATTTATAACAGCAGTTTACATTTATTTTTTTAATTTTCACCGACAATACAACTCAATCACAAGTAAACCAATTAAAAATGTCATCTCACCATTTCTCATTAAAAGGAAATGTAAATGGACAAAAACTCTACTACATATTAAATGTTCAACCCTCTGCCTTCAGGCACCATCTCTTCCCATCCTCCCATCTGCTTTCCACTTTTTCTCTACAATTTTCCCCATGTTTTTTATATTGAGCAGTTGACCAGAAAACAGGACTGGGATAGAAATGAGGACATGCATAGATAACAGGCTCTGTTAAAGCAGAGGACAAAACCCCCTTATTGTATTTACAATATTTGGCCTAATTACTACTTACTGGAAAATCTTGAGACAAATTAGGACTAAAATCCAGGACAGGGATATTTTGATGTTGTTAATAAAAACAGCATTTTTATTTTGCACACCCACAGACAGAAAAGCGGGCATAATTTAGACTTGCAGAAAAAAACCCTGGTTATGTTTACATAAGTGAGGCAGTCGCATGTCGTTTTATAAACTCTGACTCATACAAGTTTTTTCACCTAGAGATTATCCCGTGCTAATTACCTTAGTATAAGACCTCTTAAACCTGATCTCAACCTGGCCTAGATAAAAGCATAGCTGATGAGCTTCACAAAAACTGTTGAAAAATTTATGGGTCTCCCTTCCTGTAAAACAGATTATTTTTTTTTTGTCTGGAAGACATTATGAAATCCTACAAAGTGTTGGACAATACAGAGGCTGCAGTGTCTCTCTTTAGCCCAGACACACACACATTCACAGGCAAGCATTCCTCCGTGGCTCGCTGTCCTCCGGCACAGCGAGGCAACACAGGAGGGCCAAGGTCAGTCATTAGCACGAGCCCGGAGAGACGAGCCTCATGTGTGAAATTTCAGTCATCGGTGTTCGAAACCCCTCTCGCTCCTCACCTCCATGAGTTGCCTTGAGACTCAACATTCAACAGTAGATGTGTGAGAAGTGTTGACACTGTGACACTGTACAACAACAGCAGCAGCAGCAGCAGCGGTGAGGTTGACAGGCCTGGCTGTGATTACAAGCTGCTCGGGTTCTTCTTTTTCTCGCTTTTTTTTTTTAACGCTTGATTGTGAAACTAGTGGTTGAAATGTGTAGCATGCCTGCTTGTGTGCCATATAAGCAGCAGGTTCTAGTTGTATTGCCATCTGGCAGTGTGCCTGTTCTAGCAAGAGCGTAACAATAAAGATATTTTATCAGCAAATATTTGCTTCTCATCTTTAAAAATAGGAAATCAAAGTAGCAGATTGCATTGCTTATCACAGAGCACACATTCAGCTAAATCAAATACTCTATGTCGTTTTATTTATATTCTTCAGTTCCATCCAATTTCCTTGTGAGCTTGTGCAATTCATTATTAAACTCTTACCATAAAAGCACAAGGAAAAAAATAAATGTGCCCTGAGAGAACAAGACTGTTCTTTCTACCTCGAGGCAGCAATTTGACCCATGTTGTGTTCCTGTGGAGCTGTTGTTACTGTAGGCAGCTCTACATGGCAACATGCCTGCTCCCCTCTCTTAGACGATCCCCTTCCCTTGTAGCCAGCTGGGTCATCACTTCCCCTATTTGGAAAAAAGAAAGCAAGAGGGCAAAAGGAGAACAGGGACAGATGTACTGTGTGTCAAAGGAAAAATGGGGGATTGGAAAATGGGGCAAGGAAGCAGAGAGGCAGTGGGACAGATAACCTGGTGGAACTAAGATGGGACCGGGAGAGTATTTAAGCAGGACAGGTTTAATGTTCGAGTTTTATCTCTTTTTCTGAGCAGCTCCAGCATGAAGTGTCATGTTATTCGGAGAGGTGCTGGCAAACAAAGCCCTCACTGAGCCATGCCATAATGTGCTCCTCTGTGGCCCGTCAGCTCTGTCAACACTCACATAGAGATTCAGTTACACTGCAATAATATAGATCCAAAGGCTGGCAGACACTGTTGTTAATTTTTAGTATGATTACATTAAAGGAAAGAAGGACAATGTAGATTTTCTAACATAAAAATGTTATATTTCTGTCTCATCTTTATGTGAGTCATTAGCTGAGCCTTTAAAATGACTACAACCAGGCTGCTAGACTGCAAACCCATTTATAAATAGGCATACTACGTGCATTGGACTGACAACACAGAGAACTATTACGAGTAATTTCCTCATCATTTTGGACTAAGTGTAAAATCAGATGTTATCTATGTGCTGTTGATTTTGTTCATTCAGCTGTAACCATCTGTGGCTCTGTGCTTGTTTATGTTGTCTCAGCCTCAATGTCTTCCCTTCTTTGGAGCTGCTGTATTTTGGCCTCATTTTTGTGCTCACGTTCAGGCTTGGAGGACAAGTTTGGTGAGTTTTTCTGGGGCCTACGGGTTGGATGGGTCAGCACTGCGTTGGTATGGGGGCCACGCTGAGGGGGGCATTGAACTCAGCACACTCCCTGTCTCGCAAAAATGCTGAGCAGGCAGCTGCCATCTCCGAATGACACAAACACTGACGCATGCATGCACAGAGGGAGGGAAGTTGCTAGGAGAAGACGTGCAACAGCCCTCCTGTGCGAGGCTAATGACTCAGAGCTGCGAGGTTTTAGATCTTATTTTTTGTCTTCTCTTCATTCTTCTTTATGAACTGCTAAAAAAAAAAAAAATGCATTAGCAGGCAAACAAGCTCTTCGCCTCCCTCAACCTCTCTTGACAGCAATAACAGCAAAAGTCCATGCTAATATAGAGAAGCATCACTGCTGCTAATTACCTCAGCATAGTGTTGGCCAATAGGAGTTTTTGGTGGAGAACTGGAGAGAGCATGCAGCAGCCCGAGGCCTATCTCTGCTCCCTCCATCAATATGTAACATGTGAGTGTGAAGGGAGTGTGTGCATGTTATGTGTGAACGTCTGCAGAGAGCTTTGCATGCTTTTGTCCACTTGCACGTGTATACGTATGTGAGCTCCAACCACTTCTGCGCTCCTCAATGCTTGTGTTTGTCCTTGAAGACAACACTGTTCGCCCATTCCGCCATGCGAGTCCATATGCACACAGCAGTACAGTAGCACTGGCTCAGAGGCATCTTTATCTCATTGTGTGTTGGGTTATTTATAGTGAGTCAGGCATTGAGGTGTGTGCCGTCACCGCTCTCTCCAGCATGGGTGCGTACACGCCTCCCCTCCTCCTCCTCACCCACACATCCCCCTCAGAGAGCCGCTATCACAAAACATGTTGGTCCCCCGACACTCCACTGGATCCTGTCATGCAAGGTCGGGGGGGTTAGTCATAGCCGAGGGGAGGCGGGGGCAGAGAGGGAAGTTAACATGGGACAAGGGTGAGCAGCTGGAAAAGAGCAGATTAGGTCACTGGTGATGAACCGTGCTGTTTCTTCTCATCTCTCCCTCCATGTTGTCTCTTTATGATTCCCTTTGACTCTAAAATCTCTCTTTTCTCTCTTAAGCTCCAAGACACAGACAGAATAAAGTTGGAGTTGAGTGGGAATGTGGGAGCATAAAATTAGTTATAAAGGGAGTGAGTGAGAGGGTCAGAAGCAAGTTGCAGGATTAAAAAGAAAAGCAACAAAAAGGATAACTCAAGTGGAAAAGTTCCTCATATGTTCAGTTCCATAGAGACTTGAAATATGTGAGGAGGAGCAGGAGGAGCGGGGCAGGAGCAGTTTGAAAGGAAAGAAAGATGTATGAGGTTGAGTAACGCGACGAGGAAGTTGTGACAATAACTGACTGAGGGAACCGTTGGAAGAGTTGAACTTCCCCTGCCAGCCTAAGCTACACGTAAAAGATACATGGTATATATGTACGTCTGTAAATATATTTTTACATATATATATACTTCTTTTCCTCTTTACTAGATAGCACTTGTAAATAAATTAAATTTCTTTTTAATCAGTTTTACTGGACTTTACCATCAAATTTTCCTTTTTATTACAGTTTTTGTTATTTGAGTTTTATGTTTTTATTAGTCTATTATTTTTTATGGTTGCAAAGTCCCGCTGCTGTGGTTATCAGAGTTGGCCGACTCAGAGGGTAACACTATACTTTTTTTTTTTTATGGATATATGAATTAAACTTTAGAACTTGGTGCTTGTAAGTGTCGGTGCCCATTGTCTCATAATTCATTTATAGCTGATGCTCATTAATTGATTTTTTAAAATCATTTCAGCGTTTCTCTGTGCAAATGGATTTCTCAACATGGCAAATGACTTTAATTTGATGAGTTTTTGTTGCATCCCATCAATCACTGTCAGAGGTGAAAAGGTCAAATTTTTCACACAAGAAAGTTTGTTATTGTAACTTTGTAATGAAAAGTTTTGCATCCTCCAGGCATCCCACTTTATATTTTGGATCATTGTCACACACAAAAGTACATCGACTTTGTGAAAACAACATGAACAGACTGTGGGTGGTCACTTTGTTTGTGTTGATCTATCCTATCTTTCTTCAGCAGTGAGGTAGTCAGTTTGTTGTTGGGATTAGATTCACCTCGGCCATCTGGAGACGGACTCTAATCTGCCCCTCTAATTATCTGTAATCTGAACAGTCAGGCTTGTCCTTGGTGCTGCAGTCCTGGTGGTTGGACCCTGGCTGATACCATGCAGGAGAGGAGAGGCAGGTGTTCAGGAGGGCTGCAGGCTCTGCGGGGGCTGAGGGGGTGCCAGAATGGGCTTTAGGGTGCTTAGGCAGACTGGTTACGGGCTGCGGTAGCCAGGCAGTAGCTCAGGGTGTTTAAAGCAGGGGAAGATAAGGAGGAAGCACGTGGAGCAGGTGAATCAGCAGAACACTTGGATCAGATGTAGATTTGTGCACGTCTGCACAAATAAAAATCAAATAACAGTCGTTTTGACTAGCTGACAGGTTCCTTTCAGACACTTCCTTCACTTTCCCTCTTTATCTGCTCTAAACTCTGCTCTCTTTTTGTGCTCGTACTTCGCAGCAGGTCCCCAGTTTCCGGTTGTTTATGTCACTCATTTCCTCTGCATTGTGTAGACTGACAGATTTGATTTTTGTAAAGAGTCTGCAGAGTTCACTCCGGTGATTTTGTATCTGGGCGTCTGTGCTTACGCTCGAGAACATAAAGTTATTCCGAGCAATATCGCATCACCATGTCTGATTACGCCTCCGTGCTCATTTGCTCTGATGGCAATCAGAGAGGAAAGACAATGAATGAAAAGACTGTAGGTGGTAGGGCCCGCTCTGTCATTAGGCACCATACTGATCATTTCACAAAGCAGATGTTGGGTATGAGCTGAATACTTGATAATTAGATATAAAACATGTTGTAATTGCCAAAGCGAAGCAGCGTGAGCTCCCTTTAGAACAGCAAGATAGAGCCATATGCACAACTTCACACCCTGGATGAAAGGGCTTCTCGTCGTCATTACTATGCATTTATAAAGCTCTGGCTCCTGAACATCACGGTGGCGTTACCATGGAGATGATGCTGTCCTCTTGTTTGCCAGACTCCCCATCCTCGGGTCACAACACCTGTCAGCAACCACAGTGAATTTTAAAAAGTAGCCACAGGCTGAATGACCTGGTCACACTCAAGGTAATTCAGAGGCAGCCGATGCATTTCTTTTTAAGCAGCTTTAGCCTTCATTCACTCATTGTTAGATACAGCAGTCACACTGAAATCACACTGTTTTCCAAATACTGTTTGAGTAAGGAAACTATACTGCAGCTACTTTTTTGAGATGGTTAAGTTTCCAGATACTGAGACAAGACAGTTTTTTTTTCTCTTTTACAATGGGCCCACATAACTACTACTGCCACTACCTTTACAACAATTTAAGGCATTTGTCCCTTTATTTTGTTGAACATTTGAACCCATCATGTCGTAACAGAAATATCCTAATTTAATAGTTTATTGGAAATCATCAAGAGTTTGACAAGAAGATTGACAGAGCGTGATATTAGTCTTCCAATTTACACCAACTCTTGGCAAGAAAATAAGCATTGTTTCCAAAATGTCAAATCATGGGAGACACTTAACTGACTTGCTGAATGTGCCTACCCAGTATGCCTTGCTGCAAGAGCTACCCCTACTCTACCTTTTAGATCACATAATCATGTTTTGACAAGATAAAAGTAACTTCTTAATATGTAAAAAAAATGCAAATTTCAAATTAAAAAATTCAGGTCTTTTCAAGTCATTCAAGTCTCAAGTTGTGAATACGAATCAAACTCAAAAATAATCTTTTATGAGTGTTAGTCAAGCAAATCTAAAGTCCTCAAATGTGCTCAGGTCCCTCACCTCTGCTGCTGAGTCACCAGCGACTCCTGCCCACTCTACGTTGTGTTTGCCCCCCTTAGTGTCAAGGTGGCGTTGGCCGACTTCTCAGCTGTGGTTATGCAGATGACCAGAAACACACACATTAAACCACATCCTTCCAATCACAGCAAAAAAGCTTCTACTATCATTAGTCACATTGGGAAAAAAACCCCACTAATGTAGGTTTTCTTCTCCACTGAAGCAGAAACTGATTTCTATTTAAATCTGCACAAATTTTAATGCTATGCTTTCAATTTCTTTCACAAATGAGTGGTAATTTCTAACATTCTCATTTAACTGCTGCTCGCAGGTATCCTTGTCTCTTCCTGCCCTTTGTAATGTCTGGATACACCATTGTGCTGCGTTTTGTTCTCCATGTACAAAACCTTATTTTTCTGCCAGTCTTTTTTTTACAAAACCACACGTGCTTATAAAGAGGACTTAACAACCTAAAAGCATGAAAAAAACAGAGTAGTGCTGAACTGAAGTTCTGATGGTATTATCATCCAAAACAACTCCTGTGCACTGTATGTTTTGTCAATCTTCCAGGCAACACTCTACCAGGCTTGTCATGCTTTTTTAAATCAGCGTGCACAATGTGCTGTGATTTGAGTAAATAAGGTTTCAGGTGGGGTAACAAAAAAAAAAACAAAACAAAACACATTACCGACCGTAGAGGAGACATTTTGTGAAAGAGAGGTGCTAAACCCTGGCAACAGTGACACATTAGAGTTGCTAATAGCAGTAATGATGGCAACGGAGGGATGTGTCACACTGAACAGATGGGAGAGAGAGAGAGAGAGGCAGAGGGAGAGGAGAGGATGTGTGAGAAAGTGCTTTGGCTTTTGCATATATCCCTGGAGAAGTGGCCCGGGGAAAAGGGTTGAGTGCTCTCTTTCGCTGTTCTCCTCCATAAGGCTTAGTTGTGGAGGAAAAGCATGGAGCCCATCCCCCAGTGGATTATTCCTCCAACACTGCTAAGCCCCCGTACTCCCACTTCCAGGCGGCCCTTAAACACATGTATTCATTATGAAAGACACTGAATGCACCGAACACACAAACATAAACATGCTTCAACCCCTCCTTCTCCCTACATCTTTCTTTCTCTCTGCCTTTATCTGTCCTTCTTTCAAATGCCAGAACATGCCCAGAATATAATGACACACAATCACATATGCGCACCCACACACAGACACACACACACACACACACAGGCATATGCAAACACCCACACCTACACATACAGTACGCACACAAGCGCTTACAATACGCATGCATGCACAAACACACAAGTTAGCACTCAGTTGCTCTCACACACAAGCTTGTGTGCTTTCTATCACTTGCTCACTCTCTCTCTCTCTCTCTCACACACACACACACGCTCGCACACACACACACACACACACACACACACAATCGTATTCAGGTATCCACAGAGCCAAGGCAGTGGGAGAATATTACGTGCCGCCTCCGTTTGACACAAGCAGCTTTTCCTGTTATATAAGACAAGTTACCGTGACGATGAGCGCTGTTGAAGGAAAGAGCGCAGGGCCTTTGTGCTTCATGTGTCTGTACACACGTGTGCGTTTTAATTGTATGTGGCTGTGTGTTTGTTTCTGCATGAGCATGTGTGAAAGAGATTACCCGTTCATATGTATTTTCATACATTGCTGCTGAATGTACTGTATGTGGCTGCTTCACAATGAGATTTGGCCTGTGCATCACTGTGGGTCTATTGAATGACGCAGCTTTCAAGGCCTTGTCCAAACTCGGGTGGATAAATTAAAAAATGTTTATGCACTGGAGGATTTTTCTGTCTGCACAGCATTTTCTTACTGTTTTCCGAAAGTTTGGCGACCACAACGAAAGGAGACGGCTCAGATCTCCTCAAGTTGGCATTTGCAGCCTTACAGCCTTTTCCAGAGGTATTTTGAAATGTAAGTTAGAGTTTACAGAGCAGGCATGACAAACAGAGCATGCTGAAAACATCACATGACAGGAGAGCCTGAGCATGCGAAGCAATCATATGTTACAGTCAGGCTCTTACTCTGTTTTTTGCAACACAAACATGGGAGTTTCAGTTTTTGAGTGAGGTGTGTCCTCTGGGATCAAACACCCAGGATTAGTGTGAAATGGAAAACCCAAAATAAAAAAAAGATTTCTTTTGAAATCCATCTGCTTTGGTGCAGGCTAAGTTCACTCTGACTTGCCTTCCCATTCTGATGATGTGTACCACTATGTAGACAGTGAAAATCAAAGAGGGAGGCTGATTACCCGCTTGCTACCTCTTAAAAAATAGATTGTTTGTACAGAGAGAGGAGGAAATTGAAATCGGTTGATGGGCTTTCAAATAGAGGGGAACGTTCATGTGCCACTCTAACTATTCTGAGAAGTCGCAGCACGGCAACCTCCTCTGTCCTCACACAGAGATGAGATGAAAAGTCAACATACCGTGAAAAATGGCTTGTCAAGCTTAAGTCAGGAGGTTTCACACCATCTGCTCGGTCGCTGTGTTTCTTCTAGGATAATGTACATGCAAGCAGAGGTAAAGGGGAATTCTGGAATTAAATAAAACTGTCCTCCACTCTCCTTATCTTCTGTGTCCTTTCCTCTCCTGCTGAGCTCCTTTCTCTGCTAATTTCTGCTTCCATAATTCCGCTGCGGACTCGTGTGCCAGCATGTGTTTACTTTTATACTCTCAGAGACAAAAACTGTAAAACTCGAAGCTGAGGTGCTTGTTTCTGTGCCAGCCACACACTACTGACACACTTTGATAAGGCAAACAAACAAAAACAAACAAACAAACAAAAAGAACCCCAAAAGCGAAATGCAACAAAATTTTCTGTGGGAAACCCTGTTAGTTAAGACTTCATATCAAACAGACCAGACACCTGAGTATAAATATTCCATCCATCATCTCACTTCTTAATTTTTAAAGGAATAATTTGACATTTTAGGACACACTTCTTAGTTAAATGCCTTACAGTTAGATAAAAGATTTATGCCACTGGTAATATTAATATTCTGATAGTCGTTGCTTAGCTTAGCTTAGCTTAGCACAAGGACTAGCAACAAAAAGACTGTCTCTTTTTTACACAGACTAAACAAACATGATGTAGTGTGGTTTTTGGTTTGCTTTTGAATTACTGTTGTGCAGATTTTGATTCCATTAAACGGGGGCCAAGTCAGTTGTTTCCCTCTATTTCTAGTCTTTGCACTGAGCAAAGCTAACTGGCTGCTGGCTCCGGCTTCATGTTTACCACACAGACATATTCATTTATCGTCTGACATTGTGCAAAAATTTTTCTCTTAAATCTAATGTCCTTTAAAGTCACTCAAGCACTAATTTCTCTGTTGTTTCTTTGATTTTACTCGTCGATTACAAGAATTTGACAATTTGGAAAATACTAATATTAGCTTTGTTGCAATCTCGCAGTGACAACAAGACTGCAGGAAGTGACCTTGACCAGCCATTGTCTCGTGAAGAAATGATTGAATTGTGAACAACTCTTTCACCTTCCTGCAAGTCTTTATTCCAAGCTGAGTTCTTCACTTGCTCGCTCTGGTTTCATATTAAAATGCATCTATATTTCATCTTTTCCATTTAGGGGAAGCATGAACAGTTTTTTCTCAAACTGATGAACCATTCCTATAACTTTCTGTAACATGGCATTATATGTTTTCAATCATGCATACTTAATTTTTTTATTTGTTTGTTTTCTTCTGTTGCAGGTGGGTCATTAGTGATTTCCAATGAAACGACCTCAGACCCCCAAGCTTTCACTGAATCGGTGACCTCTGAACCTGCTGCACAGACTGTACCAGCCAAAGATCATCCCAGCACCCCCGTCCGAACCCACAGCCTTCCAGAAACAAGCAGCAGCACAACACTGGACATAAGAAACCCTCTGCTCCTGGACTCTCTTCCTCCTCTAACACCTCCTCTTCCTCCTCCTCCTCCTCCTCCCCCTGCTGCAGACAGCCCTGACCTGCCACCTCTGTCCCCTTCAGTCCCGCCTCCACCTCTACCATCATCCAAACCCTCCTCCACCTCCAGTCCTCCTCTTCCTGAAAAAACACCACCTCCTGCTGAAAGCCCTCAGCGTCCAACCACACTCAACTTAAAGACACTGCCCCGACCCACCATCAAGGAGAACGGTGGCCCTCCACCAGGGGAGGATGAGGAGGAAGAGGAGAGAAAGATGCTGGAGGAGGATCTGAAGAAATGCATTGAGGACTTTAAAAAGATCCGCTTGCCCAGTGCGTTTCCGGATCGCAAGAGGCACTGGCAAAATGACTTGCTCAAGAAGTACAATGCGTAGAGCGCTTTGCTGTAACACCTTGACGAATAAACATGGATCTGGAAAGATCTTATTACAACGGCACGTTGTGAGCAGAGGACTCCAGCTTTATATTCACATTGCTCTGATTAAAAATGTGTGAAGATTGTCAGAAAGTTTACCTAAACCTCTAATTATGTAGCTTTGCATGTTAACAGAACGTAAGTGTTAAAGCATAGTGTTTAGACCAAGTTTGTTTAGCTTTCACTCATTAAAGCACTAACATTTGTCTCATCCTATCATAGAAAAAACATCCCTATAGAGATTGTTAGTGACACTTCCTGTTCTACTCAGCTATTTGAGGACATTACAAAGTACATTTTTAACACATCATGTTTCCTTTCATCCACTCAAAGGGTACTATGTAATCTTTTTAATTAGAGAATTCTGTCCTTCTCTCTGTACCATTCCCACTGATCAAACTACTGGTAAATGTAAGCTAATTTTTGAATTTTTAGGCGTTTGACCTTGCTGATGCAAAATAAAAGAAAGAAGTGAAATCTTGGTTGCTAATCATGTAAAATATCTAACCTCATCAATATTAACTGTATCACTTCAAAGCCTTTCTTCTCTTTTCTGCCCGTGATTCAAAGCTCTGCAGTTTGGTTCATTTTGTGATTACATTATCTGTAAGCTAGCAATGGAGAGAATTCATAGCGAGAATGCAGTGTACCAGAAAGCGAAGTGGGTAATTACAGACAGCCAGAATGTTGAATAATAATGACAATAATGACTACATGAACCGATGCACAGTGCCATTTGTTCCTCTGTCTGCTCTGCATAAAACGTTCAACAGCTTCACAAATGAATTAGCAGCTGTGTGCTTATATATGCATATGTGTGTGTGTGTGTGTGTATGTGTGTGTGTGCGTACATGGCTCTGATCCTTATAACAGGATATAAGTCACATGGCATAAGTCACAATAAAAGTAAAATTTACTTCTCATTTACCTTTTCAGTCACCATGTAAATTAATTTTTTAATTCATAGCATCCACCTGCTTCGCTCTATAGTTTAACATTTTTAAAAAATTGCTTATGCTTACTGATTTTTTTATGAGAAGTTAAATGCGAGGATCTTCCACCGCCCTCACGTTTATACATTTAGTGTAAATCCTGAGCCTGGAGGCTATTAGCTAAACTGGCTTAGTGTAGCTGATCTTAAAACAGGAAACGGAGGAGGTAGCTTAGCTCTGAAAGCTCAAAAACCTGCATACTCGCATATTTGCTCACAAGTAACCTGTTATATCTCATTTGTTTGACCCATAAATAACCCAAAATTTGAAAACAACAGTCTGGGCCTCTGAGAAAGTTATTTGCTGTAACTGCTTCTTGGTAAACAGTAGTCAAACTCAGTGAGTTTGCTCCCACACAAGTTGTTGTTTTTAACATTTCTGTTTGTGCATGTTGATGTGTGTCTGAATCAGTGAGTTTTAAAGGGGCTGGTAGTTGTATTTTTGAACTCTGGAGAGAGCCAAGCTAGCTATTCCACATACCTCCAAGCTTAAAGCCGGGCTAAGCTAATCGTCTTCATGCTATAATGCCATAGGCCATTTAATATACAGTAACTGTTCTATCAATCTTTTCAGGGAACTCCTGTTTAGAGAGCGTATGTAATCAGTAGTATAAATTTCAACATGACTTACTAAGTCTATGAAGACTTCCAACCAATGATCATATGTCCTAAAAAAATATAAGCCACCTTCAGTATAAAAAACCTCTATCCCCTAAAAAAACTGTTATTTTCAGTGTTCGGCCCTTAAAGAACCAAATCCATCTCATCTTCAAAGTTACCTGCTCCAGTGACGACAGTGAGAGAATAATTCATTTTCAGTTTGGACATCAAACTTTTATGACATATCAAGATTCGACAAAAATCCTCAGAATAGTTTTGAAGTTTTGAGCTCTTTTAATAACTTTCCCTTCATGTTTTCACCAGAAGACACCATCAAGTATTTATTTTTCTGTGATATTTTCATGTGTAATTTTGGCTTTATATGGAATTTCCAGAGAAGAAAAACTTAGCTAGTCAAAAGACTGTCATCCACACGGACAAAAATTAGCGCTGGCTTGTTGAATATAGCTTTAAAGATGTTTCATTGTCTATTTTGATCCTTTTATTTCCTCCATCTGTCTCATTTTCCCTGAGCATAATCAAAGTCTAACCTGCGGTTTTGCCTCGATCCTATTGAGCCTGGTGAACAGGAGCTCAAGTCTGAAGTTCTAATGTTGCTGTCTTAACCCCGAACTTTCCACCAGCAGTATGCCTCCGACTTGATGCAGTTCACCTCTGTGTTTGTCCTGGGTTAATATCGAGGTTAAGACATTAATCCTCAAGTGTTGGCTGGGGAAGTTTTGTCTTGTTAAACATCAGAGAAACAGAATAGTTTTACCAGGCATGCTGGTAACCACTACGGAGCAAAAGAGCTATCCTCTTGCTCTGAGTAGAGGATTAACAAAAGATTAGGGTTTGTCACAGTCCTGAAGAGCCTCTAAACAGCAGGCTATTCCTCTCACATGACGGCGACAGTTTATGCCATCCAGTCAGTCTTTGCTGAAACATTTCACACCGACATCGACACTAAAGCTGTCTCCAACTGGCTGCTGATTGCTGAGAAATCCATTGAAAAGATTTTTACTTTGCAGCTCATTAGAGAGTATTGCCTCATCAGCTCCTTTTCTCGTATTTCTCATCTTTCAGCATTGGCTTGGACAGCGACAGCGTGCTGGCTGGCCTCCGAGGCTCGGAGGAGTGTCATCAGAGCACGCCTGCAGGATGCATGCAGAGGATTGAAACAAGTCTTTCCGATTTAAAATTCCTGTTTACTGTGGCAGAAGCTGCACAGTCTGCTGTGTTGGAGCCCTGTTAGACAAAACAGACATCCCTATCCAAAAACAAAAGTCCTTGATTTGCATGTGAGCCTCTCCGTAGGAATCTGTTCACTTCTCAATTCTCTTTCACAGCTTTGTCTTTTTTTTCAGCGTAACCCTCTAAAGTTGGCCTTTGGACTTATTATTGATGCACTATGAGGATTTGATCTCTGAAGTTGATAGGCGCAGTCCTTCAACAAAGGGAATACTTATCCTTTGAAATGAAGAGGTAAAGCAGCCAAGTGGGAGTGAAACTGACAGAAAAACATTCTTTGACAGAATATTTAAGCAAGAGAGATCAAGCCTACGAACTGTAGCTGTGGTGATTATGACTGGACAGAGGTAGAGCTAACCATCGGAGTCTGTCTTTAAAGTCACTTCCTAAATTTCACTGCATTGGCACCCATGGCACAGAGGAGGAAAAATGTATTAAGCCCAATGATTCTGCTCAAGATAGCAGCAGATCCAAAGCCAAGACTTTGAGTAATGTGTCCCTGATTAATTGCATCCGACTGAATACAAAATAAATTGAGTAGTCTGAAAAAGTGAAAAAAGTGTGTACAAAAAAAAAAGAAGAGTAGCAGTGCATTGCCCCTTGTTTTCAGGTAAGGTCCTTTTGACTACAGCAGCCCTCGGCAAGAACAAGATGTCAGAGGAAACTTGCAACCAACATCTTTCATCTTCTTTCCTTAGATCCATCCATTTTTGGATTTTTGCTGACACATAGGGCACCTTGCATTTGCATGAAAGAGCACCTTGCAGATTTATTTCGAATGGCCAGCAATACATTAGCATCTCATTTTTGGGGGGGCAGGAGTTATCTGCAGTAAAGTCGGCCCTCTTGACAATTAAAGCTCAACTGAAAGTGATCCTTGTGCAATACAATGCTGCAGTGAGGGGTCTTGGGATATTTCAGTATTTCAGCAGTCAGGAAGAGTTTCACACTTGAAAGATAAACTTTGTGTGCAAGCGAGTACATATGCACTAATGAAATGTGGCTTTAGGGGAGATAAGAGCACTGAAGCCTAATTATTAAGCTTGAAATGGGAATTCAGAGCTGACAGTCAAGCTGTCTGACGCACTCGCAGGTTCACGCTGGTGTAAAAATTCAGCAGCCTGCAGTTTTCTTTTTATGCATTAAGTGGTTCAGTAGTGTGACCCTAATCAACTGCTTTGATACTGTTGGTTTTTGTTTATTATTAAAAAATCAGAAAGTACAGGCACTCTAATGTTTTAAATAGAACAGATAAATGCAACATTTCACCGTTTATGGAGCATTTTATTAAAGTTTAATACTAACAGGAAAATGATTTGATTTTATGGATGCTCCTCAAAGGTAGGATATATTCTTTCTTTCATTAAAAACAGCATGGCTAGGATAGGTGGGAAGTTTTTAATTTACAGCTAGCAAACTACATAACACATGTTAAAGGACTTTTTCTTATTTCATAAAAAAAACATCAACTTTCAATTTTCTATTACTTTTTTGCAGCATTAATAGAATATTTTTCCACTAATCCTCTCAGACAGCAACCTGAATAGACAAACTCCATGGGTCTGATTATCGTAAATAATATAATGCTTTAACCAAACTCTTGCAGTAATCCTATTATTTTTTTAGTTTTTTTTTAATGGAAACATGAATTGTATGAGTGTGTGTACAGTTCAATATCTGTGCAATTGTATGGGCAAAAGCTATGTAATTGCAACATGCCCATACAAAATGAGCAGTCCAGTCCACATATTATCTGTTAACCAGAGTGGATTTATTGCTGTGGGAAACATGTGCTTGCACACAAATGTTCTTTAAACAAATATATGCTATTAAATGGAGAGCAGAGCTGTCTCTCCCCAGAGGTCGTCCACGCAATCAGCAGGAGACACATGCTCTGCAGAGAGGCAGTGAGGAGGAGAGGAGGGCCAGAGAGAATGTGTCAGACTCTGTTCACAGCTTTTCCATTTCCATCATTAAAACCTGGGGCCTAATCCTGCAGCTACTTTAATCTCCTAATTCTGCAGCCGTCTTTTCTCTCTGCATACAGTACACTTCTCTTCCATTCTCTCTCTGTCTCCCTCACTGATTTTAAATCATGGGTTTCCATAGATTCAGATTGAAAGCTCTCAGAGCCCCTCCAGCACATGCACACACACACACACACACACACATACACAGAAACAGACATGGAGACATCCAGTATTAAGGTAGGGGTCCTTTTACTTGCTTTTAAATCCCTTATATGAATATGCCTCATGAGATAAGTGTGTGTGGAGAGGTTTTCTGCGCTCATTGCTCATGCTCTTCCCAGCCCTGTGATCCTCGTCAACCCCTGAACATGATTAATGGTATGTAAGAGGATATACAGCAGCATCATGGGCAGTGCTGTGTAATGGCAGGGAAGCAGGCATGTGGAGAGGAGCAGTGGCATGAAGTAAATGGAAATATTAGATGACTCGATTACCAAGCATCACATAAAAGAGTGAGTTTGTGGGATGGGGCGGCAGATGGCCTGATAGTCCGATCTGCGAGCCAAGTGCCTGGCTCGCTACTTTTCTCCGTGGAAAATATGACATGGCCTGTCTGAATGCGAAGCACACTGCCTTGTTGCTGTTTGCCGCATAGACTGCTGCGTGATTGGAACAGCCTCTCCTGCTCTGCATGGAAATTATGACAATCCAAATATAGAAACAAATATCAAAGAGGCTAAGCCTCCTGCAGGAGTGTAATGTATATTTAAGAGTGTGTAATAATGGTACAACCCCACAGCGGAGATGCAATAGCCCTCACATCATTTGAATTGATTAAAATTTGGCCACATCCTTTTAACAGTCATCCCATAATGCTTCACTTCTCATTATGTTTTCCTTGCTGCATATCACTGCACTGTGTTCCATTCTCTTCCTTTTATCAGTGCAGTTGTAGTTTTTATGCAAAGCGATGAGTGCCCTGCTGCCATGTTGCCCTGCCGGCCATCCAGTGTCAACGTGAGGAGGATGCAGCTTGACATCTGCAGCATCAGAGCCGTCTGGTTTGTGCCGGCCTCTGACTGGTCCTGTTTCTCTGTGTTTTATGAACTACAGGATGAGTCAGTGGAATCATGGTGAGAACTAGAAGCTGCAGGGATGCCGCTGCACTGTGTGCATCCTGCTGCTGGAGCTCTTCTTGATGTTTTTGCGAGAGTGAATATATAGCAGTATTAAAAATACACCGTATGTCTGAGGGTGGGAGACAAGAGACAGCATGCCTCATGATGCTGTAAACAGCAGGAATTCTGCTGATGATAATGATGTGGATGATGTAGAAAACTATTTGTGGAAAGTGTCTGTAAAGACAAGATACACATTGTTACTAGTTAAAGCGTATTTAGCTATAAAACATAGTATTTCTTGTAAACCCACTTACATGTTTGCAGGTATGAGATCATACTTGAGCTTGACCACTTTGAGGTTGTTAATTGTGCATAAACACCTCCATAGCAGGGAGTCCCAGCAGGGGAAAAGGTTCTTGACGTACAGAAAAAAAGCTCCCTTTTAAACACCAATTAGCCCTTAATCCTATTTGACATGACTTCACCTTTAATAACATTTTAAGACCGTTAAACCTCAACTGCAAGTCCCTTGTTAACTGCAACCTCATCAGTCATTCAGTACGACACAAACAATCCTGGTTCATGAGTGTAGAATAAGTAGATTTTCTTTACGCACTCTCACTGGCCTGCTTTGTACATAAAAAATTTAAAAAAAATCATGCAAAATGCATTCTACCAAGCAGAGAAAAAAAAGAGAAGATTTTAAAAAGAAGTTTTAATGAGTTTTTTTTTTAAAGTTTTCATTTGCAGCATCAAGTCGACTTCAGATGCTCTCTGATCTTCACCAATAGAATCGATCTGTAACATCAAACACTAGCTGTCACCTGTCAACATACAATTGCTGAATCCATAGATATTATATTCTTCATTAACCACTCATTCCTATGTTATGAAGCCTTTTTTGATCATAAAGAATAAAAAATGGGGAAACATTACTAATGCAAATACTATTCAATTGTTATTGTTAAAGTTTGAACATTAAGTCAAACCACAAGCAGAATTCATGCATTTTTAATGAGACCTTGGACAGTTCGTCCCAAATATTTTAGAAAAAAACTACAAAAGCGAATGTTAGAAAATTTTGCCCATAGCTGCAGTAGTCGCAGTGGATGCTGATCTGATTGTCTAAAGAAAAAGGCTAGCCTGCAAAACTGATATAATGAAAAATGTATTAAAAGAATTCCCATCAAAATGTCAGAGACTTTGAAGCTGTGTGACTTGCACTACAGGGACTGTTGTTGCTGTCATCACCTCAAGTCTTTGTTTCATTTTATTTACTCCCACAGCCTGAGGCAATATCTCAAAATGTTGAGTCTCTTTTGTTTGTTATTATTAATTGAATAATAATTTTGCCAGGAAGCACAGCAGAAGCAAAAGTGCTTTTTTGACTTATGTTTCACAGCAAGGAAAAACGAAGAGATTAGTCTCATAGGGGAATGCAGAGGGTGGTAAATAAAATCTCAGAAATGCAAATGTTCAATATTCAGGGACTCAGGCAGCAGATAGACATCATTAAACAACATTACCATTAACAGCAGGGCCCGAGAGTCTTTGGAAACTGTGCTCCAAAAGCTGCAAAGCGGCACTGTGTCTGGCAGAGGAGGAGACGCGGTGCACTGGGAGCTGATAGCAGTTTCCTTGGCCCGACACTCCCGCTGTGTCAGCCTGAGTCACCGCGCTCTCCTGGCATCGGGTAGTGCTGAGGAGGCTCCTCAACACACCGAGGCAGTACATCATCATCAGCCCCTATGTACTCTATGTGTGTGTGTGTGTGTGTGAGTGTGTGTGTGTGTGTGTGTGTGTGTGTGTTTCTCTGCCTCGTCTCTCATGAGGCCCCACAAACTCCTGAGCAAGAAAACAAACACACTGCGGCAACAATAGAGCCCACTTGAGCCCCCCGCTGTTCCCAGACAAACCAGGAACATCGTCGACTTTCTCTCCCTTTGCATCCAAAGGGGCCGAGCGCATTAGTGATGCTGCTCACTTGCTACACAGCACCGCAAGTTCACACCTCAGAAAACTCTCTCTTAGAAAAATGGACTTGAGTGAGTGCTTTGATGAATTCTATAGAATGAGGTGCAATCAAAAATGTCTGAGGATGGTTCTGTTGTGCACAAACAGATCATTACTCAGTAATGTGCATGCAGCTGTCGCAAGGAAAAACTTCTGTGAGAAAGTTTTCCAAGTTTCATGGCCTGATCATCATCAGCACCACTGAGACATGGTCATTTCTGTTTTTGTCATAAACCTGAAACTTGATACGCAACTGCTTCCACTGCACAGACTGCTGTTTGCTCTCTGGGTCGTAGCTGTAGAAACAACCTTAGACACTGATGATGAGCCCTGACATGAAGTTCAGGTCACCTCAGGCCTGTGAATGAAGATCCTCACAGACTCTGACAGCTGCTGTCACTGCTCAGAAGTCAGAAGTCAGGAAACTGCAAATTTGCATGTACCAGTGGTCACAAGAACACATGTAACTCAGCTGCTGATGTGAATCAAGTGATGTAATTTGAAATACTTACCCACAAAAGTTATTGCTTGCAGCTGCTACATGCACTTTTATGTGCAATTGTGACAGTCTCACAAGTTTGTGATCTAACCTTGTACTACTAATAATAATTTTTTTAACTGGTATGAACCTCCAGAGAGTAATTGGTTGACTGTGTGTCTCCCCTCAGCTCTGTGGAGCATTTCAGCACCTTTCCAACGCTTTTTTGGTTTTCCAGCACACACTTACTGTCTTGTCTCAGTCGTGTTGCTCTTATCTGCATTTCTGGCTGCAGAGAGAACTTTCAGTAAAGACAAAAAACCACTATAAGCCATTCCTTGAAACCACGCAGACAGGCAAAGTTAGCAACCAGCTGGTAAATGCAGCTAACAAATCAGATATTTCACCTAGGAGTTTCTGCAGACTAAAAGCACTGCTAAAAGGAGAGTGAGTACTGGACTTACATTCACCAGTTAGCCACAAGTAAAACTCCAAATGAATACTAATGTCCCTCTGTGTTTGCTGTGTTATACTCAGCGGGTGGAAACAGTTGCATAATGTCCTCTGTTACTCAGGAGAGTTTTGTTTTGTTTTTTTTGTTTTTTTAGAAAATCAACTCAGGATGTCATTATTAGTGTTATCCTGTTTGTTTTTAAGACTCAGTATGAGAACTTTTTTGTCAAAACACCATGTTATGAACTTGTGACATGTAGTCGGAAAGAGGCAGACTACAAGGGAGACCCAGGGAGTGATGGGATCGGCTCCTCACTGACATCAGGACATAACAAACTCAAAATATCACAGACTGGAAACTCATCTGTTTGAACCCAAAATAAGGAAAAAGTTCTTCATGCTTCTAAATAAACCTCCTGAATCAGCATATTTGATGAGGATGATGATTCATGCAGTTCTTATTCACAAGGTTAAATGCACCTAGTGTGAGTCACTTTGGATAAACACATCAGCTAAATAAATGTAATGTAATGCAGTGCATGTTTACAGTGTGTGCAAAAAAAAAAAAAAAAAAATAGATTGACAGTGTTGCAGAGCACATCAGAGTGACTGTGATCACACTTTTGCTTGTGAGCATCTTTTCTGATTCCAGCAGTGGCAGCAGCCTCTCTACTGCGGCCTCTCATCTTATTAAGGTGCCCAAGGAATTATTACCTCTAAATTAATTGGGAGAGATGAACAATGCACTTCAGAGCGGACCGCTCTTGTGTCATCCATTATGTATAGACCCTCTGACGGCTTTGAAGTGATCATCACACTGCTGTATTCTTCTCCTGCAGTTTAGTGAAGTCTCTATTATGGCCCGTGGCTGCATCTCTGTCTACAACACATCAAGGACAATACACAGACATAATTCAATTAAAAAACGCCACTAACAGAACACGCTGGAGTTAGTGAGATTTAATCAGAGTCTGTCGCACAGAAACACTCCAGCTGGATGCGACCAATTAATGGAAGGCAGAATTAATGCATTAATGGAGGGCTGAAAGAGCAAAATGTGCCCGTTACCCCACACACACATTCTCAGAATTGCATTTAGAGCTTCTGTATTGTTGTAAACCTTCTAAATGGAAACGCATTTGAGATTTAGCCTTTCAGCTTTTTTAGCCTGCTTTTAAAGACATAAACCCTGAGTTTACTGGAGATAATGAACACAAGGACAATCCACATTTGAGGGTTTGTGCCAGATTATTGTCACGAGCAGAAAACTGGGTTGTTTTTTAAAAAAAATCTGGGTTTCTAGACTCTTTTTTCCTCATCTTTGCAAAGGGGGCAACTCTGTGGTTATTTATTTAACTGAAATTGTGTTTGGGGAATTTACACCTATAATATAGAGTATCAAGAGGGTTCTGCATGACATGGTGGCCCTGTATGAAGACTTATCTTGGGAGCCCAGTTATTTTAGCTCCTGTTGTGCTCACATGGATTAAATTCCCAAATAACATTGCGTTTGATCAAATAACCACAAAAAGAGACACACAAAACCTGAGGCAAAATAAAGAAAATGCCAGGAAAATTGGAGTTTGATAGAATCTAAAATGGCTAAAAAGAAGAGCCCCAGAGGTGCTTCAGCTTTTGAGACATCCCTACTGAGGCGAAACAAAACACAACACTGTTTTATTTCTTTTCCCAAAGTCTCCCACACATGACATGGATTCTTGTATAAAAATATTTTACTGCAAAAGTGATAAAGTTGACAGATATCGTGGCACACCTCGGTAAATTAAAGAAGTGCGAAATAAAACCAGACTGTCATGATTTCAAAAAGAAATCCAAAAGCCAAACACCTACTTTGCAGGCAGAGGAAACGCAAAAAAGTGAGCCTATTAAAATAAGCTGATAAAAGAATATGAAAAAGAAAAGAGAAGAAAATCCAAAAAATAGGGAGAAAATACAGAAAGTGACTTAAGCAGCAAAACTTGGATGACATGAGGAGCACAAGGGAACAGACATAAGACCGGAGAACTGAAGCAGACGAGCTGACAACTCAAAGAGAGAAAAACACAAACATAAATACACTCGGGAGAGAAAACAAACGAGGAACAGGTGAAGCTCTTCATCAATCAAAAAGGGCAGAGAGGCAAACAAAGACAGGGAGGGGAATAAAATGTGACACAAGAAGAGAGAAAGTAAAAAAAATATATAGAATGGAAATGAGTGAACTGAAACTCCAAACCATGACACAGGCTGAATGGGAGATGAGACACCTGAACTCATGCAATTTTTACAATACATGTACTGATTTATCCCAGTTTGGTGTTACAGTGGGCAGAGGGTTCCTATACATGTCTGACAAAACAGAATTTTGATGTTTCAGTGCCTTTAAAAAATACAAACACAGAAGAACAATAAGCTCAATATAAAAAAATGGTTTTATGATGAATGTATTCATTTACTTTTAGGCAGCTTTGGCTAAGAAAGGTAGCAATAAACGATATGTAGCAGGTACAGCAGGTACAGTCGTTGGTCTGCTTTAATAAATATATAATGTATTCCGTGCATAATAAAATGGTAATAAAAGGCATGTCTAAGAGAGTAAAATTATGACTTTAATAGGCCTGTTATAGGGTTTTAAATCAACTTTGATTGAAGGAGACTATAAAGGTACACTTCATTCACCAGGGGCCCCTTAATCTGATCAAATCAACATGGCTGCTGGAACCAGGATGGAAGAATGGTTCCTATTTCTGTCTATATGTTTTTACATGGCATTTCAGGAAAATGGTGTCTTCTATCAAATAAAGGAGTGATTTTATCGTGCATATTTGCACTTTTGATCATTTTTTAATTTGGTCCTTCAAAAGCTTGAAAATTCTTCAAATCACATTCTGTTTTAGTTCATACAACACTGCCACAACACTGCACATGTGGGAGGTGAGTCACAGCATGTATTTGACTTTTCACGCCCCCACATATATTCCAGGTGTTCTACAGAGGACACAACATCGAAGTCCTCCAGAACCTGTTCATTATCTCTGTCAATACGACCTTGATCCATTGATCTCTATCTCCTGTCACTCAAAATTTCAAAAGGCCCATTGAATCATGTCAGTCATTACAATATAGTGGCTCTCCTGCGGTTTTGGTTTTAGTTTTGTGACGAGCCCAGATAATTGGATTTCCTAACCTCAAACTGTCGTCACTGTCAGAGAGGTTTGGGGAAATTAAAATCTTCCCTGTGCAGTGAATCAATATAAAAACAATCCTCCCTCCCTCTTAAAATGTGCTAGACATGCACAGAAAAGCAATTAACCCACAGCAGGAATTGATTTGGTCCACTCCGGCTTATCTCCTTTGGCGTGGCCAGGCTTTTACATACCCGCCAGGAAGATAAAAAGTTTTTCTTGTTTCGAAACCTGACAACACCCCAGGATTAGCACTGATTTTATCTTCACCAACCAATTACCTGCTATGGTAATCAATGCAGGGCCGCTGTTGTTAATAGTCTGTGGCATCGCCTCCACTGCAGGCTGTGCAAATTACAGTGATTTATCACAGAACCACACTGCACAGCCAACAATGCTGAATCAATTCACACAAACTGTACTCACACACACACATATACACACACACACACACACACACACACACACACACACACACACACGCCTTCAAGCTGCTGTTTCTACTATGGTGGCTGCTAACTAGCTCTCTGTATTCTGGAGAGGCTTCTGAGAAACCTTGATGCTTAGTCTTTTATAAGGAAACATTTCACCAAGAGGATTTTAGACAGGAATTAATAAATTAGCATGAAGAGTGGAGGCATTCAAAAGTTTTATATCCCACACCAGCAAATCAACAGACCCATAAAAATGCGACCAAGAGTAAAAAGCCTCTCGGTGAAAAGGCTTTCCAAGTTTCCTAGAATCAAATTTGTTGACTGAGTGAAGAAAAATGTCAAATCTGATAAAGGTAGCTTCTGAACAGCGAGAAAACGATAGAAGAAAGCCCTGTGAAAACAGTGGTTTCCTATAGACACTGCAGAGCAACACTGGTCTGAAATTCAAAAAGACAAAGGTCTCATGAGATGGAGAGAATGAGGAAAGGCTTCGGAGTAATAAGACAGGGTTAGAGGTTAGAGAAGCAGCCTCAGAGAAACTGATTAACTCCAAGTCAAGAACTTCTGCTCCAATGAGCTGCAATGAACACATCTGGCCACTCTCCCTTTTCCTCCTTCTCCTTAACTCTTTTTATGCACGTGCACCAGCTCATGAAGAAAATCAATAGCAATCCCACCTGTGTCTGTCTCCGGGGCAACACCTGCCAAATGTAACATCCCACGTTCAGACGGTTCAGACAAACACACAGTAGTTGAGCAGTGCTAAACAGGAAAGAGCGGAGACAGGAAAAGTCAAAACAGGAAAAGATCTGTGTGTTTCCGCATCTGACAGGCTGGATATATTCTGGGGGGGGCGAACAGGGGGAGCTGGGATTTGTGCTGTGAGCTCTGGGAACAGGACAGAAGGGTGGGAACGGTTCACTTCCTCTTCTGGTGTCACAACATTTTCTGACCTGTGAAGTTTGAAAAACAGTTACATATTCCACTTTCAGTCAGGAATAACTGTGAGGTTTAAACAAACAACATCATCTCTATATTTAGATAAGAATGATATATTGTATCCATGCCGCTCTGCAAAAAAACATCACCATAGATAGTGAATAAGCTTTAGAGCTTTATGATCTATTATATGAAACATTTTTTGAATTTGGGACAATAATTAAATGTTTAAAAAAACCCAGTTGTTAAATCTGTGACTCTGTGGTATCACATATGAGACTAATTTAAAATGTATAATATGTATTCATAAAGCAGTAATAGTGGGCAAATTATAACACACATCCAATTATATTCCCATAATAATACATAATAACTAAAAAATTGGACCGTATTCATATGCTGCTTTTTGGGTCTTTCTACCACTCAGAGCTCTTTCAGTAAAACTCAGCATTCACACACTAATGGCAGCAGCTTCTATACAAAGTGCCAACCTGCATATCTGAAACACGTAAAAAGCTCGTACACACTCCGACTGGAGGGGCTATCAAGAGCAATTTGGGGTTCAGTATCTTGCCACTTTGACATGCAGAATAGAGGAGCTGGAGATTGAAATACCACCTTCTGAGACAACCTGCTCCACCCTCTGAGCTACAACCACATCTATTCATCTTGTATCACATCATATCTGTCACTGCAATCACACTTTTTCATAACATTACAAGTTCATTTCTCTGCTGCATCTGATATCGGATATGATTCAGTGAAAAGATCTGTAAACTGCATCATGCAAATCAAATTTAAGAAGTTTTTTTCCGCCTAAAACAACTTGTAAATATCCACTGTTAATGTGAATTTAAAAAAAAAAATCAAGTTGAGTTGAATAGAGCAAGAACTTTGATGATCAAGGCTTCTTTCTGTCATATTAGCAGGTAACTGCTTTTCCTCAGTACCAGATCACCTTGTGGAAAATGTTTCAAAAATGTTTCTTTAATCTAAAAAAAATGCTTTGATACTTTGTAAATAAGTCTATTTAAGTTTTACTATTTCTTTAAATCTGGGACAGATGCCAACGATTGATTTTCGGTGAATTTAGATTGCCTCATTGAAAATGTTGCTGCCAGGTGACACAAATCTCATCCCATCCCCATCTTCTCCCACTTCAACACAGTTTCCTCACATTTGATCACTTGCATGCCCTCAGACAGCGATGACTCCATGATGAAACTGCGCCCCCCCCACTGCTTCTTGTGTGGGTGGATTACATCTGTATTCTCGTCCTGCTCAGTACGGGCTGAGCATAGAGGCAGACATATATTCTGAGCACCGTTCTACACAACAGGGGACTTTATCTGAACAATATCGTCTGTGCTGTTTGGTAATCCAAACAGATTGGTGGATAAACACTACCCATAGTAAATCCATGGCTCACAACTGCAACATTTTCTTTGGTCAAGCCCCAAGGGTGAGGGATCAGCTGGGCGTGCATCAGCAGCCCAATTTGATTCTTTACGAGGCAAGCGCTGCTGATAAGAGGCACTTAAGATGCCAACACGTTGTATGTTATGTCTCTCTATCAGAGTCCAAGACAGAGGCATAAACATGAGAGCTTGTTTGTTGTAACCGAGGGACTTTAAGTGTCAGATCGCCTTTAAAACTCTTTTGTTTGGACATGAAACGAGTCTCTTAGCTGCTGTTAAAATGAATTTGATGTTGTTATGATTTAGTGCATCTGCAGGAGCAGAATGTACCTAGAGTTTCTAAATTAAAAAAAAAAAACAGTCAAGATCAGAGTAATCTGGTTAATGGTGCAGCAACAGCACTGACAAATTAAATGGAAATATTAAAACAGTGATGGAAGAACTTTTTTAGATCTTCTACTAAACCCTTCCAAACATATCCACATTAAAACTGTTAAAATGACACAATCTTTGTTAGATATTTTATTAAGATGTGTACATTATCCCAAATGTTTCCAAAAAATGTACTAAACCAACAGATATCTGTAGTTTTATTCAAGGAAACGATGCATTGCATTTTGTCGCCTGTCACTAACTTCCGGAGTAACACCAGAGTGAGAGAGGAAGTAAGCTGGCAGTAGGTCTGTAATCATTTCTGTCAGAGTCTCTCAGACAGATTTTCATCGGCAAATAGAGGCTGTCAAACTATGAAATAATCAAATTAATGGTGGCAAAAACTACATATTTTAAGTAAAAGCAACAATATTACAATGTCCTGTATTAAAAACTGCACTTATATATGGTCAAAGTATGAATTGAGAATTTTAGAAAATCCTCCACAAGGCTGATGTGTCCTCATGTTCTTTATCAGGTGATAGTTTGCCCACTTTTCATAGAATTGTAGGTGTTTTTCCAGGCACTTCTCATCCATGTGGACAACTAAACAAACTCAATCTGCTGATAAAGTCATTTGATATGACTGAAAGCACCAGAGCAGCTATTTATTACGAGTTCTCCCCGCTGCTGTTCCAAAGACTTACAATGGATGCTGGACCTTCTAATGCAGTTTTTTTATTTTTTCACCATATTAAATTTGAATTATTGGTTTGAAGTTACAAAGCACATGCAACAAGAAAGCAACATTTGTATACGGCAGGTTAAAATGACTAAACCCAGTTACACAACATACTGCTGGGTTTCTACAGCATTCATATTTTATTTTTTGTCAAGCATGATAAATTTCAGGACTAAAACCTCAGAAGTTTATTTTTCATTCTTATTATAATGAGACCAAATGTCTGTAGTCATGCCGGCAGCTCTCTGAGTTAAATCATCAGCATACTCGAAGTTCACAGTGACAAAGCCAACATGCTGATGTTTATTAGGTATGATCTCCACCATGTTAACTATGCTAATGTTGTGTTTCCACTGCATGGTATGACTCAGTTCGTCTTGACAGGTTTTAGTAGCAGCTACTCTGCTGGTTCTGGTTTTGCACTGCAGCTGGCGCCCTCTCAGTGTGGGCGGGATTCTTCAGCTGACTGTCACAGCGATGATGGGTGAAACCACAGTGACATCATCTTCGACTCGACGCAACACAAAGGAAACAGGAACAATGGAGTATATTCTTGCCTGTTTGAGATGTTTTGAGACCCTTTCATCAGGAAACAAAGACAGGAATGTCTGCACTTCTTCAGCTGAACACTGTGTGGTTTTACTGCTGCCATTTTTATGCCTGAGTCACGTGAATAAAAATACCGCAGCTGCAAATGCAGGTGTTGATTCTCTATGACCAGTTAGCTGTCTGTAGTGTTTTCATACCATTGTAACTGTCAGCTCAGCTTGCTTGAAACCTCAAATTACGTGATATAAAAATAAATAAATAAATAAAATACTTGGTATTGAGAACGGCACAAAACTTTTGATGATGGAGCTGGAAAACCAAAAAAGTTCATCTGAGTTGCAGTTGTAGTGGAACAAGGCATGAGTGTAGTTTTTTTCATGTGCTAAAAATTTGCCAATTACCATTTGAAACAAAGTAAACCTGAGGATGAAAGAAATGTAATTTGTGTTAAAAGTATCTGATAATCAGCATAAGTAATGCACAAACGGAAATTTTAACCTGATGATGGCGCTAAATGAAAAGTCAGAGCATAACTGAAGTCTGAGGATTCATTTTCTTGGCTTCACAGATTTTTGCATCCAATTTAATCACATTAATTCCCGATGTTTCATCCATGTGTGACTATGTGTGTGAATGGATATCACTCCTAATGAGCAGATGGCACCTTCTATGACAGTCTCTGCCACCAGTGTGTGAATGTTTGTGGGAAAGAGTGAATGCTGACTTGTGTTGGACAGACTTTAAGTTGTAACTAAGACTAGAAAACCTTACATAAAAGAAATCCATTTTTCAAATGCAGTGTTGGAGACATTTTGATTAAAAAAAAAAAACCCCAAAAAACCCAAATGTCAACCTCTTTGTGGCACAAGATAAACAGTCAGGACACGCTCCAGAACTGGGAGATTTTATCACCTGGGGGGGGGGGCATATGGACCAAATTTAATGGCAATCCATCTGATAGTTGTTGAGACATTTCAGCTGGAACAAAGTGGAGGACAGATCGAATTTGCCATCCATTGTGCCGTAACATTTATGTCGCTAAAAACCTGCAGAAGTTAAGATAACACGACAATCCGCAGAGAAACTTATAATTATGGCTATAATGAAAATACCATGGTACCCTTTAAAATTGTACACTAGCACAGAGCCGGAGTAAATATGCTTTATTTTTCCCCATGATAGTGTGTGTTGTAGATGATCTATGGACCAGAGGACACTCAAAGGAATACTGAACATGTATGCACAGACATGCATATTATTATGTGGGGATACAAGGAGTGTCCGAGAGTAAATCCCTTAGAGCCCATGTTCAACCCTTTGTAAATCCATATCATAGATTGGGGATTAGAGACTGTGTCATAAATCACAGTGTCACCTCACTGTAAAATGTGGGCTAACTCTTGTTTTACTTACAGGCTGGAAGAATTTATACTGACTGTCGCACCAGGATACAAACAGAAGGTGAAAGCAGCTCCCAAATCTAACCAGAGGCTGAAGCACCTATCCCTGTGTTTACAGAGGCTCACAGGGCCTTTTCACTGTTTAACTGTGGATTTCCGCTTGGGAGCTCTCCTCCGAACCAAAATGCATGCCAGCCCGTTTAGTGCAATGATAACATTTACTTTGCTGCAGGTGCGGTGTTAGCAAAACACCATGTGATGTGAGCACAGCAATAAATTTCCCTTATAAAGAGACGGAAATGTGGAGAAATCTCACTGCTTCTACCAGGCAGAAGATGAGAGTTAATGGAAGAATTTGTAATCACATCACATCACATTCAGCCCATGACAGGTGGCTTTGTGGGACTTTTGCTTTCAAGGGTTCTGCAGCTCCATCTTTGCTTCTGAAACGCTAGCGTGTTTGGGGGCTTTTTTGCGTGCCAATGGGGATGTGTCGAGTGCTCAGATATCATCTGAGAATATGTCAGATCGAGTGCCGGATCAAAGCTGCCGTCACTCTTGCTCTGTCAAGAAAGACAAAATGCAGATTGTCGCATCTGCCTCGCTGGCTGCTGCTTCTGCAAAATCTCAAACCCGTGCTGATATTATCTCTGTCATCACATTATTTCCTTTATGTGCCTCTCTGCTAGGCACCTCTTCGCTCTCTGTCTCTTTCCATCTTTTGCGAGGAGCTGCAGGTTGAACCTTGAATCAGAGATCAGAGAACATTAGAGCTTGTAAGCCCCGCAGGGTGAGAGAAGGTGAGACAAAAACAGGATGTCAGAGCCTGGTGTTTGCGAATGTTTACATACTCAAGGATGTGAATATATACTGAAATTACCTCTGCCTTGCCAAACATAATAAGGCTAAAGGTTGCCCTGAGATAGAAAACAATTACTTTCGACAGAATAAAAGCTTCTGAACACAAAGCTCAGTTTAATGAATTAAAAGAAAGACTGCAGCATTGTGTGTGTGTGTGTGTGTGTGTGCAAGGATCAGTGGTGTGTAATATTAATGGAATCTGAATGCTCCTGATCTTACTGAGGTGGCAGGGTTTCTTCCTTTGTGTCAAGTTAATGTTGCTTTGTACAGGAGACAGTGCATGGGGTTGAACAGCTGACAACTGTCCTTCCCTTTTTCTTTTCTGGCACCAGGCTGGATGACTCAAGCTGCAGTTTTTTTTAGACCTGTATGTAGAAACATATAACAGCACTTTAGCAGCAACAGTTCCTCCTTTTCTCTGTTTCTGAATAAAATGTTTATACAGAACATAGTAGAGGAGAAAAAGTGAGCACAGCTTATTTCCTGACTAAAACATTTCCAAAATTCCCTTTAATAATGTTAGATAAGAGAAAGGTGACACAAGGATTGACTGCATCTGTCTCCTGTCTGGACAGGAATAAAAAGTGTACACAAGTGATTAAAAAAACATTAGCAGGAACAGCCGTCTCCTGACTCCATACTCTGCTGATCCCAGGGGCTCCGGTGATGATGCATGAAACAAGCTAGTATTTGTTTTTGTTCGACGCAGGTAGCTTCGGCTCCCATGGGAGCTTTGCCGTTAATGACTTAGCTGAGAAAAAAGCGTAGGTGTAGCGGTGGATTGGGACTAAAAGAGAAGGGAATAAAAGCACGAGCAGGAGCTAATCACCAAAGGCTAATTAGTCTTTCAGATTTATGCAAAAGTGTTCAGGTTTCTTGTCTGGAGAGAATTCATACAATCTGTGTGATTTCAAGGTAACAGGCAAAGACGGTGCTGTTTTTACTGCCAAATTATTTGTGCATCTGGTGATGAATTTTATATGTAAAGTAGTGTTTAAGGCTAAAGCTTCATTAAATAAAACAATTCATAAAATTTGCTTTCTGGCTAAGAGCTGGGTGAAAAGATCCACCACACATATCTGTCCTTTACTGTGTGAAGCTTCAGGTCAGCAGCAAGGTAGCATAACTTAGCATAAAGAGTGGAAGCAGAAGGAAAATACTAGCTTGGCTCACTCCAGAGAAAATCCGCTTACCAGCACCTTTAAAGTTCATTGAAATAGTCTGCTGCATGATCCCATGAAGCCCAAAATTTAAAAATCTCGCTTTTCACCTATTTTTGTGCAAAATAAATGAGAAACATTATGTAAATGAGGGAGTTTTAGAGGTGCCCGCAGGCAGGTTTTGTTACAATTGACCTGGTTTAGCTTAAGGACTAGAAACAGGGGGAAACAGCCAATGCTCCTGTCTTAAGGTAACTAAATTCATCTAATTACCACAGCATATTTGTTTATTTAATTTGACTGAAAACTCAAAGTGCAAAAACATCAAGTTGTGGTTTTATGCCAAACTATCTCCTGACCTGATGCAGTGACTTTCTGAAGTCTTGTCAACACTGTGAGGTTGACAGGAGGTCAAGAAATAGTCCCAGGTTCCGGACTAGTTGTACCCCCTCTTGTTTAATCTTTATGCTTAGCTAAGTTTACTTTTTGGTGTCCTCTGCTACAAATTTAGACCAACCAGTGTACAAGAGGTATTGATTTTTGACCTAATTCACTATTCCTTTCCAAATCCATATTCATCATGTGCTGTGTATTGATTTACTCATATGTTTGCAACTTAAAACCTGCTCTCTAGCCACGTTTCCAGCCTCTGTTCTCTGTGACTCCACGGCTGATATTTCAGACTTTGGACTTGTTTTACTCCTGGAGTCCATTCGTGAATTATTCTCAAACCTTAAGCCTGTTTCCCCGAGATTGAATCTCTGCCCCACTGGTCACCTTGCCCGCTGGCCATTCCTGCCCCACTCAATCCTCAGCAGGCTTTATGTGTGTCAGGGCTTGGATGAAGTGTGCCTGCTTACAGACAGCCCAGTGGGATGGCAGAGTCCACCCGGCTCCCGGCTTTATTACCTCCATCTGTTTCCTGTGAGCGAGCCGCAGCTGCGGCGAAATAACAGCGGAGCATTTGGGAAAAGCATCAGCCTGATTTAGGAGTCGCAGCACACCCTCCAACGTCCCCCTTCCCACTCTCCGCTGGGCTGAGGCTCGCTGTGCTGCATTCCACACAGGCATGTTCCTTAATGTTTGGACAAATATTTTGCTAATCTTTTTCTCTCTGTTTGTCTCTTCTGGTCATTTCCCGCCCCCGTCCAGGATGCACTCATTACCTCCCTGTTGCTCTCCTCCACCACCATCTTCATCTCAAAAAGTCACCTCTTACCTCGGTCTCTCAAGAATGCAAGTTATTTAGGACACTCCTCCCTCTGAGGACCCCCGCCCTTGGGGTTAGTCTCATGTATCCCACCCTTTATGGATTGTTCAACTTCCTGTGAGCTCATTGGCTTGCACACATACACACACAAGCACACGCAATGGAGAAATCCTGATCAGTCCCCCCAGTTTTCCCTTGCCTCTCCTCTCAGTCTTATCAATAATTCAAGCCTCACTGATGGCAGCCCAGGCGGGGTGAGGCGGGGGAGGCAGCTCGGGGCTTTGAACAGAAGGTCAGGCCTCACCAGGGCCTCTGGGATGGCATTAATTAGATACTTCCTGGTGCCCCCTAAACAAACATCTCCACACTGGCACTGCTCTCATTACCCTTCCCCTCACAACAGGTCCCGAACACTCTGACATATACGCATAATAACACCAACCGTTTTTCGCCCTTAACTGCTCGCCTGGGAGGGGTCCCTGCCTCGACTGTTGCACCACCTGCCCACTCCTGTGTTAAGCATACACAGACACACACTCACATCACCGACTACAGTGTTTGTGCTCGTCCTTGTCCCGTCACACCTCTGCGTTCTGACCTCCAGGCCGACCTCCAATCCCCCTTCCCCTCTCCTCCTCCTCCTCCTCCTCCTCACCACCCACTTCTACTAGTTTCTGTCCCAACACCTTAATACAAGAGTGATGGCTCACTCATGCTTCCCATCAGGCTGTCTGAGGCAGCCGCCTCCATCCTGATCGGTGGCCATCCATCTCTCTGGCAAAAGGGAGAGGAAGGAGGAGGAGGATAAATTAAAAAGTGGGCGTATTGACAGACAGATATATTGAAGGAGGGCTAAAGGTTTGGCTTGAACACTAGTCAAAAGCCTTGTTAACTTAGTTTGATTGAATGGATGGTGGAATAAAGTACCTATGCTTTTCTTGTAAAAAGCTATTTATGCGTACTTATAATCTCTCTTTTTTGGGGGGTGCTGAAACACCAAAAATTACCACCAAAAATGTAATGCCTGCAAGCTAGAAGACTAGTCTGTGTTGCAACATTTCTGGTCTTTGCTTAAGAATATGCCTCATTAAAGTGTCTGCATATACACACATGATCATACATGATGAGGTTGAATAAAACTAACAGTCTGCAGCCTTGCCAGCAGCTTTCTGAGAGCTTAGGGCTAAAGTCTAACATCAGGATGCTGATATGCTCACAGTGACATTGCTTACACTCTGATGTAACGTTTACCATTTTATTTTAGGATGCTGGCATGCTAACATTTGCGATGCAGAGTTAAATGCAAAAGTACAGCTGAGGAGGTATTACAAATCATGCTGAGGGGAACATGAATGTACAAAATGTCATGAATGTCAACCCAGCCAACAGATTTTACTCAAAACCACAAATGTCAGCCTCATGGTGGTGCTAAAGGAAAAGTCAGAGGATCATGAGAGACAATACAAATCATCCTGTTGGGTCAGTGAATGCCTGGACAAAATTTCAGTCCAATACATCCAAAAGGTTGTTGAGCTATTTCATTTTGGATGTATATACACATGTATATACAGTGGACAGACTGATATCGTCATCCCAAGAGCTGTGCTGCTAGCTTAAAAGGAATTAGTTGTGCACTGCAGAATTAAGTTCAAAGATTTTCATCTTCAATACAATTCATGATTCTCTGAGTGAGGAAGGATGACAGTGTTGTAATTAGAGAATTAAGAAGGTACACATTAACAACCGATTACAATTAGAGCAGAACCTCGAGGTCAAACCTCTTTGGTTAATCAGGAAGGCGACAGCAGCCATAAAGGCCTTTTAAATGACTCCTGTCTCATCGTCCTTCAGCCTCAAACCAGTCTAATTTGATGTCTAACCACAGTGGCCAAATATACTGACACACATAACTCCAGTGCAGGCTACAAAGACACAGTTTATCGCAGAGGCAGCCAGGCGACTGAATGCAGAGCACACAGTTTGCCTTGAGGCATTTCTTGGGCTTGTCTTTCCAGCAAGATAAAGGATGAAGGGGTTGTCTTCCCTCACTGCATAGTAAGTCTGATTTAAAGGGGAAATAGAGAGAAGCCAGGATACCTCCCCCTCCCCTGCTGCTTCTGCTATTGATTGAAGACTTGTAGATTGAATGAATCGGCTGGCTAGCCACTGGTGTGTCATTCTGAGCCAGACAGGAAACTTAGGATTGAAATCTTCTGTTTCTCCTAACACCTGAAGCTTCTGGCATACTAAAGACTTCTCACATCCTAATATAAAGCTAGCTTCCTTTTATTCCACAATTTACCCTTCATCTAGTCAGCGTTGTTTCCCTCACCAAGACTATTTCAGACCTGAGCTCTTTAGTCCTTTATCCCTGACCTCGAGCAGACAGTGTCACCACGCTAAATATTGGTTTTCATGAGTAAATTCCCCCGAGAGCTCCTCATTTCTTTTTAAATCCACAGCCGAAAAACAAAGGCTAGTGGAATTGGATATTAATTGTGTTCCATCAGAGTTGATTACTAGTGAGGTGTGTGCGTGTTTGTTTGTGTGGCTGCACGTTGAGTGTGTGCGTGTTTGTTAATGCGTCTCTGTGCATGTGTGGACACTGCGTGGGCTGGTGAATCATAAATCTATTTTGGTATTTGAGAGAAGCAACGCTGAGCATATAATTACAGTCATCTGGAACTACATCTCCCCTCGTCGCAGTGTAAACCTCATGATAGGTTCCTCCACGATGTTCAAAGTGCATTCTGCACAATTGGATCAAAGATGTCTGGCTTGATATTACTCCATGTTGAAGAGAGATTGTCAGTGCAACTCCTCATTAGAGAATACAAGCTACTTTTACTGAGAAAGCTTATTTTTGAAGGTTTGATCACCTTTCTGTAGTATTCACCTGCACTTTGCCTTTTAGATGTCAGTTTCCATGGCAGGATTCCAAAATGCAGGCACTGTATGAGATGGTTTCAGCTCCACCTAAAACACAGGGGACAGTCATAATTATAACAATTTCTTTAATCTGAAATAAGAGTTTTCTCCATTTGATTCTCTTTCAGCAGCTGCAACTATAATTATGTATCAGGTTATGGTGGCTTTGCACTCATCCTTCTTATGTTGATAATTTTTCATGGAAATTTAGCAAAGCCTCTAAAGACAAAACAAAGCACAATAAGACACTAAGTCCTAGTCAAGTCAAATCTTCAGGCATCTGAGTGTAAAGCAAGTCAAGTCTCACTGCATACAAGTCCAAGTCAAGCTGCAGGGCTTCATACTAGCAAATAAGGGCTTAAATCCAAGTCTTGACCTAAACTCTTAGAGCTCTCTTGTCCAGAATAAAATACCTGTCTGTGTTGCTAACTGACAAATGTTAGCATGCTGACTCATACCTTATATATTTAAGGCAAAAAAAGGTTTACCTGTCAAACATCTGCATGTTGGAGCCGCCATTGTGACTGTAGCGTGTAGCTAAAATTATCGTGTCGACACCTGCTTTGCCTCACAAGCATCTAGGGGTGACAACATAATGTGTTCATATTTTATTGGTAGAAGACAAATGCAGCTGTTGAATGATTTAATTTCAGTTCATTTATATTTTATTATATTGCTTAATCTGTTAAAAGCAGGATGTCCTTGTGGCCTCTGGCTTTCAGGTGGTTGACAGTGTCATGGAGTTGCTCTGGGGTCTTAATTCCATTCATTTCACTGCTGTTCCAAAAACAAAACCCAATAGAATATCTAATATTATTTCCAAAGTTCATAACTTTCCACATCAATAGACAGAATGATTGTATCTTTTGAAGCATGAGAGAACAGAGGTCACAGTGCCCATGTCTTAAAGGTTATGAAACCAATTTAAACAGTCTTAACAGATTCCTGCCTTGATCCTCTTTTTACTTCTGAGGCTTACATTTAGCTCAGCGCTGTGGGCATCAGGGATTCTCAAAAGATGTTTTATTCAGTAAAAATCTTGTTCATTTACTGATGTGTTTTGTGCCAAGTAGACAGAGTTGTCTCCTCTCCTCAGCGGCGAAATTAAAAACTGTGGGGAAAAAATAACGCCGGAGGGTGTCGCAGAGGTGCTGTGAGGGGGAGCGTATGGCTGACCTTATGCATAGATCTGTGTGCAATGATGCATGCTCAAACAGCATGTCTGTGTCTGAGAAAACATGGATGTTTAATGTATGATTCCATTCTGACATCACAATGTATAGTATGTACTGTGGCACTGTGTATTTTTGTGTGTCTTGGCAAGGCCTCTTGTTGTCTGTACTGTATAATTATGTGTGTGCGAGTTAGAGTGTGTGTATACAGTCATCCCGACCTTCATTATAGGTCCACACAGAGATCGCTGGCAGGGGTCAAACACACTCTGCCAGGCGCTGGTGGGAGTAATGGGGAGGAGGTAGACTTTATTAGTGATTAGTGCAGAGCCCCAGGAGGAGCAGGCTTCAATTACTGCGCACAGCTTGCTCCTCCAGCCATCGATGGGGCCTAACCATCACACTACCAAGCTGCAGATACCACATCTGGAGGACACATCTCTCTCTCGTTGAGCCAATCAGACCCCAGATCTCAGGGATGGAGGGGTGATTTTTACCGATGTTGTTGCAGGGGGGGAAAAGTCGGATATGCACACCATAGTGTTAACATGAAGTGTTACCTCTCATCTTTGTGTTTTCCTCCATCAATCTGCCACCTGTCCTCTTCTCTCCTCTCCTCTGTTACGCTCTTAAGGATGAGAGTGTCAGCCTGCAGAGTACCGTAGCCTTGTTGCTCAAACCCCTCTTTTGAGTGCTTCACCGTAGTGAACCGGCTAATTTGCCGTTTCCATGGTCACAGAAAAAGCTGTCAGTCTCAGTATGTCAGATTTTATAAAAGCAAACCATCAATTGAAGCGCCCAACACGCACCGTCTACACACAGCTTCATGTGCAAACATCAACGCAGTTATAAAAAACACACGCATGCACACACACTGAGTTCATCCGAGCCAATTTTGTGTAAAAATAAAGACACCGGAAAAGTTGTGTCCCATGATGTTTCCTGTTGACGTAGTTTTGAGTTAAGACTTCAGCAGATGTGCATTTCATCAAATGATGCGTACATGTTTGAGGCTTTTTAAAGACTCCATATCCTGATGCGTGCGTGCGTGCAGTGCATCCACGTTCTATATTATGTTAAAAAAAACATGCGTAGGAAGCATGATGTGAAATTTCAGTATTTTTCTAAAGAAAAGCATTTAAACACTTGCCAAACATGAGATTTTTTCTAAGTAGTCTTCAGGATTTTGGACATACAGTAAATCCACTGCAATGCTTTGATATGGATATTGGTAGAGTATTTTACCTCTATAAAATGTTTCTTAATGTCTTTATACTATGTGCTCCTGCAGATTAAAAACTATCCATAGCTTCCTCTCTCGTGGGGCAATTCCCCTGTTGAAAAGGCTGATAAAGAATGATTTTAGATTATGTGTAAAGGACTTCACTGGCCTTCACAGATCACTTACTTCAACCCCCATACAGCACCTTTGGGATGACCTGGAATGGCAACTGTAAGCAAGGTCAATGGCCGACCTCACTAATGCTCTTACGGCTGAATGGGAGCAAATCCCTGCAGCCAGTTTGTGATTGTTGAAATGTCCCACAAACACACATGGGTGGAAAGTTTGGGTGTCCTCTTCATGCATCAGTGGATGGATTTTACCTCACTGTCATATATTTGATGTCGTTTATTTACATTTTTTCTGAGCACTTAAGAGGCCTCTTGTCCAACTTGAAAGTCACATTTCAAAGGTAATTCCCCATATTGAAAAGAGTGGTTGGAAAAAAAGGTCTTGCCAGAATGTCCATTAGCTATTCATGACCTTTAGCTACAGATGACTGTTATTGTCTTATATTTCAGTCAGCTGTGCTCTGATTTTGGCCCATTTATCATTTACATCCCACAAACTTCTCAAAATATGAATCATTGTTCTACTGCGGAGGATAAAAATATCCATCCACCCATGTCTGGATCCTGTGGGTTTCCAAGTTAAAATCAGGACAAGAGACAAACATAATAAACAGAAGCAGCCGTAAAAGCATCCGTTGAGGACAAAAACAAAGAGATAGGGAGAAAGAATAAAGGAGGAGGAGGAAAAAAACTTCTCATTGCTTACTTTGAGAGAAGCTGCTACCCCTGGGAAAGTTGTATTTTTCTTTTATCTGAATTAGCTCTCACTGGCTACTTAATTGCAGATTGGGAAGACACTAATGATAGTCGTAGTTGAAGTACTAATTGCTGTTTCTCATCACGATGAGACCAATGTCAGCTTTTACTTCTCATGGAGATAGATTTTTTTTTTTTTTTTTTTAAATCAGCAGATCATATTTCATTTTGTGTTTGTTGAGATGCAGATTCCACACTGCACTGACAGCAGGCTATGAGGTTTATGTATCCAGAGCCAAGTACAACACGGTCCACGCCAATGACGTGCTCGGTGTCCAGAAGAGGCTCAACAGCAGAGACTGACCTTTCAGTAATCCATAAACATCTCAAACACAAACACACACATGCACATGGAGAACCCAATCCCCTTTTCCTCACATAGGACTAAAGACAATTGGATTAACACTTGAACTGTTGGGATCCTTTCACTCGCAGCTTACAGCACCTGAAAGTGCTGTAACAGTTTCATTCTGCTTGACAACAAAACCCTAACAAATGAAACTGAACCAATGAGGGATGTGAATTTCAAAGAGCAGAGATTCGTGGTGAAGAGAGATTGCCTCTGACTAGAGAAAAAAATAAACCCAAAGTCCAGATGGAAAGAAAAATAGCTCCCTTTTCCCTCTAGAAAGCATTTTTCCACCTGGTTAACCTAACAATCTACTTCGATGGGAGCAGAAACGGTAAAACCTGCTCCTCAAAGACGAGACGGGCGAGATCAAAGCGTGCACAGTGTGGCAGGAGAGCAGTAACCAAGGCAGCACAGGATGTTCTTTCTTGACACTCACAGAGGCCACAGTCTCAGGAACATCCACTCTCTCTCTCTCTCTTTTAATGGCAGAAAGACATTATATTGCGGTAAAGCATCCAGACCACGAAGAGGAATGGTGTCTGACTGCTCTATCCGTCCCTCGGGTCGCACGCTCATCGGGCTGAGGTTTGCAGATGCATTCAGAGTTGGCAGCTTTTGGGTCGGTTCAGCGCCAGGCAGCCTAAGTTTCTGTGTGACCTTTTGCTCGCTGCCTGACAAAATTTGTGAAAAGGTTCTGCACTCTTGCTGACGGATCCTGGGCGATGGCTGACTCCGATGCACACCAGAAAGCAAAATGAAGAGAGATAGGGGACTAAAGGGAGAAGAAGGGTTGGTGGAGATGGATGGGATGCACAAATGCTGCTTGTTTAGACCTAATAGTGTTTGGTTTCACGCTGTCTTGTCATTTTCGGGTTATGACAGCTCAGACAGGGCATAAAACCAAAGTCATAGCTGGTAATTGGGAAAGGGCAAAAGGCTCTGCGTGTGGTCTGTCATATGTCCCATCAAATCTCGAGGAAGAGCCGCAAAGCTCAAAGTCAGCTCATTGATTGCTTTCACTTACATTTAACCACAGTCTGTCACACAAAGATCCCCCCTCTTCCCTCCCCTTCCCTTTTCTCACTTCATCACTCCAACCCTGCGGCGGTGTAAGCGTGCTTCTGAAAAGAGTCAGAGTTGAGTTGCTCTGGCACCCCGTGCCATCTGGCCTCCCCCCACTCTGGTGATACAGACATCAGTGAATGACAGCGTGTGAACAGTCTCTTGTGGATTTAGAGGGATTGCGCATCAACAATGGGCGGCCGTATAACATGGGACATCTAATCAGCCCGGTTTCTTCATGCGTTTGTTTTCTCAGAGGCACTCAGAAGAGGAGTTCGAGCAAAGAGAATGTGAGGAGGGCACTTGAGGACTCTGTGTTCCCAGTGCTGTTACTTCAGTGATTTGCAGGCAGCGGTTTCCCACCTCCAAGCTGCGAACCAACATAATTAATACTTGAGCAACCTGGGTGTCTGTTCTTTTCTTCTCTTTGTTCTGCTCCTCAATTTAATTCTCACTTTACACTCACATAAAAGTTAGTTGCCTGCAGATCTTCATTGAGCCGGTCCTCCTCCGTCCTCAGAGGGGGGGATGTCATACTGTTGTTCAGATGGTCTATTACTATAAAACCCCAATAGCATAAAAAATGTCCCATAGGAATGAAAACCGGATATCTGGAAAACTAACACTTATTGCTCCAAAGACCCATTGCTCTGAAAATACACATTCTTCCTGCAATTATTAGTTGAATGACAGCTCCGACTATGATGCTGTCTCAGCAAGGGTTTTTTTTTTGCTCTTAATACGCTTTCTGTGTTAGATTACATACCCTGACCTTAACCTACATTAAGATATCAAGGTCAAACTACCTTAGGTCAAGTGTAAATTTTCAGGACAACAGGCCATTGAAGCAGGGACTTTTTTTGGGGAGATAACAAACCATAAATGCAAATTTTTTTTGCCTATTGGGGTTTTGGAAAAATGACAAACTAGTCCTTTAAATATCTACAGAACCAAATGTTAATCCAGACAAGTCAGATTCAGAATGTTAAGAAATACAAAGGCGCATCACTAATAAATGTGAAACTTCAAGCATGGAGTGAACATTTGCATTTACATGATTAATAATGCCAGTTACAAGCTACCAAACATCACAAACAAATGAAACATGTTAACTTAACTTAGCATTCTAATATGTCTCCTAGTTGCAAACTGTGTGTACAACAAACTTCTTATCTGAGGTTTTTTTTTTTACTTCTGATGCAGGAAAACAAAGTTGTCTTATATCAGGATCATATCAGAGCATTTTTATGCACTTAACAGATGTCAGCGAGTTGAAAACAATGTGTGACTTCAGGAGGTGTAAAAAAAAGGTTTGATCACCTGTTTCTTTCTCATTATATCCATCAGTTTATCCCCCACTCGCTTATCCTATTTCTTTCAATGTACATTTGAAACAAATCGTCCCCACTACTCAATCATTATACATGTCCCTTTTACCGTCTTTCCATTACTGTCTCAGCACTACGCTCTTTCTCCTCCGCTCTGAGGAGTCCTATTTTGTTGCGAACACAGCCAAAGGCCCTCACTCCCCCCTCTGTTCCTTTGCAATCTCATTTTCCCTCTCCTACTGCTGGAACATTTTGATTTGAATGCAGAACTGCAGCTTTCTCAGTCTCTGTCTAGCTGCGGGCCGCCTATTAGATCAAGGCCTTTTGCTTTTTCATCTTTAGACTAGCAGAAGAAGAGGAATCTCCCCAGTTCCTTGACTGAATAGTGCCGGGAGCTGCACGGCCTTTTGGCTTTACCCAGCACATCATCAAACGGACTGTGAGAGGGAGGAAAGGAACAAGGGAGATCGAGGAGCGATAGACAGAGCTGAGATCAAGGTCCCGGCGGAGGCCAGCACTCCCACTCGCTCCACGCTGATGACTCACTGAAAGGATATCTGCTGGTGAAAATCTCACCTCCTGCTACGCTCAAACACAGGGCTCTTTGTGTGACTACGCAGCATGAAAAAACATCTATCATCACCATCATATCATATACAGTAAACCAAACACTTATTCAGTCTGATGTTTGCCACAGATAAACACAAACAGGGAGTAGTGGGCCTTGTTTGATATGTTTATCTCTGTTGATGTTACCTTGGACAGTGTGATAAAAAAAAGGCAACATGAATAGAAAGTTAAAACCATGATAAACACTAATATGCGGCTGGTGTGCAGAGAAGCCTCCCAGAATGCACAAGGGCAACAGTCTGATGAATAAATATTAGTCTGATATTATTTTGTGTTCCTGCAGTGTTTGTTTTGTTATTGTGTTTTAAATTGTGCTGTGTAATGTTCCCAGACTTTTATTACTGTCATATATTTATTTATTATGAGCAAATGACAGATTCCAATCAATAGTGCCTCAGTAAATAATATATAATGCTGTTATAATCTAAAACTTTTTGTGTTGTTTTTCTTTTTTGTGTTGTTTTAATGTCCTTTTCTCAAAGTATCTCAAACTAAATTGTTTTATTCTGTACCTTGATATATAACTTTTGGAATCTTTAATAAAGTGAATAGAATAGAATAGAATAGAATAGAATAGAATAGAATAGAATAGAATAGAATAGAATAGCCTAATGACACCAAAATCTTGTAAAGGTTTCTCAATTACCTTTATTTTCATAATTACATAATTTTTTTTTAATTTGTTCCAATTTTCTGGAGTAATTTGTAGCTAAAAATAGCTTCATGTTTGGGGTTCATTTCAGTGTGAGTATGATTCACTTAACTGTGAATAAAACTTTTGCAGGTTTGGGCTTAAGGTCTTGGTGCTGTGTCTGCAGCCTCATAACATTTACAGCCAGTCTTAAAGAATTGGAAAATCCATGCCTCTGTCAGTTTATCAGAATCATATCAAGCTTAATAAAAAAATTCCGCCCTTCAAGAACGGGGCCAAGGTGCGATTCAAACACTATAAACAAAAAGGAAAGAGGATGAGAGAAAGATTTTTGAAATACGTTTATAGGCCAACACACTGATTATTCTGTCATCTCACACTTTAAAATGGATCACCTCAATTTACCCTTGTCTCATTATTCCACTTACCTCAGATAAGTGTGTGGCAGACAGCAACACTCGCTCAACCTTTCTCATCCTATATAAACATCACATTACTCTAAGCACTGTTTTCCTTAATGCCTCTATAGTTTATACTTGGTAGAGTTCACTGAAACAATATGACAAAGCTTTAACAAAGGCAGTAACAAAGCTTTTACTGGCTGTAAACATACTCTCGACATTATTGTGGCTGTAAAACATTTAGAGACCATAGAGGAAATGGGCTCTAAATGTTGCTGCAGCGATGTTGTAATGAGCCTTTGGTGGAGTTCAACACATCTGTCATCTGTCAGCGCCACCACCCATAAAGGTCAGGGGAATTTTTTAGAGTAAGCAGCAAGCTGAGTTTTTAAGCCCCCACAACTTATTCAACTTGTGGGTGTCTGCGGCATCTGTGGTAGGATGACTGATTGTCCTGAAAACCAGATAGGTATAGACCATTAACTTTGAATGTATGGAGAAAAAAAAACAGGCATTGAGGAATGGCTCTCATTCTGAGTGCGTGCGGAGCTGAGCTAGAAGGCTGTGTCCATCTAGTGTCCGGACACGGTAATTGTAATGGTATTAACAAGACAGAAAATAAATAAGCTACATTAGGTGTTACAGGAAGATAATGTGGTTTCCTGGGCTGAAAATACATGTAGCTGTGTGTAAATGTGTGACTCGGTTCTGTTTTTCTCATTAGTAAGACTTCATTCTCCTATTGTTAGCTTGCAGCTGTGCAGTAAAGGGCTGATTGTGGGGAACACTTTTGTCACAGTCTCAGAAAGAAAAAAAAAAAACATCACTTATCAGAAAGTGTCTGGTTTTAACCACCATTTTATTTGGCATAATTTAAAATCATCTTACTGTTAGTTCATTTATACAAATATGTTTTTGTTATATATAAAACAATTACAAACAGATTTCTACAAATCAAGTTCCCAGTGTAAAAGCGTAGTACCACGCACACGGTAGCATACAGCTCCGGGACACAGACAGATCCCACAGGTGTATGTTCCACTTCAACAGCATTATCTGAGTGAAATCAGGACACGGCAAAAAAACAAACTCACCACAGTTGACAGTTTGACATATTATGCACTTACATTCAACCCTCCAAACGCCTATCTGGGAAATTTTTTACACATCCTTTGGCAGATCTCAAACCGCATCACCGTTGTTACACAAAATCTTCTGCTCGTGTTGCGCTTCGGTTATTCTAGACTTTACACAGGCCACAATCTAGTTTGACTTATAATACACCCTGCTCAAGTGAGTATATGAAAATAATTATACTAAAAGGGTTGCTGGTATTACTGGCAGCTGTAAGCACAAATTAACAACCAGTCATTACTAAAAAAATATTTTTATAAAATGTATAAAAATCTTCAGAAGTGACAAGGCACGTTCCACCAACGCAGCTCTTGCTAACCGTATGTGCAAGCTGTGCTTGTGCCTTTCCCTCGATGCAGCGTGCACTGCAGGAATGTAAACCACAATCTGTTAAGAGCTGTGGGCCACGAGCACTCTGTTTCATGTGCTCCGTTTCACAAACCAACACAGAATTGCCGCGCAAGATGTCAGTTTAGCACCTGTGTCTTACAAAGAGGGTTACAAGAAGAGTGTTTACTGGCAGAAAGCTTTTGAAAAAAAAAGAGAAGACAAAAATGAAACTCAGTTGGTAAGACCTGCATTTGATAAGTTTCGTGGCACTTGCATCACTTTAATGAGAACCTTTGGGTTTGACGAAGGAACACACTGCTATGGTCTTTGGTTTAGATAAGGCCCCTGACCAAACAATAGGCTCCTTCCATTGTAGATTAACAGTCATTACTTGAAATATTAACTAGGCAGCTATGACTCGGTGGCTCTTTCAAAAAGAAATGATACTCCACTAACCAAGAAAATATAGGAAAATAAGTGTATATAGCCTAGCACAAGCCAGTTCAAACATATTCAGGTATTATTTGCTATACTGAATCAATTACGCAGTGGTCATAGTCTGCTGACCTTAAATGTAAGGCAACAATAAAATTGAAAATGGATGCATTGTGGTTCTGGTTTATCAAATCTGAGTATTGACTATTATAAACAAACATTTTACTGATCAAATAAACATAAGCTATTACAAAAAATATATTCAACTTTGGCCATAACCGCACTCGTAGGTTTAAAACATTTGAGGAAAAAAAAAATCATTTACAGAGTAAATTCAACATTATTAGACAAAATAAAGTCTCTTTGACCCCCAACTCGTCAAAAAGTAATTCTTAGGCATGTTTCTATGGCACTTGGTGTGAGCCTCGAGAGTTAAGATGTAGACAGGAGACCTGTGCTACGACATGACTTCCTGATGTCAGCTTGAGGAGTCCTGTACCAGTGTGGGTTAATTTGGCTGAGGCCTCATGACACCTGCTCCTCTATTACTGAAGAGGGCAAATGGTTGGCTGCTTTTAATGGGCCTCCCTTATCTTCAAAGGCCTACTGGCTCCTCCATGCGTGGCAGTGAGAGAGCCGTGCAAGAGGCTGAAAGGGCAGCCTGCCAGACAGCTCTAACATGCCAGACTGAGCACAGGGGGAACTGCAGCTCGAGAGTTTAACCTCTAATCTGTGCATATTGGTTATGGGGTACTGGCATTTGTCCGGGAGTCATCACACCTTGTCTGGACTCAAGCTGCTTGAAATTAAAACTTGTTCACCCTCTACTTGGCTGTTTAATACAGGTAAATAGGCAAGTCAAAGCATCTTGATGGAGACGTTATTTGAGACTCTTGAGATGCAACCTAGGTGAGAGTTTGAGGTAGTCATTATTTCTCCACCTGAACAAAGGCAGATCTCTTCTCTCCAGTCAAACAGGGTAGCTTGGTTGGTTGGTTGGTTGGTTTGAATGTTATTATGGCTTGTGACAACCATGATCGGCATTTTATAAGGCAAAGCAGAGAAGCTACAAATCTAGAACAGATGTAAAATTGGAAAAAAGTGTAAATATCAAAAGTTAAAATGTAAGAAAAATAGAGGAGATACGGTCAGTTGCCCCCATTTTGGCATAGTCACTTTGGTGATGATGGCAATGGAGTGAAATCCTCCAGGAGATGAATAAGGAAGAGAGGAGTAACAGAGAGCTGAAAAATTAGAGTCTTAACTGCTGGAGGTGGTACGTTTGCAGCCAGATGATGACCTTCATTCCTCAGCCTTCCTTTGCATCTGTGGATCTCCATCATCCCTCTTCACAGTCCAAATCTGGGTTACCATTTATTACAACAGCACACACTTCTTGGCGTTCTTTTTCGTTACTGGATACAACACTGCCCTCACAGCTTCAGCAAAAACCTCCCTGACACCATCCTGCAGCAGAGCAGAACACTCCATGTATTTCACGGCACCAATCTGCTTGGCCAAGGAGCTACCCTGCTGCTGGGTGGTTGGGGCGAGGCCTTGCTCCTTCAGCTTCTTCACTGTTTCTGCATCACTCCTCAGGTCCCTCTTCGTGCCCACCAGCAGAATGGGCACATTGGGGCAGTGGTGAGACACCTCGGGGTGCCACTTGTGCCTGACATTGGCATGGGAGGAGGGGCTGCCAATGGAAAAGCAGATGATGAAAACGTTGGTCTGAGGATAGGACAGAGTGCGCAGACGGTCGTACTCCTCCTGGCCTGCTGTGTCCCACAAGTTGAGGCTGACAGTGCGGCCATCTACGCTCATCTGAGCACTGTAGTTGTCAAACACTGTGGGGATGTACTCCTCAGGGAAGGCATTGGTGGTATAGGAGATGAGTAGGCAGGTTTTACCCACCGCCCCGTCACCCACCACCACACATTTAATGGTCTGCATCCTGCCTACGACCACTGGGGCTGCAGCACCTGACAACAGAAAAAAAGAACACCTGGATTACCTATAAATGCTTTGCTCCACGCTCTGAGAGCCTAAGATAGCTTTTCATCCCTAGGGACGAGGAGGACAATTAGTAAGCTGTAAATGACAATGGTCAAAATGTCGGCAAGTGACTTTGCGACAGAATTGTATACGGTAAGACAGTTTTACATCCACTTAGGTTAGCAGATGAGCTAACCGCCGCCAACGTTAGCAGCGCATCGACGTAATTAACGGTACCGTTACATGGTTTAGTTTGAATTTCAGCTGTCCATTGTTTAACATCTTTTTGAAAGTTTACAGAACTTGTCCTTGAACAAAGGACAATAAGTAAATCGAAAGTGAGACGTCAATTCCATGGTATTTATTATTTCGCAGTCTTCACTTATGATACTAGGCGTTCCCCCAGTAGCTAGCATCAAGCTAAGGAACTAGCGCATATGGTGGCTAACAGCTAGCTAGTTAGCAAACAAGTTGAAAGTTTATTTGCAAGCCACTTCTTAAAGAGTTCTGTTCCGGGCTCGATAACACCCCCAAAGTAACCCTAAAAATTCTATTATGTTCTTACATATGTCTAATAGGTAGTAATTGACAACAACAGTGAATTTTGAAGGATTTTGCGACTTACCGCCACTTGGCTTTCGATCTCTTTTTGCCTGGTCTAGTCAATCACAGCCGCATCCGGGGAGCTGTCCATTACGTAAAAATCGACATACGGAAGCAATGCAAACTGGTAGTTGTAGTTGTATGCTATGACGGTCGTTTGTGTGACACTAGATGGCGGTGTTAAGCTGTCTCGCTTTCCTATTATTTTTCGAATGTCAATGTGAATTGTGCTGGAAACAACTCAGGCTTTAACATAAATGTAAACAGCTAACCTATGTTATATATTATTTTTAGATTTGGCTGCAACTGCAATTATGATGACAGACAAAATTGTGTCTGATAACAAGACAAGATTTATAATTTTACTGCTTGTTTAAAGTATGATGTAAATGAAGTAGAGCTTACATTTAGCAAAAGTGGTCTAACTCTAAAAGTTCAACATTAATACCCTGACAGACACTGGTATTACAGGGAAAAGTAGTCTTTCTCAAGTTCCATAGCATAAGCAGATTGAAGTTTTTTAACTTTGTAAAATGTCACGTGTTTACTTTCAACAGCCACTGTTTAATTTAAATGAATGAGACTTATTTATTCATTTTTTAGACACAATAAATGCAAAACTCATTCTTTATGCTGTTGTAGGCCTGCAAATCTAAATCTGTACCCTTAAGAAAGATGAATTGGCTTTCAAAAAAGCTTTGGAAATTTGGGTGAACCCACCATTCACTCATCTGGCTAAGTTCCACCAAGCTGTACTTTTGTCTGTCAGCACATTCAGCTCTCTAAAAATGTGAAAAAATTGAAATGTGAACTGTATGTCCTTGTTGGCTTTGTCTTCAGTCCGGTTCAAACTAAACTTCTGTGTTAACTGTTTCCTCAATGCCAACACTCCCTTTGACATCACTGATAAATTTGTCTCTTCCAGGCTTTAAAGATGTCCTCTTGTCTGTTTGTATTTTCTGTTCTTTTTGATTTGTTGGATGCTGTTTCAATCTGTCTGCCCTAATTTTTAACACTGAACTCCGCAGTCTCTTTCTCTGTGAAGTTGAGTACTTTATATTTGATACAGAAGGGTTGGGATTTCTGCTTTAGCATTTCCCTCAAACACACACTGGAACTAATTGAGGTTAAAACCGACTTCATATCTGATAAATGTTAACTTTAAGACTACATCAAGGTGATATATATTAGTCCCTTGGATGAAATCTCTTGAGCACATCAACTGTGAGCCATTTCTGACTGTTTTCAGCCCAGAGTAATTCATGGATCTAATTCAAATTGTGCATGCATCACAACTTCTTCTGTGTTGCCTTCATCTTCCTCAGAAAATGCAGTGTGATCTTCAGAAATGCCTTTAGGTACTCCTCCTGTGCTCTTCCTCCTCACCCATACTACCAACCACGTTTCCTCCCTATGATCAACTATGCATTCTGGGTAGTCTGTATTCTGACCTCTCTGGATTGTCTTCAGTTACTTCTTCACAAAACTGACGCACAACTTCCTCAAGCAGCTGGGACAAAATATTTTTTTAATTAATCAAAACTCTGCTCAAGGGCAGACGTGTTAAGAGAAAAGCAAACGTCTTTCACTTTACCCAACAACTTCTTGAACAATTATAAATTCTTGAGTAAAAAAAGAAAAAAGAGGAAAAGGGTAAAAAATTGGGGCACCCCATGAGATCGAACCATTAGATAGCTTATAGTACTTTGCCGGGGCTACAGCTAGCAGGCTTTTCCCCAAGGGATGAACAGGCTGTGTGCAGGGTGACTTGTGGCTTTCAAAATGGAGTGCCTTCCTTCTGTAGTGGTTGCTGTAAATGTCCTCTATGATGTTTGATACTGTTTTAACTGTTCTCTTTAAATGTTTATTGTCCAGTGGTGTTATGCTGCCAAATTACACCAGTAAATTCTTGTCAAAATGCCTTCAGTTGCGGCTCTGTGATGGGTGATGAGAGTTTCTGTGGACATATCCTGTGTCTCAAGACAACTTAGAAAATACACTCTCTGCTGTGCTCTCTCAGTTAAACAACTGATGTTAAGAGACCAGGAGAGGGCATCAGAGAGCTGGATGCCTAAAAATTATTTACAATAAAAATGATTTATAATTAAGTGCTATTTCTGGTGACCAGAAATAGCACTTAAAAGCACACTCAACCATGCAATAAACAAAGACTGTTTAGCCTAACCCTGTCTCTCACAAATCACACTGTATAAAAAATAGAGTTCCTGAATCTTCCTATCCATTTAACACTCCAGCCAACCTCAAATACCAGTGAGGAAGGCTGCGCCTGAGTTTTACAAGACTGTAACCATTTCAAGACTGTACAGTTTCATTGCAGAGTCTGAATACACGTATGCCTACAGGCTGTGACTTAACCTCTCTCCTGAACTTGCTCACCATTAAATGCCACAGTGTGTCACTGTATGAATACATACCTCACATACAAACAGGCCATTAAACAATCCTGTCTCTTGTCTCCTGGACCTCATCCTGTCTTTGGTCAGCACTGGTCTGGAAGCCCATACATCACTTATTCACCTTCAGACAAGTCATTATTCTCACTGAGCCAGTGCTTTCGAATCAATGCAGAATACACGAAGGCAGCTAAAAGAGGGATCACTTTGGACTACTCTGTGCTGCACCCCTGGAGACCTGTTGATGATGTCACCTCCATACACTGAGGCAGGTTAAGAGGCCAGCTCTGACCGACAACCACACACTCAAGAGCACAAAGAAGCACCGGTTTATTGCCTTTCCCAAGAGGTTCTGGCGTCACTGCAGCCTATAAAGAGAGAATTCACACTGGGACCCTACACCCACAGTCACCCTCTACCCCAACCCTTGCACCCCACCATTCTGCCAGGAGATTCCCCAGGACATCTGTAGCATTTCCATGACAACAGACCCTGACAGAGATGGGGGTGACTGTGTCAAGAGATGCAGCAAAAAAGAGTTCAGAGAGAGGGAGAGAAAAAAAATGAGGGTGACGTGAAGACAGGCGACAGCAAGATGCAAGAGCAGAAGTCGAGGAGGAGTGGGGATCTTGAAAGTGACAGCTGTCGAGGCAAGTAGTTGCTCTGCCTGAATACAAAACTGAGGAACAGTTGTGAATACATATACTGACAAAACAGGCAGGTACTTTTTAATGCAACTGACAAACACTGCTAATATTCAGATCACAATTTTTATTTTTATTCATCTTCTCTTACTCATACATCCGTATTTTACATAGAATAACATCCAATGCTATTCAATAAAGTTATAGAATCTTTTGACATAAAATAAAAATGAAAAACATTTCAGCAATCATCTCTTCATGGCCTCTTCTTCAGTTTGTAAAGTGCATCAAAAAAGATGAGGCCGCTCAACAAGAGGATGAAGAGTTTAACATTGTACCAAGTTCAGTTCGGACTGTAAGACAGCCAGCTGTGAGGGTCACAGTATTCAAAGCATTTTGACAATTCCTACAATTTAAAAAAAAGAAAAAAACCATGACAGATTCAAACAGTGTCCCAAATTACAATTTTTTCAAAGCAAACTTGTACTGATGAGGCACAGACTAATGTAACTCGTATGTGTTTTACTGATGTGCTTTAACCTGTTCTATACATGAAAGTTACTCTATGGTGGGTTCTTGTGGTGCCCTATTGCCTGCAAAGGACACAAATGAGTGTAAAAAGAGGTAGGATTTGGAGGATCTACTACTCTGATATTAGGTGAATAATTGAGAAAGTGTCCATGATGCTCCCTGTCCAGCTCTTTCCCACAAATGTAGAACCTAAGCACTCAGAACTACCCTACGACCAGCCAACCAAGAGCTGACTGAGACCAGACCTCTAACCAAAGGCTCACACTCTTAATAAATACATTGTATTTATTAGACTGAAATTTATAAGGCATTTAAAAGTGTGTAAAAAATGTGTAGGACGTAAGCACTTCCATCACCTCCACAGTGGCTGAGCTGCAGTAGCTCGAGGCATTTTGGTGGGACCAGGTATCCGTGAAGCCGTGGGGATTTTAGAGCTAGAAGGAGACGTGCTTGTACTCGTTGTCTTGGCAGTTTTATTTCGGGCAGCAGATATTACAGTCGTGCGAATAGTCTTGGCTGTGGCTGAGGATGGGCTGTGGGCAGTGCGAGGCTGAGAGGGTACCTGAGACTCAGAGTTCGGGGCGAGTCGTTTTGACACACGGAGAGGAGTTCCTCTCACGAAGGCTGGCTGGGCGCTGCCTGAAACCTTCTCTGGCACTGATTTGTCAGAAGTCCTGCGAGTCAAGGTGGGCTTTCCTGGAGTCTGTTGCTCACTTACAGTCCTCTCCCGTGTGCTATTACTGCGTTTCACTTCTGCCTGAACAACAGCAGGCCGTGTGACCAGAGATGAGCGCATGGATACACTGCGAGTGTTGGACAACCGGCTGGGAGTGGGTGGGTTAGCAGGGGATGAGGCTCCATTTGAGGGCTCAGTTTTGGAGCGCACCCTGGGGATGCCTGTGCTGTTGGAAGGTCCTGCACGTGACACAAGTCCTCTTTTAGCGCCTATTCCACTACGCACAGGGATCTTCATGGTTCGAGCCTCTTCCTTTGATGTGGGAGACCCCGGGGTTGTCCCTTCGCAAAGGTCACCCTCCCTCTCTTTCCTCCACTTGGAGCAGAGGCTCGGCGCAGGTCGTGGGAGTGGAGAGGTTGGAGGTGACAAGGCGTCATAAGATCGAAGGCCTTTTACCAGAGTGTGGCACTCCAGTGTTTCACCCACACGGGAGTATGACCTTGCTGTCTCCCTCTCAGGACAGGGAAAGTCAGAGTACTCCTCTGGCTGTGATTTGCCAAACTCCGGTAGACTGGAGGGCATCCAGTCCTCCTTCACAGGTGTGGTCGCCCCTTCAGAGTCGGTGTGCTTTGTTAAACCTGCGTCAGGCATCTCAGCACTCACTGTTACCGTCGGTGTCTGTGCTTGTGGATGTGACTGGACTCCATCTTGAGCATTTACAGATGATTGTGATTGGCTCTCGGATCTCGGATAACTTAACGATCCAGCCGTAGAGTCACTATGAGACAACGCTCCTCCTGTTTGCATAGAGTGAGGTACAGACTCATCAAAACGAGAGCCATTCGATTTTCTTTGAACAGGGCGAGCGCCATCTGTCCCTGGCAGGCCAAACCTGTGTCTATGAGTGGAGGCCTGGCTTTTAAGACCATTGGTAGGTGTAACAGTTGGTGTAGCAGCAGAGTTTGTATGGAAACTGGGTGAAGATTCAGTACTAGAAGAAACCATGTGTTCCTGTGAAATCTCAGTGTCTCTTTCATGTCCTTCCACCTTCGACTGGCCTTGCAGCAAATAAGAAATGCTCTCAGGCCCGTGTTGCTTGACTGTGAAGCTCTGTCTATGCTGAGAATGACTAAAAGTAGATATTTGCGAGTCCTGAACTGAAGCTATGCTCCGGTTAGTTGCTGTGCTGTGCTGAGACCTGCTCCCTCTGGCCTGAACAGGTTCTTGGTCAATGGGGGAACACGTTCCATCAGTCTCTGGGGAGCTACAAAGCACCGCGGCACTCTCATGGTCCGAGGAGCTGTTGGAGTGATAGCTGGTTGATGTCGGGCTGCTGCCCAGCTCAGGGAAGCTCTTGAGTATGGACGAGTTCTGAGTGTCATTTTGAAAGTGATGGGAAAGTCTGCGGGAGTCAGAGTGTCTCAAGCTCCGACGACTCCAAGTGTAGCTCAAGTTCTTCTCTAGGAGTTTCTCCAGCTCGTCTTGGTTCTCGTGAGTGTGTTGCTCTCTGGCAAGGCTGATGCCTAAGTCCAGCCCCGTACAGACAGCCAGAGAACGACGCTTTTCCCCAATCTCGCGCTGACGCTCCAGACGTTTCTGCTCCTTCAACTCCCGCTCAGCATTCTCCTGAAGAGAGGGAAAGGAATCTTTTTTTGTTTGTTTGTGATTCTTACAACTGAGTTTTTTGACACTATGTATGATTTTTTAAAAAGATATTTCCATCAGTCTTAGAATCTGACCTGGACAGCCTTCTGGAAACGGTGGCAAAATGAATGGAAGACCCTGCAGGCCTCCTCCAATTTGAAGGTGCTGTCATCTTCACAGAAGAACTCCACCAGAGCCTGACTAGACATCTTCATACCTTCCACCTCATCCTCTGCTTCCTTCAGACGCTCCTCTGCCACCTGCACACAGGAACAGTTTGTCATCTTTTGAAACAAGTTCTCTGCATTTCAATGCTTTTGCATATTCATTCTCCTTAGCGGCTGTTAACCGTCAGATAAGGTTTTATTATATTACAGAATGTTTTATACCTCGAGGAAAAGCTGCGTGTGCTGCTGAATCTCTGCCTCAGTCTGGATGTTTGCCTTAAGGGCCGCTACTCTGCTTTTTAACTTGGATAAGTCCTCCAGCACAGACTCCTCACACAACCTGCAGAGAAAAAGAGGACATTTGATGCAGACAACAACAAGAACTGTACAAAAATAGCATTGTAGCATGTAATGAGAGGGGTCTCAAAAAAAAATTAAATGATTGCAAAATTATCCAAAATGTACATGAATTATTTATTAAAAATTCACTGATTAAAGATCCTTCAATTTATATTTACCCTGAAAGACTGTAGTGCATGATATTCTTTACATTTTAAATCAGACCCGATGCTGGTTGTTCTTGGAAGAGAAACTCTCCAGCAGAGCCTCAATATTGGCTTGGAGTATCAGTGTTGTCATGACCCACTTTTACTCAGTCAGCTAACATTTGCGAACAGGTGGGTGCCTTGTTCTGACGGAATAATGCAATAGTTTTACATTAAGTTTGTTTAAGCAGCCTGTTGGGATGTGTTGCTGTTATTAAGCAGGGCTTGTATTTTTCCCTCAGACACAGTCTCTGTGGGATCTGATGGCGCTCCGAGTTTTGGGAAGACACTGACCTGCAGGCGGAGCCAACGTGGCCTAGTTGGCTGGGAAATGTCAGTAAACTCTGGTCCTTTTTCACAGCTTCCTGCGGAGACAAACACAAATGATTATCCAGCTATTGTTTCAAAAGAAGCAACACGTCATTTGTGAATGTTGATAAAATCATATGCTCTAAGGAGCAGTCGGGCTTGAGGGTTATGAGACACTACTTCACTCTAATTACACTGTGGTGAGAAACTATGGAAGGGTTCAATTTTAAAATCAGATATCTCCATTTTTATTTATTTTCCTAAACCATACATGTTTTTATTGACATCAGGGGTGGTCATCAAAAAGTGTTGTGTGTTGATAATTTAAATCAAAATATTTGAATTTCCATGAATCATGTTTTTCCTCAGGAAGTTTTCCCTTATTACTGTTGCTGAGCACTTGCTCACATGGACAATGCTCTTAAATGTTGGGATTTTGTAATCTATAGAGTGAATTAGACAACCTATGAGTGTTAAGTGTTTTAAGACAACTAAGGTTGTGATTTAGCACTACATATAAAAACTGACTTGTCTTGACTTTTAAGCACTCTAGGGGAAAGTATTTTTGATTTATTTGTTTAAAACTGCTGTTAATCTGTTTTTACTCATGGATTCTTCATCTTGTACAAAAAAATGTGTGCCAAGATGATTTTAAATCCGCATTATTGACCCTTTTTTACAAATAACTTTACACACAATGTACATCCTCTTAATAAAGTACAGTGTTTATTCTTAATAAAGGATGTGGCTGCAGCATCAAAACAGCTGTTTTCCCCAACATCTCTTAATGAGAAGGTTATTCCTCATCTCTCCTTTGTTGAACAAAGTCTGTTTATCCCTGTTATTTATTTCAGGAACTGTTTTATATTACAGGATAGTTTATACTCCACCTTAAATTCTGATCTTACCATGGCTACAAAATGCAGAAGATTCATGCCCGGCTTGTTGGCTTTGGTGTCAGCCAGTTTGAGCAGTGATGAAATGCGAAAACCAGCCGCATTGCCTGCATATCCACCCTGAGAAACCACGTACAAGGTCAGTATAGCACGTACGTTCACAACATGTGACAAGTTAAAACAAACAGTGATAGAAAACCCAGGTGCACAGTCAGAGTGACGTCCTGGAGCACACACCCAGACCCCATGGCGGCTGGTGTACTATTCAAAGATAAAAGGATTGATTCTGCTTTGTCAGGTTCCAGAAAAGAGAGGAAAACAAAAATAAAGAAGCACTCACAGCATTCATATAGTTCCCTGCTTTCAGCACCAGACGAAGTATTGAGTGTAGTTCAGGACAGCTCAGCAGTTCTGGGAGAGTCGAAGACAAGAGATTTAATATTGTGCCTCAAGGCTGAGGGAGGAGTATTAATGTGAATACAGCAGGCATCAAGGCTTTAAAATCATTCGGCAACTTTGCTTTGCAGTCTCCATTTCAATTTTCCCTCTCCAAGCTGACTCTAAAACAGAGCGTTTCAAAGGGTAAACACAGACTTCAATCTTTATAGAGTCGGAGCACATGACTCCCTGCTGCTCACTTTACCTCTGGCCGCCTCCCTCAGACATCTGGCTGCCACACACAGAGAGGTCACAGCAGGGTCAAACTCTTGTTGCAGGATCATGGCATCCAGACGAAGTCGAAAACTAATGGAAGAAGAAAGAGAGGGACAAACGGATGGATGGACAGGGGTGAGTGATGGCAGAGACAAAAAGGCACTCATCAATCATCAGTTAAACAAACACACGCCATCACAGAGCAAAGCAGGCGAGCAGGACAAGTGCCACATACAAATAAACAGGAAAAAGAGCACTTTCGAAGCCATCCGTTGGAAAGTACTGGGGATATTTTTGGTAATTGTATCCAATCAAGGGTTGAGGATGTACCTGGGGACTTCCACCAACAGAAGGATGAAAAGATCAGGCTCTCCAAGCCAGCTCCGCTCCCCGCTGAACCTCCTCAGGCGGGACTCCTAAGAGAGAGAACAGATGCTGAGTAAATTCTGGAAAACAGCTTTTATTTTTCAAAATATCTGGGATACTTAAACCAAGATGCCTTTAACGGTCATTTCTAATATCTTTCAGCATGGCCTTTCTCTGGATAGGAGACCACATCATACAACACGGTGTGACGGCTAACTTTAATCAACATAACCAAAGCCAGATGATGAGTAAGAGAAGATGCTGTGGAAAGGAGGGGGCTGTTACTGTTGTATTTGTTTGCCAAAAAAAGGCACCTTACCTCCTCACTGTCAGGCAGTAATTTGCAGAGCTCTGTGAGCTTCTCTGATCCGTAACGGTCCCCTGCACCCTGCCTGATATCCTCAACTATCTCCTTCGCAGGCCTGCGGAAAAATAACATTTTTTGGTATGACATCATTGTTAATATGGGATGGGGCTTTCCGCCTGAGAAAAAAATGACACCCTCCCTGACAAAACTCATGTTATAAGCAGTATCAGCTCTTTGTTTTGCCTTGATCACACAATATTTAGGCTTATCCCACTCTTATCAGTCAGAGCGTTGGGGTGAGAGGCTTGATTGACGCCACACTGGCGACACAAAGTGGCATATCCACTGGGTAAATAAAAAGCAGACGTGCGAAGGAAAACTCTTGGGGATGTCAAGGTGAAAGAGTTGAAATCTAACTGACTGTCTGACCTCCGACCCACTTCCTGCGAGTGACACATCTGTCCTCTATTCCAGCAGCTTTCCATTATCCTCTCCCCCTCCCCCTCATCTTACAGTCCATCGCACATGCTCATACTCCATTATGTGCTCGCTACCGTGTGGGGCTTTTATTCCCTAACATAGCTTCCTCATTTATAGCTCAACATTCACATCCATATTTAATAATCTGACAAACAAAGTTCAGGGTCTACCCTGTCTGACAATACAAAACCACGTTTTGTTTAAACTACGCCCAGATTTCAACAGTTGCTTTGTCTGTGTTCAGAACAGAGGGCAAATAAGCTCCCAACAAGACAAATGTTTGTGTACTCAAGAAATGACTTTTACATAATAGCTTTCGCTACAAGTCTTGACAGATCAGGTTTTAGAAGAGAACCGCACTTCAGTTGAGAGGTACACAATTGAACCACCATGAACCTTTCAACCACACGTGAAGCCATGACAATATAGAAAGTCAGCACTTTTCTCTGTGTCTTTCTGTCATCATCATCATTTCGACCTGCAAATGTTTTACGCATCACAGTTTTCCACATCTAACATTAATCAGAGTGTGTCAGACATTACACTGTATGTTATTCTTTCTTGATGACTATTAGACAGCCCTATTCAGTAGGAGAGGTGCAGCTTGTTTGTACCACAGAAACATGCTGAACAGGCTCTAGGGGATAAATGACTGGGACGCTGTGCACGCCTTGTATTAACTTATGTCCTGGGGTATCCATCCACAAGTGAACAGCTTCAGGTGAAGGTGTTAAGGACAACCAGTGTGAACCTAATGCGTCCTGAGATCCAATCGCTCGGACCACTTTCAGAGGTGGTCTGAAGCGCATGTGGCTACTTCGTTTTTAGCAGTATGTGCGTGAATGCGTCCTGAGCCACATCAAAGGATTGATTACTCAACGCTGTCTGATGTTTGTGTATGCATTGTCTGTTTCAACTGATTTCACAAACGTCGCCAAATTCCTTTCAAAATCGTCCAACTTTAAGGGTGTTGAGCGAAGAGATATTTGATAAACTTTGTCAAATGCTACAGTAAATGTATTCATTCGTGCCTTCTTGTAAATACGGCTTTAAAGTCAGCATATTCAGTTGTTTTTTTTCCTTGTAAAAACATTGGTTTGTTACTGTACCAGCCTGTCTGCTACATTACACAACTCTGTGGAGAGAGAGAGAGAGATCTGGCAAAGCAAGACTGCCCTTTGTTTAAAAGTGCATCCTGCATGCCAACTTTCAGTTGCTGTTTTAAACACACCGTTTCAACTGATTGCTTTTTTTAAGCACGATTTAAGAAAGGGGATAACTGATTGTTGGTCAGTGTGTCATGTTATAAGTACAGTACATAAGAACCCTTGTAGGCTACTTCGTTGTTGCCCTCAGACTCCCTTAAACTATTAAATTTTGTAAGTTGTTGAGTAAGGAAATCTTATCATATAGATCATAATAACTTTAAGAAATGCTGTCTGTGACAAATTCTTAACTGCTTCTTAACTACTCTGGGCTTCTTGTAGAGCCAGTATGTGTTAGACATCAAGTCACTACTCTCTTTGTATAAAAAATGTGTTTGTCTGTCTCAGTGTGTTTGGTCGTACAGCCGGTTATTCGGTTGAAAACAACAATGCATTTGGTCCTTTCAAACAAAAAGAGGTAGGTGTTTATTTACATACAGAGTTAAGTCGGATCCAATCAAAAGCGGTGACTCGAGACGCACATGAAGACGCATTGTAATGCAAAGTGTGAAGTGGCGTACTTAGAGCCGTCCACTTGTGATGGGATCACCCAGGACGATTGTTAATTCCAGGTTTGAACAGCCTCTTTAACAAGCAACCAGTGGGGTCTCCCTCTGCAGGGGGGGGGACTTTTAACATTAGACCCTCTTTAAGAGCGTCAGCAGGTGTCAACTCTGACTCCTAGGGCTATACCCGGCCACTAGCCCACCACTCCCCTTTAAGACCCCCGCTCTGGCCACTCAGGCTGCACCCTCCCCTGCACCTGTCCCCTGCAATTTACTTGTGTCCCCCCACCATCCCCACCACCAGACATCCTCTCCTCACACTTCTTGCACAACCTGCACACACAAAAACACCCACCCATTCTGATATATGGCCACACACCACAGTTGAACTCGAGTGAAGTACTGCTCCCCTGGGCACAATTGCACACACACTTCTGTGTCCTGCTTTTAAAGCTTCTTGCAGTTTTGACTGATGGTGACCTTCAAGTCTGGACAAGAACCCTAAAAGCTTAAGTTGTTCAAGCTCAAGTTTATCAGACTGTTTTTGAAAAAAGGGCTGAAACTAAGGATTACTTTCACTATCAATTAGTCTGTCAGTTACTTTCCTGACTGATGAATTCATTTTTACTGAAAATGTGATTGAATAGAAAGATAAAAACTGTCCAAAACAATTTCTAAAAGCTCAGTGTTTTGTCTTAAAAGGTCTTGTTTTGTTCAATCAACTGCAAAAACTCAGACACTCAATGTACAACAGTGAAAGATAAAAGCACGTATGGTCCACTGATTGATTGAGCAACTTATCAGCTTTAGTCAGATATAAATAAGCTTACATTTTAAACTGGCGTAGAAATATTCCAATGTTCATGCTGCGTTTGGAGTCCAACAGGGAGATCTGCAAAGAGGAGAAGGACAGTTAAGGGGAAGAAAAGAGCAAAAAACTTACTAGTTTTATACATGGCTAGAAAATACCATTGTCATGTGTGATTAAAATGTGTGACCCCACCTCTTCTGAGCTGTCCTGTGGGGATTTGCAGCGCAGCAAGGCTGACCTCCGTCTAAGGGTGCTGGTTCTGTCTTGAGGCTTGCTGTCCTTCTGACCGAACAGCTCATCCAGAGAGTGGAGGTCTATTGGGAACTCGTCCTCGCCCGGAGCCGCTCCGCTCCACACGCTTTTCCTCCCCTCAACCTTCTCTTTGGGGATACGCTCCCAGTTAAGCTTTCTTAGCCGGCTGCGACGGGCACTGTCTGCTCGACTCAACTGCGAAGCAGAAGAGGAGGACGCAGGTGGAGGTGGCGGCGGTGGAGGAGGGGGTGGAGGTGGCGGCGGCGCTAGGGAAGGCGGGGGAGGCGCAACCGCCACCGGACGCGAATCCATGGCTGTCACTTCCACAAAGTCGGGAGCAGCGGCGGGAAGGGGAGGCTGAGTTCCATGAAAGGCAGGAGATTCCTTGATGGCCACAGACAGGTTGATGAGCATAGAGGCTGTCTGGCTTTGGGTGTTAGTGGGTGAAGGGTCCTCTCAGTCCGTCAGTTACGTATTATCCAGTATCCAGTAGAATCTAGTTCAAAGATCTTCCAATAACTTCAGCCTGGGACACAGGAAAACAAAAAAAAATCTTATCTCAGAAATTATTGAATACATGTGACAGAAAATCAGTGTCATCAAATAGTTTTGCAACAACAGGCCAGTCATGCAGTTTTGACTCAGGCACATGACCTCACCTGAGGCTGTATGACACCTGACCTTACTGCTCCTTTAATTAGCATGACTCCAGCTCATAGACTGATGTAACAAGTAGCTGAGACTGACAATGTAACCTCTGGTTCAACTTTCCTTCGAAGTTCAAGGCGTCGTAGGGAAAGTACTAGCTGAACAAGATGAACTCTCCCCCTTCGTTCAACTGTTTGAACATCTTGTCCCATCCTGTTCAGTTTCACCTTACGGCAGGTACACACACCTTCATCAACCTCTCCCTACTAATTAGAATATAAGAAGACACCACAGGCAGGGTGAGATGCACAGTTAACCACGAAGTCATGAACTGTAGGGGGTCTGCAACTTCAGACTTTTTAGTGATTTTTTAGTATTTGTTCCTCTCGTTATGGGAGGTTGACATCTGAAAGCAGTCTGCACACACTTGCACCAGCAAGTTTTTTAACAGGATTAGTAATGCAATTAGGAGTGAGTCAGAGGCTTCAGGTGTCTGGTGCAAGAGAAAGTCTGTAATCACGGCATGGCTTTGCGTTTGGCCAGCACAAATCCCCTCGTCTTGCTTCGCGCTCTTTACATGAATCACAGCTTTGAGTAAACTTTGCGGAGATGCGCTCCATCGCCAAGCTGTTCCGCGAAGCGCCGCACGAGCGCGCTGCAAAAAAACTGCCGCGGGTGATCTCACCCCAATCGTTTAATGAGGTCCATGTCTTGACATGCGAAAAATCATTTTCAACTCATTACTGTCGCTAAAGGGCTTGTAGGTGGGACCAGAAGTTACGAGGAAAGCCGGTTCATGTTTTCAAAAACAATAAATAAATAATGGCAGCTACAATAACTTATTGAGGAGATTACTGAAACTTTTTTTTAATGTTTTCGTTAAGTTTGAGCTGATAAAAAAGGTTAAAAAAAACACAGTGGTTCATCTATGTGATTCTGAGCTTTGCGAGAGGATATAAAACATTTCTTAATATTGACAAAACATGCTCCGCGTCAGTTCTCAAGTCTTTGATTCAGTGCAATCCAAACAAGTTATTTCACTGACCTGCAGTTGAAGCCTCCACTTCTCCAGTGAACTAATCCCACAGACACCAACAAGTGCTGGCGGGTTAATTTTAAAGGAAACTTCATTAAAAGTACGCTTCCATTCCAGGGTTTTCTTGTCTGTGTCTCCTTTCTCCCGGTGACTTGCGCCGCTGCGCTCGTTGCAGTCCGCTTGTCTTCTTCAACTTGCAGGGAAACTTCCACACAGTTCACCGAGGACGCGCATGCAGGCGCGCACCCGCTCTCTGATATGCCTTGTTGTATCCTCCCAGTTTTCCCATGGGCGTATTTAGGGCTTTCAGGTGGGAGTACACCATCTCCACTTTATTCCACTTTTAGACTTGAAGATGTTGTGTTACTTGGTTTCTGGTGTGTTTTCCGTAATGACAATGATAAAATCCTCAAGAGTTTCAAACCATAGCATTTAAATTCTAGTATTTCTTTAATCTTTTAGAGGAATGGATTAAATGGCCCTAATAGCTCTTATAAGACTAATGCAATTGTGTTTGCCAAGTTCAGATAATATTGTACATGAAAGCTTGCTGTCAGGAGATGCATTGACATTGTGATAAATCTCCTTCTCGGGCTAATCATCACAGTGGGCAGGACTCTGATGTATAATTGGTGCAGAAGGCCTTGATCAGGCTAAGACAGTTTGCTATTGAGAACCTGATAGAGGGAGCAGATGGCTGTAAGACATGGGAAATGATGTCCACATCTCCATCCAGAACTGAGAACGGATCATAGGTGAAAGCCAAGAGACCAGAAATCCCTCTAGGGTGCTGAAATGGCCCCGGTGCAGGGATGTATACCCATAACAGCGACCTTTCATCCGAGGTGCTGGTGTGCTCCTGGCCCATGTCACCTGGTGCTTTTGAGTCCGGCTCAGGTAGCCCCTTTCACAGACCATGCTGACAGGCAGTCGTCATCACTTCTGGGCTTTGTGGTAATTAGGGGGTTGTGACCCCAAGGATCTGGCTATTGTTGTGCCTGTGCAGCGGGGCATGTACCCGTGCCAGAATAAACCTCTCTCAGGAAACTTCACTTTCTTTTCAGTCACTCACTTCTCACAGTACAGTGCACTTCTGAGAATACAAGGAAATGCCACTGTTGAGAGACGGCAGCTTTATAGTCCATAAAGGACCTGCACAGCCCTGCACAATTCCACATATTATGCCAGCATTCATGCAACACGGACATTACGACAGTGATTAATGAAAAGTAAGGAGTTAACTTGGCATCGCTCACTTGTTTCATCAAGACATTTAAATTACAAGGAGACAAAATAGTCTGTGATGTGTTTACAGGCCCACTTCAAGCCGGTCCCCCCCTTTGCATAACAGTGAGCGTCAGAGCCTGTGCATCACTTGGCCCATTCTTCAGTGAATGAATGTTCACGAGGGTGTTCATGTGTAAGATTTGTGTGTGAGCGGAAAGAGAGGACAGGCATTTGTGTTACCTTTCACTGCATGGACACACAGTGGTTAGAAATAACAGTTTTTATTAATCCAATAACCAAGAAAACTTCTCATGGTGGTTCATCATGAGCATGACATCTCTTTGATCCTCTGTTGAAACCTACGCTTCCCTTTTCAGTGCAGATATAAGGATTAACACAGGAGACCTGAACAGCGACAACTCTTCACAAACTTAGTATGATGGAGTGGTTTCAGCCATGCAGCAAGTGTTAGCCTTTCGCCATTTCTCCTTCTTAATCTCACTTTGAAGTTCCTGAGGGGTTACGTAAAGGTGAACGCTATTAGCTCCCTCCTCTCATTACTTACACACATAATCACTGGTGTCCACACACACACTCAAACACAAGTGGCATAGTTTACACAGCAGTTTTTGCTATGGTGATCAAATTCTACACAATGACCCCTGCTGCAATCGGCTTCTCACAATGCAGAAATGAAGCCGAAAGTGAAGAAATCAATACAATAGATTTCTTTTGCCCAGATGATCCATTTATATAGCATGTAAAAGTGGTTGTAAAACAATTCCATGTGAAACTATTGATGGAACTGTATGGGGGCTTAGTGTTATTCTGCCTCTGGTGAGTCCGGTCTGCCTCCTGGGTCTCTGCCATTTCCATGGTGGAGTAAATAGGTCAATGTGACTGTGGCTCCGTGGGGGTATTCAACACAAGCATAGACATAGTTTGCGTGCACACACCTGGGACTGATCCCAGACTGGGACAGTAGGTCTGGGGAGGTATTCCTAATCAAATCCAGCTTCCTCAGATCTCTCTTGGTTCTCCAGCTGCACTCAAATCACGTGCAGTTATCCAGAACAGCCTGACAAGGATCTCTGGCTTTGGTCAGACCGCCAGCCTGATAAGGAGAGACAGCCAGAAACAGACAACACAGACGCACTCTTGGCCTTCTTATACTCTACTTGCCAAATTCTCTTGCACACAAACACACACTTACTCATACTTGACTGCTTCATACAAGAGATTTTAAAGCATATCCTCTCCCACACATACATAAAAAATGATAATAAAAGATGCAAAGGGACTTCCACACAATGCTTCTCAACGATGTGACTTTAGGGGTTCACAGACGGGTCAGTAAACCATGATACAAACATTATGGAAAAAAGGAGATGGGAACAGGCTGTGAGTCAAACTTGTGGACAAAGCCAAACAACCCACTAAGAGCTATTTGTTAAAGCTCTCACTTTTTTTTATTGCTTTCTTGTGTTTGAGCATTTGTACGTTTCTTTCTCTTTATTTTTATCCCTTTTTTCAAGCTTCCTGTACATTGATTGTTAAAGAATTTCCACAATGTGCTTTTTTAACAATATTGGCTATGGCTCCTGCTTTATTATTGATTGAAAGAGCAGACGAGCTGCATTGAACCCTGCCCCTCTTTGTTTTCGTAGACTGTCCTAAGTGCACAGCAGAGGCTTTACTGTGTTTACCAAGCTGTCTCCTGCCACAACAATGGCAGCATAGGATGCATGTGCACACAAATGAGTGTTTGTTGTGTTGTGAGTTACATTCACTCGTTTGAAAGGAGGGGATCCTTGCGGTCAGTTGCCCTTGTGTAGTGTGTGTTTGGGTGCGCTGTGTTTTGTGTTTAAATTAAACTCAGCGGGGTGGAAGGGAGGCTGAGGTGCTTGTGGTCAGTTGTCCTTGGGGGTTGGGTCCACTCTGTTTGTCTTTGCACATCTGGCCACTAGAGCCACTTCCGACTCCAATTAGGATTTCCTGAGACTCAATAAAGGGGATTATAGGCCTGCAAAAACTCTAGACCAGACTCTCCCACCCTCAGCCCCCTTCCTGTCCCAGCTGCTACGGTCATTACACCAGTCAGAACTACAGTCGCACCCCACTAGAGGCTCACAATGACACTGTGACATACAGCAACACAGACAAATCTGCTTTTCACTTCCCCCTCTTTCTCACATCTCATTTTTTAGTGAAATATACGACTCACACTCATTTGTTCCCTGGTTTGGATTTTCCTCATATGTGAGATGAATCAAACGCTCCATAAAAGATGTCAGCAAGGCAATGGAAACTAAATTTCTCTACTAACTAACTGATGAGAGACCACAAGAGTCTGTATACAAAGCTATGGTTGGGCACAAAGCCCTGGAGCAAAGTGTAGGGGAACTGGGCTGCGAAGACAGGGGGTCCCGGGCGTCTGCTTGTGTGGCAAGAGTGATCACACAGTTAATATTCAAAGGGCCGGGTCTGTTGTAAAGAAGCCACTAAATAGAGGTTGACAAAGCGCGTCGTTCAAACAAAGCCTTCTCCCTAAGTAGGCTGTGTATATAGCAAGAATGGTAGTGAACGGATGAGCTTTGCTGAGGTGGTCATGTATGGAGTCTATAGTGAGTTATTAAAGCGGGGCCTCCTGCCCACCATCACAGTTAACTCCGACCTCAACCACCCATTCTTCATTTCATTTGTCTCTGGCTTTCAGACATGTTTTAATCCTGTCACAGGATTTTGGTGTAAGAGAGGTGCTAAATGTATTTCATTTTGCAGCTTGAACTCAGAATTTTCTCACAGGAAATAAGAACTGCTTTGTTCTTTATTTTTGCCTGTATTGCAGCAAACTTTGCAGTTAAAATATTGAATGCATTATTTTCATTTGTTTCTATTTGAATATTTTTGCAAGGACTACGTGCTTCTTATTGAGTAAAGCCTTGCAAATTCCATTCTACATCATAACACACACAAACCCGTATGCACGTCCACACAGACACACACACTCAGTTACTTCAACCATCTAAACCTAATTATTCTCCCCCTGCTTTTCTGTGCCAATCAGTGATGTCACCCACAGAGACACAGTAGGATTGTTGGCTCAGTGCCTGAGGGTGGCCATGCTGGCAGGGAGGAGAGGAGAGAGGAAGTTAAGAGAAGATTAGCAGTTGAGAGGTTAGCAGAGTAAGAAAATGAAGGGGACCCCCAGAGTTTGGCTGGCCCTTGTGTTGGTGCTGCGGGGATTAACCAGCCTACTCTTCTGCTGGACCAACAGAACCCATCCTCCTCCTTTTTGATCTCCCCTTGGCTGCGATAGACCTTCAACCAACACATTTAAGGCTGAAAGGAAAACACGGAGGAGTTATGAGGGCCAGGCCCCCGAGGGGACTCCCTTTAGGATTAATCTAGCTGCTACTCTCTTCCCAGCATCTCTGCTGGCATTCACTTGGCCTGTTCTGAAACCTATTCATCCATACTAAACTGTTGCATAACAATGCGCCCAGTCTTTAGCTGCAGCACCAGGGCTGTTGGTAAAACAAGGCACCCTTGGGCCCCCAGAACTCATGAGCCCAAGGCCCAGATTCTTGTGTTGTGGCTGAACATATGGAGGCCGGAGCAGCTGTGTGAGCGACTGCACATTTGGGGCACACGTCATAGTGCAGGCAGGACTCAATGAGTTGAATATGGTGTGTGATAGCTTAAAGAGATTGTTTGACATTTTTGTGCATATTTACTTTCTTGCCAAAGGTTACATGTAATGTAAAAATAAATACCTTAATAAAAATGAAGCTATCAGCTGGTCAGCTTAGTATTAAGACAAACAGGAAACAGGCCAAGAAAACTGACCAACATGTGTTTCAGTACTCAATTTACACATTGATGGTTTTACATATCACACAAACAGGATACATCATCTTAAATAATAAGATATTGAGCTGCTGGGTAGACAGATTTTGTTACATTTGGATGGAGCAGGGGTATGTTTTCTTATGTTTCCAGTCTTTACCCAAAGCCAAGCTAAGCTAACCAACTGCCTGCTGTAACTACATATTTAGTGTGTAACAGCAAGAGTGTCTCCAACAAAGAACAGTGACTTGTATAAGGTTACATACGAGTAAGTGTATCAGAATGGTATATAATGTATTGCTGTCTGCAGTGGTGGGAATGTAACCTTACTAGGTAACATGAGCCTTTAGCTTGAGAATGTTATCATGATATGCGAAGCCTCACCTGGCAAGTTGAAGAGCTTGATTCCTACAAATGAAATCCTGTCTGAATGCATATTTTTGAGACTGTCACTGGTACACTGCAGTTTTAAAGTAGGAAAGTTCAGCCACAGAGTTTCCTGTTCATTTTGCTTCAAACGTGTCTTAAAGCATGAGAAACATCACACTGACATTAACTAAATAAAATATTTAATTTTCATTGCTGCAGGTCTTTAACACAAGCATCTGCAGTATTTTTATACTTGACAACCATCAGCAGCAGCAACAGCAGTCATTTTGGGCTTCAGATTGACCAGATGATCTCAAAGAATTTAATGGAGAGTGGCAGAATAAGAGGGAAATGACTTAATGCGGGTCAGAAAAATGGGAAGACAGCATGGGGCTCCTTCCACTCTCTGGAAATCACGTGCGAATGCTCTCTGCCTTCCGTCCTCTAGTCTTTACACAAGAAGATCTGGCATGTTTGGCATACGGAGAAAAGAGAGGGAACAAAAGGATGAGTGACCAATGCAGGGTTGCGATGGCCAGCTGAGTTATTTGGTCAAAACCCAGTAAAATGGAAGGACAGGCTGTTGCTAGGCTGTGCTGTGAGACAGAGAGAGCACTCTGGCTGAGGTCACTGAAAAGAACCAGGCTTCTGTTTACTCACACAGATATACCACTTAAGAAGCACTGTGATCACCACCAATTAGTATTATTACCCACTATTACCTCCTATCACTCTCTTTGAGCCTTCATTAACCACTCAACTTGTTGAAGAGAATCTAAAGAACTCAGTAAGAGGCTAAGAGAGAGTCTAAATGGTGGTGAGTGTGGAAAAAAACAATGCACGCGGAAATTTACTATAGCCATGTTGACACATTAAAAGTGCCTGCAAATATTAGTCTCAGGAACAACTATGAGGTTTCTTGAGCTCATTTCTGTCTGTATTTTCACCATAGTTTAAACACTTCTGAGGAATAAGCAAATTAGGCTGCTGACATCTGAAAAGCATCAGCTGTTCTTACACATCTTTTTTTTTTTCCCATGACTAAGCCACCTGCCCTATGTTTTTTTCCGTAACTCCATACTGATGTGTCAAAAAACCACAAAAAGCTCTGTGGCTGTGGATATTTTTTTTTTTTTTTTTTTTAGATGGTGGTTGACATGAAACGTGACAAGTACTCGACCAACCAGAAATGCAAGCTGCAACAGCTTCTGTACTTTTAGGATGTTCTAGTCCTCAAGCAGGAACTTTTATTAGGGAGTAAAATAATGTCCTGGAACCTTATATAGATCCAGGTGTTGGAAAAGTTCCTGCAGTGGACATGTTGCAATAAATATCTGGAAATGTACAGCATCTTCACTGAGAGTTTTCTGTTTTAAATATTTGCATAGCTCACTCAAATATAAGACATATTTACAACCTATTCAGTGTGCTCCTCCTTTTTTTTCCACTTACAATAATAACATTGCAGATAACATTGACCTGTTTGTGCACTTTGTACTTCCATTGCTTAAGAAAATGTGAAAGTGGTTCATATTTTCATATTGTCAAACAGGGTGTCAGTGTAATAGCCTCTCTGTCTTTGACAAACAAAGCAAAACACACCAAAGCATACACATCTCATACTTAGAACAAACAAATCCCCTGAGGCTTAGGATAAAAAGATTAAAAAAAATCCTTTTATTCCTCACTCCATAGCAGTTAATGGTAATCAGACTCTGCAGGACTTGAGACTGATGAAATGACAATTATGTTAGATATGTTTTAAGGTATCTATTGTAAAACCGTAATGTGTACATAGGAGAAATATTGCCCAGCCCATACGTTAAAGAGTTAGATAAACGGATCTATGCATTGCAGTCTGCTTCTCACGTGTACATCATAGCCCCCCTACATCTCTGTGTTGTGAAAACTTAGGATGGGCTCTAAAGGAAACAGGCTGAAAGGATTATCTCAGGCCAGCCCTAAATACAAACCAGAGAGAGACAAAAGAACATGATAGAAGAGTGGGAAGAGAGGGACCCAAAAGGAGAGAGCAAAAAGAAACCCATTAAGATATATGTGTTGAATCCCTAGAGGCCAATGTCTTGTTTGAAGAGCCCTGAGGTTAAGGTCAGAGGTCACAGGTTAGTCTCAGAGGTTATCACAGACTATTAGGGGTTAACTGCCATTGTCTGAGTAGACCAGCCCTTCTACAGTTAAATGGATTAACTCAGTGCAGGCATTCAAGGGTTAAAATCAGAGTTCAAGCCAACATCCAGCCCACAGACACAGAGCCTGTACGCCTGCACAGTGCTGAGCAGTGTTCACTGTACATCGCAGACACACAAGGAAATGTATCCCATGTTGCTCTGGGTGTGGTTGAATGTGATGCTGGGGTGTGAGAGGAAGTCAGTGGGGAGCAGAGGTGTTGAACCCTGTCATCCTGTTGTTACTGGTCACACCTGTCTGTTGTTCGCTGAGAACGCTAAGAGTTAACAGGAGGTGTTTGTGTATTCAGGCCATTCAAATCCAACAGAGAGGAACCAGTTAATTATACCATAGCTCCAATAGGACACGGAAAAAAAACTCTTTTTTGACTCACCTACATGCTATGAGCAAAAGTACATACAGCTACAACAGACACAACAACCCCCCCCAATACACATGCATACGCACACACACACACGTACACAAAACAGACACTTAATGGCAGGGCTCTTGTCTAACGCCTTCCTCATTCAGCATGCTGGGGGATGTACTACAGTGCATTCTTAATGGTCTTCCAACTGTGACCTGAGCAAGAGGTGTGGAGGAGCAGGAGGAGGAGGAGGAGGAGAGAGGGAGGTGTTGAGAAGAGAGGGGAGGGAGGCAAAAACAAAAAGCTTTGGCTCAAATCTACGTCCTAACTGGCCTAAATCCAAGACCCAGAATGTTTTATTCACACATTTGTTGTCTTGGTTTGCATCATTAATCAAAGTTGTTCAAAGTCTTTTTGTTCATATAAAATTGTGTTTGACTGAAGCTTGTTTTCTTTGCTTTTTTACTCCCATTAATGCTTTTCTGTGGAATAGCATGTATCAGCATGCTACACGCAGCAAATCCTCGCAGCAGCTCTGTCCGTGTAAGACATCGCTCTCAGCTTCGCCTTGGCGTCATCATTGTTTTGGTTCTTGTTGCACAGGAGACCCCACAGTGAATCCAGTGCATCTCAGGCTGATCTCAGTCATCTCCAGTGACCCGCAGAGGAGTCGCATATGAGACACGGCAGTCGTAATGCCCGCCTTTTGCTAGTACTGTGTTCAAGCATAAACAGAGCACGCTTGATTACTTCCATAGGAGTCAGTGACAATGTGGGAATCAAAGTAGAGAAGGGTGCCAGTATGTGGCACAAGAGAGCAGTAGGGTTCAGAGGCACAGATCTGGGCACAGAGCGGGCCTTTCATATGAAGACCCTTTGAACCCTGACTGACATGGAAATTCCTTTGAAGTGCCGTTTGGTGAGGCCTAAACTCCAAAGCTGGTGTAATGTATTGAAATGGATCTTTTGTATTCCCACCAAGAGATCACATACGTTCAGAGCTGACATGAAGAGTAACATAAAGGGCATTCCCCCCTATATGTCATGCCATGTTTAATTTTTACTGATCAAAGTAAGATGTAAAGAGGAGAGGCATATATGAGGATTTGTAATGACATGTTTGAGTTTCGAGGATAGTTCTTAGCCTATATCCCCCCAGGTGTCTGATATGACTATAAAGACGGGGGTGGGGCCCAAATTTTGCAGCCACAGTGCTCCACATGTCATAATAACATAGTGCTCCCGTAAAAATAACAGCTAAGCTTGGGGGTACTTATTACAGCTGACAACAATGATAAAGTGTGTCATGTAGAGCATTGTAATGCTCCGGTCTTACTTTGTCAGAGTAGATTATAAGTAAACAAACATAACTATTTGTGACAAGACAAGTGATTGAATATTTTTATCATCAGTACATAAAAGTCTGCAAAAAAAAAACAGTGAAAGAGGGCAACAGTTTGCAATGTCCTACACAGTCACATGACTTCCATATAGCTGTTCATCCAGTAGTCCCTCTCCCATTTCCCCAGGTGCGCTGTGCAGGTCTTTGCCAAGAAATGCTAATTACGAGCTGGTTGGTTTCAGCATTGTGTGTCACACAAAGGGGATTTACTCCCAACCAAGGTCATGCCACAAGTTCTGCATATAAGAGGGGATGTCTGAAATGCTGTTTGTGTCACTATATGATTTTTTTGGTCTCTCCATGTAACAATAATACCACCAGTGACATAGAAAACAACAAGAGCAACAGCAGGTGTAATAATAATAATATTGCTTTATAAATAACACCAGAATTAAAAATTAGACAGCTGACAGATGTTAACCAGTGAGAGCCAAACAAGCAAGAGATGTACATATATTGAAAAACATAGTAATTAATTTTTCTACATATAAATTAATTTTGTAATTTATATGTAGAAAATTTTTTAAACTTGATCATTCACAGTCACAGTTCTTTACAATGGCTGTTCAAAAACAACAGGTGATCAAAACAACTGCTTAGTCACCTTCAGTCTTAATTCTCTGCCTCCATTTTTCTTATGTGCCAAATTCACGGTGTATGAATAATTATTTAGTTCCTGTTTGAGTGCTCAGACCTGGAACCAATCCACACTGTTCATCTAATGCTAAGGAAGAAAAGTAACTCAACCAGACTCTCCATTGTCCTTCTCTAAGTGTTTCTCTGTTTTGTTTTGGCCTGAAAATTGCCACACTTCAAAGTGACTAAACATTTGGGTCAACATTTGTTATCTGTCCTTTCCCTGCTGTTGTTGAGTTGTTGATATATTATGTTCTCATTAAGACTTGCTAGAACAGCCGACATCCTTCAAATGCCTCATATGGTTATGTTTTTCTCTTATTTTCAGCAATAACTGCCCTTATCTAGACAAAACATGTTTCTCTGTTATTCAGTCAGTGCTTCAATCTGAGCCAATATCCATTTCTTAATGTACGTGTACTTCCCTCTGTGGGGACTGTTCAGCTCTCCCACCTTCAGAGCCTCACCCGACCGTCCACTGGTCCAACAACAATATGAGGGCAGGCCCTTGAAAATTAGCCCGTGTATTGCAACCCAAGCCTCACATTTTGAATTAAAATAGATAAATAGTTGAAACTACCACAGATAAAAGGGGATTGTCTGACCAAGTTGGTTTGCAGTTACTAGTGATTTACATTAGTGAGAATGTTTACCACCATTCTTCTGTCACAACTCATCTGTTTTGCTTTACCTTGAATGCTTATTGCCTGAAAGAAAATTTTTTAAAAAGTTGGGGAAATTGCTGCATTGGGGTTGGGAAAAAGATTCTTGTTAGCTAATGGTTTGCTTGAGCTGTATCTATCTTGTAATCTTATTCCGGCCTGCCACTGCTTGTTAAAAGCACAGTGGCTGACAGTATTATCTTACCTTTTTTTTTATATTATTATAATATGGTCTTGTCTTCAGTACAGCTCCTTAATTGTAAAATTAACAAAAAAAGTAGAAAAGCCATATCATTTACAGACTAAGAGGGCTTTTTTTTTAACCACTAACTACATCATCCAGTCGATTTTTATTCGAGAGGGGATGGTTTGACAACCCTTCATGTGAGGGAGCCAGGACTCATTTTACGCTGGCTTAGTAACATGCACTACTGAGACACTGAAATTGGAACAAAAGCCATAATTACACTTATCAACCTGCCTCATCTGTGCTGTGCTTGGCAAATCCAATATAAATGCCTGGCTTGGTGGTGGCCCTTTTTGCCTGTGCTAGAGCACACTGCAGTTGAAAGAAGATTACTCATTGCAAGCTAAGCCCCTCCACCGGTTCATTGGGTGCTTTATAAACTAGTTGAGTATTTTCATGCAATAACTATTGATACAAACGTAGAGTGAGTGATTTCAGCATAATTGGTGGTTAAAGACTTGGGGTCTGCAACTCTGTGGCTGTAATGTCGAAGGTCACCTTCTCGTCCACTCCCTCATTGACCCTTTTTTCTGCTTCAGCAACCCTTGACCTTTCACCCCCATGTTTCCCCCTGGTTGGTCCCATCTCCCAGGATCTGCCCATGGGGAGGGACTCAGAACTGTTGAGAGAGGTTGAAAGATCATTCAAGTGTACAGCACAGCTGATAAGGGAGGTAAGATTTTAGTGCTAAACCTGTAGCTTTATGTTAAAAAATACTTCTAAACAGGTTTGGATGTCTCACAGCAGAGCTATTTTCACCGGTTATGCAGTTACGCTTTTCATAAAAATCCAGTGTATTTAAAATAAAAAGAGTGCCTGCCCTTGGACCCAGTTTAAAAATCCTCATTGTTTCCACTTTTCATTCATACACTCAGCAAAACTTCCCATGATTCCTGTAATTGTTTTGCAAGAGATAACACAGGAAAACCAGGGGTCATAATCCTATGAATCTGAACAGCTTGCAGATAAATAGACAATTTTTTCACTTAAACTTTGACTTTTTGAAAAATCATTCTCTATATATGGGTTTTTTCAAAGACAAAAGGTTGCTTTGCATGTACAGTAATATTAGAAAGCAGATTTCACCGCCTTCAGCTTTCCTGCTGACCTTTGACCCCTGCAACCTCACCACAGCTGTGTCTGAATGCCATCCCACGCTGTCTCCATGCTGAGTAAAAATTACTCTTTCACTTTGAGGAGAAGTAGTCAACAAGAATTGTACCGACCCTGAGCCTTAAACAGCTTAATCTTACGGAATCAAGAGGAAAATATATCGTATATTAATGAGAGGAAATGTATTTCATTGCTGTGAATGTTTGCTAAATGTTTTTACAGGATTTTAGTTTGTTAAACCACATATATTTTGATTTAGTTAACACATTATGCAAAAGAGCATGTGACTTTAAAAAGATAACGATATAATCACTGCCTGCATGTACATAAAAGCTCAGTGTGAAGTCAGAACAGGGTGTCATCAGTGCAAATTTGCAGTGACCAAAGAGAGTGTTTCAGTGTTTGAACTACGGTAGCCCAGCCCTGCAAAGATTAGTAGTTTTGCTTCAATTATCCCCCTTCACTTCCCCAGTTTTCATACCTGCAGTGAAACCACAGTCATCACTCTGAGGATTTAGCCCAAAATTCTCCTTGTCATTTTTGCTGTAACTGACATTTTACAAGAGGAGGTCAAAACATCTAAAATAATGGTCAGCTCTGTACTTTGTCACGGTTACGGTTTCTCTGTTTACGTGTGTGAACAAGCGTGTGTGTGTCAGAGTGAAATTATCTTGGGTATGTTTTATTGTGCCCTGCGGTGAGGGCAGTGGATGTAGTGGTTGACAGGCAGCAGCTACGCCTTTTCCTCTGGACTCCTTCCCTGTTCCTTCCACGGCCGCTGTGGTCCAACCCGTTTCCGACCTATACTGTGTACACACAGATACAGACACACACAGAATAAACACAGAAATTGGCCAGACGTGATTGCACATGTACATGCTTACACATGCATTAAGTAACACACACATATTCCACATTCAGTAAACAAACACTGAAACCCTCATGCATTTTCTTTAAGATCCAAGCCAACATATGGAGAGACCAATATTAGCTCAGGGTGACAATATTTACAGAATGTTGTCAGACCCTTTTCTTCATATCAAGTGTGTATTGAATTTTGAAATGAGTCCCAGTTTCCGCAATATTTCTACAACTGTGTGTGTGTCACATAAACAGGATACCTAGAGAGGAAAGGACCAGGGTGGGAAAAGACAGAGGCAGACTGAGATTGGAGGCAAACTGTTCAAACAACTGTATTAACAATTATTTGTACAATTACTGTTTGAGAGGAAATAGGGAACCACCATGTGGGAGGAAGGGCAGATAAACAGATCCAAACGAGAAGAAGACGGCAGTCTAAACTGCCATACCTATGAATTATTGCTTGGTGTTGCAACTGCTGATGGTGAATGAGATTACATATTTCACATAAACTGCTAAGAGTTCAGAAAAATAGCTCCGTGCTGCTACTGCTTATTATTGTTATTATTATGAAGCTTATCTCCTCAAGGTTGATCTAATCCTTTATTGTGGCATAGTGTGCAGTTACATAACTTGGAACGGCATCAATAAGGCAGAGAGGGAAAAGTTCTCACACACAGAGGAAAGCATAGTGAGTCGGTCATGATATGTTGACCTGTAGTGTGAACAGATGCAATGCGTACATTTCAAACATGTGGGCTTCCCCTTGAGCTGCTTAAATGAAGCTGGCAAGGGGACACCTTTGGTTTTAGGGTGAACAGTGGTGTATTGTGCCCTGAGCCTGGTGAGAGGCTGATTTCTGCTCTTTGGCGGTGACCTTTTCACGCACAAATGTTCCCCCCACCATGGCCGACTCACAAGGTACAGTCTATTATGCAACCAAGTGGGAGGAGAGGGGCTAGAAGAGGGGAGTGTGGGTAGTGATGGATGATCCATTTTTCTGGATAAACGGTTTCACAAAGTAGATGACTTCTGCGTGAGAATGGGACACAACACGAGTCCTGTTTGCCTAAGGCTGGCCACAGGTCAATTATGCTGTAACTGTCGTTGATGAGCCATTTGAACGATGTAGAGGAACAGAGAGAGCAGCCAAAAGAGGCAGAAACTGCCAGGTGAATGACTAGCGCCATTAATCTAAAGAGAGAGAGAGAGAGCTATCACGTGTAACATGGTCGTTGTTTGATTAAATCACAGCCTCTGAGTATTTCAGGCCTTCAGAGTCTTATAAATCTTTCCCTTGTGCATCCACTGAAATCACAATGTTTATAATGCACGTCCACTGGGTAATAATATGATTACCCTCTGACAGCTCATTTGTAGTCTTTATTTTAAGGATGTAAGTTTCCACCTCCATTTGATCTCGAACAAACAAAGGGATAGACCACAACAGGTGCTCTGTTTACAGTGGAAAACAGGAAAGAAGTTACAGAAGAGTAATGCACATGTGACCAGTGTTATGGAGTGGAGACGCCTGTTTGGGGCCCAGTCAACTTTTATTTTGAGAAAGAAAAACAATAAAAAATCAAAGAGTATAATATAAATGATGAATATCTAAAAGAATGAGTTAATGACACTATAAAACAAACCACAAATAAGACATGGAGATAACTTTTTAAAGCAGACTCGAACTGTTTTCAATAAGCAAGTGAAAGCAAACTTCACACTCATAAAATAAATGAAAACAAGTCTGAAGAAAAGAGCTGCACAATAAATAAAAAAGATACAAAGTGTGTTAAACAGTAAAAGTAATAAAATACATGAAAGACAAATGATTCAAATATGCTAGTGGTCTTGCTGGTCTCCAGATCTAAAGCTGCACACAGAGGGGGAGAATATATATAAAAAACACACACACACACACACCCACACAGGCACACAGAGAGCCTCTCAGATAGCCCAGGACCCCAGCCAGCCAGGGGGAGTCTCATCTAATCCTTCCCCAACCCAGACATCTCGTCTCTGGGATTGCACGCCACTCCATGCCCCCTCAGGTGGATCTAAATGAGATCTGGCAAAGCTGGGATCAGAAGAGTTTTCCATCTGAGGAAACTTTTTACACAGGAGATTTAGTCCAAACCGTGGGAGAAGTCACTCTGCAGTATGCTACATATCCAGTGACGTCCTCAGAACACTGCAAGAGAAAAAGCTAAGTGTTTGACTGTAAATTCAATAAGTAGTAGGTGAAAGTCTTGGACAGAAATGTGGGTCAACACTGGATCAAAGGTGGGGCTGCCATAACGGGTAGAGATTCCCAGAGGGTGAATAAAAGCTGGGATTGGGGCCGGAGAGGGTGTCAGTCAGTCAGTGTAACTGATAGGAGGGACTGACAGCTGCTGTCATGAGAGGTGTCACCAGGTCCTCTGCACTGCTACTCTCCACCTTACAGAGAGAGTGGGGAAAGGCAGACAGAGGAAAAAAGAGAGCACACAAGGTGAAATGAGAGGGGGTCAGGGGGTCAAAGGGCCGACAGGTGATGAATGCAGAGATTTAAAGGAGGTACCAGGCAGGCCCTGACACCTTCGTTGCAAACACCAGCCCTGACCTGTCCTGCTCCTCCTCTCCGACACTGTGATACACGCAGACACCGAGAGGGTTAAAGTATCGAATAACTTCGTTTTATGCTGTGTTTTTTCCAGCTGTGCTGAGTAACATTTAACAATAACCCTGGAGAGATGAGTATTAAATGAAACTGCAAACAGAAACGGTTTACAGCTGAGAATTTTCCTGCATAGCTGTGTTGTTCAGACACAACATCCAACCACAAAATGTGTGGCTATAAAACATCAGTCGGCACCTGACAAATGTTTTAAATAAAGACCAGGAGGATGAATCAAACTCTTGGTACCTGGTGATTAACTGGCTGGAAGCTAGAGGTTCAATATCTACCTACTTTTCCTCTAAAGTCTTTTCCACAGTGTGTTCAAAACTCTGTTCTGACAAAATAGAGACCGTAAAATTCTAAATCACAATAATTTAAAAGCTTTCCACATTTGAAAGTGACTCAACTTTGTCTCACTGTGTTAGTGTGTCAGCAGTCACAGTAGGTATGCTGGCAAAGATGCTCTTGAGGAAATGCCTTTGCTCTGTGCCTCTTTTCTGTCTGTTTTACAGAGGGGAAGCATATAGTGACAAATATGTGCTTTGCCGCAGGCCATCTGGCACAGAAATAAAGAATTGCACTCATGCAGAAGTGATGGTAGGCGATACTTAGCTAGATGTAGGTAGACTACTTCTGCTTCTTCTTGTTTATCAATATTAGCAATCTTGTCAGTACTGCCATTTATGACTTTCCTCCATCGCTGTGTCCTGTGTGAACCAGGCAATGAATTCAGGAGGGAAATAGTCCATCCACTGGCACTTCTCTGGATGCAAATGTTATTCCTGAAGTCCAGCAGCTGCAGTATTTGTGTAAACTGTTCTATCATGTAGAATATTTATTTATAAAGATATAGATCTATGCAGCACTCAGTGCAGTGGTTTAATTTTCATCATCAGTTTGGTCTTGCCATGTCATAAGCCACAACTGCCAGTTTGAACAGATGGTTGTGTTGAATTTAATTTAGAAAGAAAATATATGGTTGTTTTTCAGCAGAATAGAATAGGACCTCTGGAAAACACCAATAATACAACCATAAAAATCAAAAGGCCTTATTCATCTGTGAAGTCTAATATGGCCTCTGAGGGACTTGTGGCAGTTCCAGATGTGTGGAAAGAAGAGAAATTCACTTATTACAGTAACACATGTTTGTCTGAGCTCTTGCCCTGTAGGACATGACCAGCTTTTACTTATGAGTCAGTGAATGGAAAAGCAAAACTATCCAACTAATGAACAAATAACTCCCTCTGTGTCCCAAAGCAACCCTATTCAAGTATTAGAAAGGCATTCCAAAACACTGCAAATAATGTGGGTCATCAGCTTGTATTGGATCTTATCCTAAAATAAATGGGCTGAAATAATTTAGGGCACTCATTTGGTAGCAGAATATTCTGGCCTGGCAATTAAACAGCTCAACAAAACATCCCAATATCTCCAGGCTATGCTGAGATTTTAATAGCGAGCGGTCTAAATTGACCTGTGAGTGAATGAACCTCTTGCTCTCACGTGTTTCCTAAAATAGCTGTGAAAGCAGGCTCTGTTGTGGAGATCTGTCACTGACCCTTTAGGCAGGAGAATATGACTGCTTTCCTAGTGACTGTAGCTTGCACAAAGATAAAGCATGTCAGATGCAATTGCCATAGACACACAGTGCCAATGACATCATTCTGTGTACAAGTGACCGCTAAGCACTGTGAAGAGTGAGAGCAAAGGAGAAGAACGCGTGGAAGAGTACACAAACCCTGCACCCTATGCATGCATTGAGCACACAGTGAAAAGCCAACACGGGCAATGATGTCAACCCCTTTCCCATAGAGGGACTATGGGAAAAACAGGGGGGCAGCTAGCAAATAGCCCCCTTTTCAACATCTTCAGGGCAGAATGGCACACTAATGATTGTCTCTTCATGGGATCGCATCATTGAAGCTAACATATGAATACAAATTAATATGAAAATTAATAAGTTAAAGAAAAATGTGAATCCGAAGTCAATGAATCCTGACTGTAGGGTAAGTCAGAATCTGAACTTTTATAGGTTTTGTTAACAAAATTAATACTCTTTCAGTGGTGTAAACTGTTACTAAATAGTTAAATAAAAACACCACAGTATAAAAAATACCAGGAGATCCTATTGCCAATAACAGACAGGTTATATTTTGGAACTTAATAGATAGCAAAATGTAAGGCAACATCATGTTCAAAGTCTCCTGGCAGGCCTCAAAGACTCTTTCTTTAAAAAAGGTTTACAGAGGTTGCCCTCTGTTGGTGATTGTGAAACTTGCATGCTATCTGCACAATGCCCCAAAACTGCACTTTCTCAGCTGAACTAGCTGATTGTCGAGGTTATAGGCCTATAATTTGGCCAAGCTAAACATCCTATGCACTCAGTTCAAATTCGGATCAACAAAATAGTTAGATAGTTCTGTTAAATGTTTTAACACCCATCTTTTTGGGCCTATTTAGAAAACCGAAATGGAAAAGCTCACAGTAAGAAATTTTGTGAGGCAGGGAAGCACATGTTAGATAGAAGATTCATTTACAGTTTATCAAATGAACCGAACAATGTATAGTATGTCCTATGGAAGGCAAAATTTTAAACACTTACATCATTATAAGTTGTAATAAATCTCTTCCAAATAGCTTAAACAGATCACCAGTGGTGGTGGATGTGAACAGGTTAAGGCACAAAGTGGGCCAAAGTCAGTGTAAGAAAATCTTGCTTTTCTTGAATTAAGTTAAAAAAAAATGTGAATGTCCTTGGTTACTAGAACTATCTCATTTGGTTCACCCAAAAACATCCTGTAATTAAGTAATCAATTTGCCAAATATGGTTACACGGTAATATTTTTGAAGCTGTGTTATATTTAATGATATTCTTAATAAAAAAAGGCAGGGTTGTGCATGTAACCTGTAAGCGTAAACTACAGTATATTTGTCATGTTTACTTTTGCATCTTCCTTCCTTCTTTAGCTTGCTTAAGCTGTGTCTAATTCCCAGAGCAGATTAATAATATTTCCACCTCAAAGTCAATCATCTGCATTTGTTTTGACCTACAACTTCAAAAATGAAGATAATTGAAAATGTTGCAATCTTTATTCCAGTACTTTAATGTGTAGCTGTAGTTGTTTCTACTGCATGGTAAAAGACAAGAGTAAAGAGAAGTTATGTGTGACGTTATATTTTTAACTCAAATTAACAATAAGCCATTGCTGCAAGGCAGTCTGCAGAGCAAACGTATTTAAGTATACTACAGAATTATTATCATATCATATGTATGTTCTTTGTTATTCTTCCGATATGATTTTTTGCCTTATAGACTGCAGACTTGTCAGGCGTTTTTATATGATGTAATATGATGTAATGCTATGTTGAAATTTACAAAGCCTTACTAAAAAATTCCCATGAAGCACTCACGGTGCTCTTCTCTAGAACATCCTGATGCATTTGCACGTCGTCAGGTCTCACTGCAACGCACTGCACCAATATATTCTTCCGCAGTGTTATTCGTAATCAGGTGTATTTTACATGCTGAGACATAAAAGTATTGTTAATAGACTGTATCTTAAGCTCGCAATTTTTTAAATAAAACTAGTATTTGTTCAATTTTCTTTGAGCATTTTTGCACGTATTTCCCTCTCAATGGCGATGCGAGGATCTAGTTTCTCACAAAAATTAGTTCCACCCATTTCGCCATTTTGTGGTCCATAGCTGCTTTGTTGTAATGAGAAACCCAGCTAGAAGTGTTGGCTCAGTGTAAGTCAACCAAAACTCCAGCTAGATTAGCTAATGAAGTATTAAATAGCTACATACTGGTCACGGTGAGACCTTAGTTAAGCACGGTACGAGGTGACGTTACGCAAAACCTAGGGTTAGGTTATTTACTTAGCCTACCTAGCTCAGCATAGTGCTCTCTGGCCGCAGCCGAGAAAGACGAGAGCTCGTCGCACATTTTTCTCTGAAACTGTTATCTACCAGGAGACACATTGACGACCGCGGTGCAAGACACGAAGACTGAGGAGATGGCGACCTCAGTGGGAAACGTGGCTGACAGCACAGGTTGGTTGCTTTATTTTTACGTTAGTATGCCGTGAAGACGACCCTATCTTTTGACAGCGTTACAATGCTAGATCGATGAAGCTGGTGGCTAGCAAGTAACGCTAACCTTGGCTAGCGTTCATTAATACTAAAAATGAATGCAAAAACAATACATTTTGAGTCGCAAAAGTGACTATCATGGCAATGGCAACGCAGGCTTGTACTGTGTCTAATTCTAATTTACCAGACTGAGTAAATATGCTAACCTTAACGTTAGCATAATTTGTTATCATATGTTTGCAACGAATGAATCTGCATGAAATAGTTCGCGGCTGTTAATTTGACTACTACGGGTTAAAAGCATACGAGCATTGAATTAAAGTTTAACTGTAAAGGAATCACGGGTTCTCTGAAAGGGTTGTATGTAAAGGTTTTGTATCATAACTTAGCCAGCTAATTAGCTAACGTTAACGTGTAGTCAGATACTCTTGTATTGTACCAACGGTGGTATGTAGCTGAGAAAAAATGGCCTCCTCAGTTTTTATGGTTACCTCTTCCCTCGTGATAACGTTAGCTGCCATGAGATACTAAGTGTAATGGCTCCGACAGTCGTGGGCCCTGTCGCATCCTGGTGTGAAGACTGGCCGTGTTGGCATTGCTGTTTTGGCGGTTTGACAGTATTTCAGACTTTATCCCGAACGAAACAGTGGGACTGATATTGATTGTGGTAACTGGCAGCACGTTACACGTTAGATTGTTTGATCTTGAATTATGACGTCCCTTAAGATGACATTGTCACTGTGGCGTTGCGGGGTGTGGATGGATAGATAGATATAGCGCTCGTCACGGTCTGCATTGGTGCACGTGGTCCAGAAATACTCCTTCGCGAGCCTGCGTCTCTGCTCGCGGATTTTGTGTGCGCTCATACAACGTTTACGTCCATTGTTATTATTAGCGCGGAGACTAATTAAACAGCATCTTTGTTCCCTTCAATCAAAATCGTGTTGTTAAGATAGGAAGAGTGGGAGGTCCAAAATGCGCAGGCCCAAAAACATAAAACATGAAAATAATATGTAATTCACGCAGCATGCGAATTATACCCACACTTTTATCATTTCGAAACATTGAAAATTTATCTTCATTTTTAACAAAATAAAATTAATCACCCTCTACGTGTAAAACACTTGGAGTAGAAAACTGGCACCCCTCGAGAAATCAGCTTTAACTCCTCCACTTTCGGTTTCCGCTATGCAACACTAGCCCCTTCTACACAACCTATTCCAGGTGGATATATTCAACCATTATTCTGCCTCCCTGTTCCTTTATATAAGGTATGAAATTCGATTGGTTATTTATTTTTGTTCCGCACTACAAACTGGCAATGGAAGCAATAACAGTGTAAACAGTGGTAATAACATCCAACTTTAAAGCCAAGCTGCCATGCAAGGACTGGGGTGTGAAGTTTTGACCTCTGACCTCAGTTTATTCTCAACACACTATATAGAGATTTAAAAAACAACTCACAGAGGTAAGAAGCTAACTTGAAGAAATGCAGCAATAATGGAGAAAAAAATGGAAGACATTAAAGTCTGGGAGCTCCTTATGTAGCTGTGAAGCTGTATCTATATGCCAAAAGTTGCAAATGTAGCTCGTTCTGGATACTGCATGATTTGTGTGTGAGTGTTCAGTGTTATAAACATTTCTTTCTTTAGGGCGTGGGTCAGCTCTGTTGTTAACTTTTAACCAGCATCATGGTGTGATAAAGCTGATATGTGGAGTACATGCACTCATAAGCTGCCTTGCATGACTGAACTTCTCTGTCTAACATCAATCCAGACAGTTTTTTCTGTCTGTGCAGTGTCTATATTTACATGCAGGTGATATGCAAACTTTGCATTCACAGCACCGTGTCTACTATGTGCTCTGGAGTAGGGATGCTCTTTATTTTGTCAAACAATGAAAACAGGCATTGCTTTTTTTTAGGTTCTTTAGGAAACAAGGGGTGCCTGCTTTGGTTGTGTGATGTGCATCATGTGCATCCCTTCAACCTTGCTACAGGGAAATCACTAGCAGCAGCAGCACTGAAAAGCTTTTGGTTCACCTTAAAAATATGAAGTTCAAAATAATTCCGGAATTTCTAAACTTGTGTCAGGGTATCATTCCCCTCTCTGTTTTTTGTTTTTCATCTCATGCATTAATTTTGTGTTCATTTTTTTTTACATTTGATGCGGTGTGGGTGGAAACCCTGGATTAGTTTCATGTCTAATAATAGCTTGCAAAAAGGTCTTTACTGTTTGACAGAAAAAGATTAAATAACAAAAGGTCTTTCAGCAAAATAGTCTTTTTCAAACTTTTCATTACACAGAGCATCTAAAAATAGAGCATAAGAGACTGTGGGAGTATGCAGTTTCTTGTTTCAAAGAGAACTGTAATTCTAAGGTGACCCTAAACTGTGTCACGCATAAATAAACAGTAAGTTTTTTAAAAAAGTCACATTTTCAAAGTTAGTTTCCAATTGCAGCACCTTTTCTCAATGCTCCCTTTATTTTTCCTTGTTACCTTATTTTCTGTTAAATTTAATTTGTTATTCATTGCCTGTCATTGTCAGTGTTAGCGTCATCTTTTATTGATTTGTTTATTTATTTTTTTGTTTTCATGTGTCTGCTTTAATTTCTTCCATCACCTCTAACATGTTGTTTCCCCCCTCTTGGGCTGTGTTGGTGCTCCAGAACCGACAAAACGTATGCTTTCCTTCCAAGGGTTGGCTGAGCTGGCGCACCGGGAGTATCAGTCAGGGGACTTTGAGGCAGCTGAGCGCCACTGCATGCAGCTGTGGAGGCAGGAGCCTGATAACACAGGCGTGCTGCTGCTTCTGTCCTCCATCCACTTCCAGTGCAGAAGACTTGACAGGTGAGGTGTGGGGTGCTTACTCAGTGCAAACTGAGCATGTGGCGAGGAAGTAGCAGAGAATAATGGGTCCTCTGTGACTTTCACTGCACACAGCTGGTCTGGAGGCAAATGCAACAACTGGGCTGTCTTCCGGAAATCCTGTTGCTTTGTTTATTCATCCTCTCAAGATTCTAACTAACTTTTGGTGGTGGCAATAATTGAGCTTTGCAGGTGCCACGGTGAAGGTTTTGGGTCTTGTGGGTTACGGGTTTAAACACCTCATTTTTGTTCATTATTTTTTTATTCTTTGAGTGCTCCTTATTCCAGCAGTATAATTCAAGGTAATTTAAATTCAGTATGCTTTTATATTACTGTCAAATGAAGCACTTAAAGGATTCAAACGATCTTTCATTATGTAAAAATGCTGAACAGTAGCTGTTGAAAGCATGTGATCATCTGTAATGGTCAAAGCCAAGCATGATACATTCTTGGGTTGATGCACTACTTGTTTGCAAATAGATGCTTAATTGACTATTTTTAATGTTTTGTTTGAATATTTACCCACGTGGCATAAAATAAGTTTCATCTTTTCCACTATTTGCACCATGCGCCATGCCGCTGACTCTTCACAACACATCGAGTCAGCACTGCCAGCACCGCCTCCAGGATTATGACCATTCTGTACCCATTTTGGTCCTACAGGTCTGCTCACTTCAGTACCTTGGCCATCAAACAGAACCCTATGTTGGCTGAGGCCTACTCCAACCTGGGGAATGTGTACAAGGAGCGTGGGCAACTGCAGGAGGCCATAGAGCATTATCGCCACGCTCTCAGACTGAAGCCAGATTTTATTGACGGATACATCAACTTGGCAGCAGCTCTGGTGGCCGCAGGGGACATGGAGGGAGCAGTGCAGGCTTACGTGTCTGCATTACAGTATAACCCTGTAAGTAACAAACCCTGTTTAGAATTTTTTTTTTAAAAAGTATCTCAACGCCAAGCTGAAAAGCAGTGTGTTGTTTTCCTTGCTGGAAAAAAAAAGTTTATTGCAGCAAGGTAAAAAGATAAACCAGTGGACATCAGCTTAGATGAGATTAGTTGTTATGCAACTCTTGGAAAGTGCCAACATACTTTTCTGCAAGTAACCTCAACATATTTAGGGCCAAGACATTTTTATGTGGTTTATTGTAGCAGTAAAACTAATTTTTATTTGTTTGTTTGGTTGGTTTTAGGATCTTTATTGTGTGCGAAGTGACTTGGGCAACTTGCTTAAAGCCCTTGGGCGTTTGGAAGAGGCCAAGGTACGTAACAGCGGGTTGACGTTTATATAGATATGTTTTGTGTATTTTTGTTATAGATTTTTTTTATCATTATTTTATTTATTTTTTTATGTATTCTACCTTGCCCATACGTTTTTGTTTTTAGTGTCCCACCAATAAGGCCACATATAATGTTCCTTTTTTCCCTTTGACATTTTTAGGCCAATTCAAGTCCTTTTCCTTCAGCCCCCTGGCCAAGCGAACAGCAGGAAATAGTAGCTTTTTTCTAATTTTTCAGATTTTCTATAAGCTTTTCACCCCTAAATTACCAAAAAGTAAAACCTCTGGAAGTATTAGACTGTTTTCTGTATTTGTTAAAATTCATTATACCCACATTCTGTCGATAACTTTTTAGACAGCTTCATGTATTTGGTTTTTCAGTTTAGTACTTTTATTTCAATTATCCCCACCTTGTGTCACTCTTTGTCCCAGTGTCCTTTGCTTTACCCAGACCTTTTATCAAAGGTCAGCCCCTCTCCTTTCAGGAAGAAAGGCTAGAGTTTTAAAATCATTGAGTTGAATTTGTACTGTCATTCTCAGACCTTGACCCAAGCATTTTCATATTGTTGATTTTGGAGGGAAAATGCTGGCTCGGTCTTTGAAAAATATATGAACTGATGAGAAGCTAGTTTACCTTTGCAGTGCAAAAGATAAGATGGTTTCTAACCTAACCACTGTGCTCCAGTATTGTTTATCAAGTGCCCAATGACAAACTTTTGGTCCCAGTTTGCTGTCAGTACAGTTGCTGCCAGTGGGGTTGTCACACTTTGATCAGTCATTTTTGACACATGTCCATATCAGAAGGGGGGGGTGGGTGGGGGAGGGGGGTTGGGGCTCCCTGGGTCGGGTCAAATCTGGAGATGTGGAGTTGTCCCTCTGGTTACAGGGTTACAGGCCATCTTATTTCGTGCTTGAGGGGGGAGAAGAGTGGGGAGGAGCATTAGGGAGTCACAAGCTCCTCTGCTCTGTCGCTCCACCCCCCGCGCGCTTGCTGAGGATTGGTGGAGGATTGGTGGAGTGTGCGCGCTCAGAGCTGTCTACCTGACCATTCAGCTATGCCCAGTCAGTGCTTTTCATGCACACCTACTTCTGTTTGCTTTTTGAATATGACTGATAATGAAAATTGCACCCAACGGGTTATCTACTTTGATACCCACTACTTGATACACACTGTTGAATAATATCTTAAACTATGTGAGTTTAAAAGAACTCATTCCCAAGTGCTATAAAATGCACCAAGTGGTGTCTGGCAGACAGCTCATAATCTGTACTCCACCACCTGCGTCAGATGCTGGGTTAGAAAGACAGAATCAAGCGCAGCAACAGCGATGACTTCTTTATTTCAGAGCTGTGGAGGCTTCTAGATACAAATAATTACACCACAGATTTTTCTCCCCACCCCATTGGCCAGGATTCAAGAAAGCAAGCCAGGATAAAGAGATAACATTTAAAAAATATTCAATATAAATGTTAAAAGAATAAAAGAAAAGCAATGATTAATATTTCATCCCTTCTCCTTCAAATATGTAATATTCCCAAAGAAATGGGATCAGTTCATTTGGGCAAGATCAAGCCAGTAACTGCCCTCCTGTAGTTTCACATGAAAACTGAATTGATGGACAGCTAATAGCTTGGTTATATATTTTACTGATAAGCTAAACATATCAAAGCCTTTCTTCCCTCCCAGTTACCCTCAAAGCATTTCTTTTGTTTTCTTTGAAAGGAAACATTCATTGCATGAATGAGGCAACTAAGAATAGTGTGTATTTTTGTTGTTTGTTGTGATTTGGAAGAAACCAGTTTTATTTCCATATTAAAAATAGAATGTATTGTTTGAAAACTTTTACTAACGATCTTGTTTTCTGATTTTGTCTCTTTTGGTTTTTCCACAACTGATATTGTTATTTAGAAGGTTTCAGGTGGGTGACAGTATTCCTGCGTAGGTGCCTGGCGGAAAGGAACACTAGGGCAGCCTCAGTCCTCTCCTCTTCTTCCAGCCAGCTGCGACCACCACTCTGACAAAGTCCAAAAATATGGTAACGGGTTTGTAACTGCCAACAAAAGAAAAACCACCTCACTTCATGCTTGAGCTCCTCTGTCTTGTGGCTTCCTTTGAAGACCAAAAGAAAAAAAGTAACTTAACAAATTACAGTAAGCATTTCTTAAAATATGCTATACTAATTACCCAATTTTGTATGAAGTAAAAAGAAACTTGGATTTGGAAGCAATAATCGTGAAAATCAAGTAAGATCCCTCTAACTCTTACATGTTGTTTATTTTTCCTATTTTGTTTTGTTTTTCCTTCTTTATTTGGAGTTGCAGCGTTCTGATGATGATGCAGATAGTGCGCTGTGAGTCTGCAGTAGCGCAAGGGCTGCGCAGCGATATCCTCCAAGCAACCATGGCGACAAGCGCAAGCGTGCAAACCCCACCCCCTCACTCCCTTTGGCCTGTTGGTTGCGGACCTCTCCCCACTCACAACCAGCCTCGCTCCCAAATGCCCCAAATCTCAGAAGTATTTGGCTTTGAAAAACACCAATTTTAAATGTAAAGTTTTTTTTTTTTTTAAATAATTTAAGGACAAAATACTGTTCACTGTTTGTTTTTTTTATTTCCAAATGCCCCTTAACCAAACATCACAGTGTAGACACTGTTTGTTACCTAAATCCCCCAACAATGTCCCCTTTATTTCTGAGATAGTTCACGGGTGCTGAGCGTGAGCCAGTCTGGTGTTGCAGGTGATCTGCCAGGGGCTGTTGGTCTGCAGCTGTCTCACCTGGCCATTCAGCAGGCGCGGCAGCAAAGCATAGACCTTTGCCAGGAGCAAGGTCACGCAAGCAGCATAATATGGTGCATTTTGTTGGTGGTTGTGACAACAGACACACGCACACCGCGCGCTAGCGTTTGTTGCGCATGCATTACAGGGACCATCACTTGCACGAAAGGTCCAGCATCCTAGGTTGTAAGATGTCATACCCACATAAATTAACAAAATTTATGAAGATATTTTTTTCAAGTTCTTAATACCTTGTTTACTACTTTGGATTATATCTAAGCTACTTTGTACTCTTAGAGGGGGGAGCAGATTGTATCTGATGTGGGGATCACTATAATTGTTAAAAATGTGGTCATAACTGAAGGATGAGGGCCTTCGTGTGGATGTTGGTTGGATCTGCGCAGCGTAGGAAAAAGCAATGCAGCTTAGCGCGGCAGACTTGTGCGCACACGAGCCCATGCTGTAGACTCACTTTTTGCTATGATGGAGAATTGTCACTAATTTTGCTTTCTCTGCCCTTTTTGTTTTTTTCTTACTTTTACTCTCAATCTTCTATTTATTTTTATTTTACAACCCCCTGCCCTCCCTTCTACACACTATACCTCCCCCATTCTACCTCTTCTCCTCCTTTCCTGTGGTTTTTCATTGTAAACCCGCTGAAGGCTTGTTACCTGAAAGCCATAGAGACTCAGCCCAACTTTGCAGTGGCTTGGAGCAACCTGGGCTGCGTCTTCAATGCCCAGGGAGAGATATGGTTGGCCATTCATCATTTTGAAAAGGTTAGTTGCATATTGTCCTCTATCATTTATCAATCCTATTTCTTTCTGTCTTGGTACATGTTCTGTTTTGGCCCATATTTTTAAGCTTGGTTTCCATTCTTAGGCAGTGACCCTGGACCCAAATTTCCTTGATGCATACATCAATTTAGGAAATGTTTTGAAGGAAGCACGCATCTTTGACAGGTGAGTCTTGATCATGACATTGTAGACTGTATCATAATCACTTTATACATGCACGTCTGGTCTTTGTTCTTAAAAGCACCACCCTTCCACACCCTTTACTGATTTTTGAATGAGTCAGTGTTTTAAATGTCATTACCTCATTGACTTCATTGATTTCTGTTGCAGTGGTTTTGAATACTATTGTTTAAGCACAGCAGATTGACTGCACCTACATTCCTGTCAACATGGGCAGGGCTGTAATTCACCTGTTGAATCAGTATTTATTTTTAGTAATACTTTGTAACAGGACACAATGTCCTCCAACAATAATAACTCTTATGGCTTTTTAGTGCTTACTTGTTAAAAGAGAACTACATTTTTGCCGAGCGGACACTGAGAAAAATCTTAATCTTGAGCATAATTTGTAACTATACCTTGTCTCCCTTGTCTTATGTTTCAAGAGCTGTGGCTGGTTACCTAAGAGCCCTGAGTCTCAGCCCAAACCATGCAGTTGTTCATGGAAACCTGGCCTGTGTCTACTACGAGCAAGGCCTCATTGACCTGGCCATTGACACCTATCGTCGCGCTATTGAATTGCAACCTCACTTCCCTGATGCTTACTGCAACTTGGCAAATGCCCTTAAGGAAAAAGGCAATGTAAGGCAGTATTTCCCCTGTCCAGACATATTCAAATACAAAATTTAAATGTGTGTTAATTAACTTCCCATATCCTTTCCAGGTGTCTGAAGCAGAAGAGTGTTATAACACGGCCTTGCGGTTGTGTCCAACTCACGCTGACTCTCTTAACAACCTGGCCAATATTAAGCGTGAGCAGGGAAACATCGAGGAGGCAGTTCAGCTCTACAGGAAAGCACTAGAGGTGAGTTTGAGTTAAACTTTCCAGTTGTTTACAGTTTCTTATATGACAGGTTGGTTAAGTAAAACCGTCATGATTGCTAAAAATTTGTATGTATAATTGTTTAAAATTTTAACTTAACTTAGTAACTGTTTTTTCTTCTGTCAGGTGTTCCCAGAGTTTGCAGCAGCTCATTCTAACCTGGCCAGTGTTCTGCAGCAGCAGGGAAAACTTCAAGAGGCCCTAATGCACTACAAGGAGGCCATCAGGTTTGTAAATCTATGCTGCACAAACCTGCTGACTTAGTTTGTAGTTATGTGTTGTTGTTTCTCAATATTAAGCAAAATCTTCAGTGTCCCTCATAATTACTGTGTGGATTCTGCATTACTTTGTTCTGAAATCATTAATTGGTGAACATTTATAGTCCCCATGATCTGTACATTTTGACCAGGTTTTTTGTGGTGCATGTGTAGTCTCTTATAATAATTCAACAGACACTAGATGTATTTTTTACAGGACAAAACTTGGCTGGTTGATGTTACAAAGGATATAAAAAGATTTTTCTCTTTGATTCTAGAATTAGCCCCACGTTTGCTGACGCCTACTCAAACATGGGCAATACACTGAAGGAAATGCAAGATGTACAGGGCGCGCTGCAATGCTACACCCGTGCCATCCAGATCAACCCTGCCTTTGCTGATGCTCACAGCAATCTGGCCTCTATTCACAAGGTATGAATAATAATTTATAATTTGAATAAGGTCATAAATTCTATTTATTTTTTTTATGATGACTGATAGTGTTCAGAATTATGGCTTCACCTAACTCTGTGTGGAGTGCTGCACCTATTTTTTATCACTAATACCCAAGTTATATTTGTACATACCTATAAACTGTTTGAATTAGTCAATAAGAGTATACTGACCAATGGGTTTGTGTTGATTAAAATTTTAAAATTGCACTTCTGTGTCAAGCAACTGAAAATTGAATTTGACAGGGAAGGGGTCTGAGGACATGTTTCATTGCTTCATCGGGTCAAATGATGGAATGATGAGTTACTGATCGTATCATCAAACAAAACCACTTATTTATTTTCAATAGAATACTGTTCTGTTGCAATTTTATGCATTTATTGTTATGGTTGTCTTGTCTTGTAGGATTCTGGAAATATCCCTGAGGCCATTGCATCTTACCGCACAGCCTTGAAACTCAAGCCAGACTTCCCTGATGCTTACTGCAACTTGGCACATTGCCTGCAGGTTCTTACATGCTTATATTTTTGTCACACATTTACAATACATGTAACAATTATTGTTTGCCTTTTTGGGTTATTTCATTTTCTAACTTCTCTTATTTTTCCCCATTATCCAGATTGTATGTGACTGGACTGATTATGATGAGCGGATGAAGAAGCTTGTGAGCATCGTGGCTGACCAGCTGGATAAGAACCGCTTGCCATCAGTCCACCCACACCACAGCATGCTGTACCCTCTCTCTCATGCCTTCCGCAAGGCCATTGCCGAACGCCATGGAAACCTTTGCCTGGACAAGGTACACGCAATGATCAAAGCAAGTAAACTTAAATTTATCTTCCGGGGTTGGGGGTGGAAGGTGGCTGGTGATGGCAGTGGCTGTCTGCTGGGCTTTGGGGAAGGTAAGGGATGGGTGGGATACTGGAAAAATAATTTTTTAATTAAAAAAAAAGGTGAAAGCTGGTGAATGGGTTGCTTGCAGGTATTGGGGAATATTTTAAGGCCGGGTACTATTAAAAATATTTGAAATTGGACTTGACTTGACAATTGTGATGTGTTCTTACAGTGTTACTTATGTTACAGATCAATGCACTGCACAAACCTGCTTATGAGCATCCAAAAGATTTGAAGGCCAGTGGTGGACGCCTGCGCGTTGGTTATGTCAGCTCTGACTTTGGCAACCACCCTACTTCCCACCTGATGCAGTCCATTCCTGGAATGCACAATCCTGAGAAGTTTGAGGTAGGTGATGTTTACTTATACATTTTGATTTTATAAGTACTTTTTTTTTTGCCAATGTGAATGTGTTTTAAGGCAGTTTTTTAAAAACAAGACCTGCTCAGCTGCCTGTGCCTCAACAACCTGTGGACTGAGTTCTGTGTTAAGAAATTTGGATGTTCTACAAGAAAATACAAATGATGTGACCTTTAAGTCTGCTCCTGAAGGTGTTGCCGCCCAATCTTCTACTCTACTACAGCTGTAGTAGTGTGCCACTTTGGCTAACCTTTACATTATACATTTATTTGAGAAAACAAACTACTGGAATCCACTATAAAAAAAATGAGTCAAATAATTAGCCCAAAGCCAAGCTAATGTTATTGCCAAGTATGTGGAAAGGGTAGTTATTTTGTGGTTGTCAAAGAAACATCCACATGAATGTCAGGAACCAAGGTTTCCCAGCAGATGTATAAAATAACCCACAAGCCCACAAGCCACTCTTCATTTGTACTTATTTTTTCTTCCCAAGGTGTTCTGCTATGCGCTCAGCCCTGATGACAGTACCAACTTCCGTGTGAAAGTGGTAGCTGAAGCTCATCATTTCACAGATCTCTCACAGGTAATCATCATGACTTGCAGTTGCTCCTTTTATTTGTATTTGTGTGTGTGTGTGTGTATGTTGTGTGTGTGCATGATACTGATAAAGATGTATATTTTTAAACTGACTGGTAATTCAACAAAAGTGCTTGAATAAGTGATGTAAAAAATAAATAAATACTGGGACCTCTCTCCAGATTCCTTGCAATGGCAAGGCAGCTGATCGTATTCACCAGGATGGAATTCACATTCTGGTCAACATGAATGGATACACCAAGGGAGCCCGAAATGAGCTGTTTGCCCTCCGCCCTGCCCCTGTTCAGGTGAGTGCAACATATTTCTGATTAAAAAGAGTTGTATTCCAATCACGAGCGGGTAAATTGGCTGACAGCTGCTGTAAATTGTTCTTTGTGTTGTCTTATTCTATCAGCAACATTACTTTGTACTGCTTCACTGATTGAGTAAAACAAGGCTTTCCAAGGAGAAATGCAACAAGTATCATAGAGTAATTAAGTGCAGTGCAGAGGGCATGCTATTCTTGTGCTGAGAAGGCAAGAGGATGTTGCTCACTGGAGCAGAGGTTAACATGTACTGAGGTATTGGCGAAAGAAATTCCTCAAAACTATAAAACACAAAACGGACTGATTGATCTGGGTATCTCTACTTTGTTCATGGTAGTATTAAAAAAAAGAGTTGTTATCAAAAAATGTACAATAAATGTTCTGTCAATGTGTTCCACAGGCAATGTGGCTGGGTTACCCTGGAACCAGTGGGGCACCCTTTATGGATTACATCATCACTGACAAGGAGACATCACCTGTCGAAGTAGCTGAGCAATATTCAGAGAAACTTGCCTACATGCCAAATACTTTCTTCATCGGAGACCACGCCAACATGTTCCCTCACCTCAAGGTTAGTCTCCTCTCAAATTGCTGGTATTCATTTCTGTTTGCTAAATTTGCTTTTAAAACCAGTAATCAGTTTGTGACATTTCTTTTTTTCCTAACCCACAGAAAAAGGCAGTGATTGATTTTAAGTCTAATGGACACATTTTTGACAACCGCATCGTTCTTAATGGTATTGATCTGAAGGCCTTTTTGGACAGTCTGCCAGATGTGAAAGTGATAAAGGTGAGTCAAGAGAATTCCCTGAATCTTGAAGAGGCAAGTTGTTGTTTTTATGTTTATCTAACAAGAAAGTGAAGACCCTTTGTCTGTTGGATTGTGTGTTTCTGTCAGCAACATGAGAACTGTGACTTAGCACTTAGCCAGTGTAAGCAGGACGCTCAGTTCAGTTTTTTAGTGCAGCAATGCCTGTTTGATATTAACATTGTCACATCAAGAGGCCAAACTGCTGTACAAGTTATTTAAAAAATTAGAGTTAAAATATGAGTGTGACACTGTAGTTTAGTTTTTGACCTCTGGATGGCAATGTTGGACTATTTATTCATAATTGTGTTAAGTCTGACTTGCAATGGCAGAGCAGAACAAGAAAATAAATCATTTTGACATTTCTGCCCTTGGGCTGTACTTATGAAAAAACCCTTGTCAACATCTCTTAATTCAGTTTTTGCAGAACTGTTTATGTTAATGAGAACAATGCAGAAAAAAATTGTAGTTGAAAAATCTGCTGCTGATCCATATTCAAGTGTTTACTTTGAAACTATTTTGTGTGACTAGATGAAATGTGAAAACAACCAGGAAGCTGCCGGGGACACAAATGGAGCTCTGTCCATGCCTGTAATCCCCATGAACACAGCAGCTGAAGCCATCATCAACATGATCAACCAAGGCCAAATCCAGGTCACGATCAATGGATTCACTGTCAGCAATGGCTTGGCCACCACACAGGTATGTCAAATGTGGAGGCACCTGTCAGCATAAACGCAAATCTGGAGGGTTATTGCACCGATTCAGAATAGACAAATGCTGAAGCAATCCTGCAGCTATTTGATTTAACTTGTTGCTTTTCCAGATCTTGTCAGCAGATGAGGTTTTAGGTTCTGAGACACTTTCCTTACAGGTGTGGATTCCTTATAAAAGTAAAATTATAACACAGAACTGTTGGTGAGGGAAATGGTGGCACTAAGTTTTAGTTGTTAAATTAGAGATACTCTCTTGGCTTTCCAAACCAGAAGGCTCTATGTTATTAAAATACCTCAAACCGTAAAGAACCTGTCATATAATGACATAACTCTTCACAAGCATTCAGAAGCCTTAAGGCCACTCAGTTTCTAAGCAGCACTGTTTTGTCACCCACCTTAGATCAATAACAAAGCTGCCACTGGTGAAGAAGTGCCACGCACAATTGTTGTGACAACCCGCTCCCAGTATGGCCTGCCAGAAGACTCCATTGTCTACTGCAACTTCAACCAGCTCTACAAGATCGACCCCCCTACTCTTCAGATGTGGGCCAATGTAAGTTACACAATGTTTTTTATATCTGATTTGACTGTTCAAGTCTGCACTTAAAAAGTCCAAAATAAATACTTAAGCCCTCGTGTCTGTGCTAATAACTAGTTTCAAAACTCCCTTCTGCCTGCAGATCCTGAAGCGTGTGCCCAACAGTGTGCTGTGGCTCCTCCGTTTCCCTGCTGTTGGCGAGCCAAACATTCAGCAGTACGCTCAGAATATGGGTCTACCTGCCTCTCGCATCATCTTCTCTCCTGTGGCCCCCAAGGAGGAGCATGTTAGAAGGGGCCAGCTGGCAGATGTGTGCTTAGATACTCCACTATGCAATGGTCACACCACAGGCATGGATGTTCTCTGGGCTGGAACACCCATGGTCACCATGCCAGGTGAGAAAATGGCACATTAAGAGACAGACCTAAAAAACAGTTATATATAGAATAAAATATGTTACTTGTTTCAACTGTCAAACTCAGAAAATACTTTTTTTCATAAATGTTGGATTTCTTATGACAAAATAAGAATCTGTTGAACTAAATTCAGATAAAGGCTGCTTTATAATTGTAAAATCTCTTAATGAAGGTGAGACCCTTGCCTCCCGTGTTGCCGCCTCACAACTCAACTGTCTGGGCTGCCTTGAACTAATAGCCCACAGTCGCCAGGACTATGAGGACATAGCTGTCAAACTTGGATCTGACATGGAATAGTAAGTAGAATGCTCTGACCTCTTTTGAAAAATCATTGCCGTTAAAACTGTGAAATCTGACTTTATTGTCTCCTTCAGCCTGAAGATGGTCAGAGCACGTGTTTGGAAGCAGCGAATCTGCAGCCCTCTTTTCAACACCAAGCAGTACACAATGGACCTGGAGAGGCTCTATCTGCAGATGTGGGAGCACCATAGCAATGGCAACAAGCCACAACACCTGGTCCAAACAGTGGAGACCAGTGAAAATGCCTGAACTGGAAGCAAGATGATGTCTTGTACCTAACACCTTTACCATGTCAGGCCCCCTCCAATTTTTTTTGTTTTTAACCGTTGTCAGTCACCTAGCTTGGAATGGTCAGTTTTTACTCCAGCTATCTCCCTGAATCTGTCCCTCTTTCATTTGCTATTATTGGGACTCTTTATTTGTCAAGGAGCCGTCTTCAGATGTACACATTAATCCCTCATCACATTTGTTGTTGCATCACACATCTGAGTTTCCTGAGCCGGATTGAGCCTGAACCTTTCAGACCCTTCTTCTGTGACTCTTGTCCTAACACATAGTATATTGGTGAGCATGAGAGGATTGTGAATGCCCTGCTTCCCCCTTCAGTGCTTGGATCCGTGGATTGTTTTTTTTTCTCCTGTTAGTGTGCATACGGGACTAATTGCAGCTTGTGGAGGGAATGCCCATTCATCATTACATTGTTGATCTATTTATAAATGGATTAAGAGTGTTGTGTGTTTTTAAAAGGACAATGTTGCACCAAGAAAAATTGTATCTCTGACTATAGTTTCATCAGCTTTAAAAATGTAATTGTAAATCATAGGTTGCAACTGCTCTTTAGTTTGTCTTCAGCTGTTATTAAATTACTGCAGTGAGTAAATGTTCAAGTTTCGAGGAGTATAGTCTAAATGAAGACTTCTTTCCTTCACCAAAATGCCAACATTTTATTAATTTTTGTTGTCAATCAAGGGATATGTCCAGTAGCTGTCGTCCTTTTTGATGTCACACTATGCTTGTAAAGATGATTGGAAAAATCTTGACAGAGGAGCTTCAGTTAATTGGAAATGGCCTAAAGTTAAGTTTAGCTGTTCAAATTGATCTTGTTTATTCACTCAAACCAGGAATGCCCTAGGTAAGTATTTTCTAAGCATTTTTCTTTTTGTATTGTCCGTTAACTGTATGCTGTCAATGATGCCACAAGGCTCTGAAAATAATTTAAAAAATAAAGAGATGGCAAACTCTGTAGTGTCTGTTTTTTTCATTTGGTTGATTTGGTTGTGTGTAGAAACAACATAAAGTTAAAGCCAAAATCCTTTGTTTCCTCTCTGCAAAAGCTAAACACAGCCTTGGTGTTTACGTGTGACTTTGTGACTAAATTTTAATGGAGAAATGGCAGCAAGATGAAGCAAGCATTTATGTCTTTAACTTGTGATAATGAATTAATATCACAATGTCAAAATTAGAGGCATGAATTTAGCCATTTAAATTAAGTCAGTAAAATTAACTACACTCAAGTTATCTGATCTCTGAAAAGGCTACTCACCGTTTGAGACATTTTGTTGGATATTAAACATTTATATATTGCTCAATGAGCTCATTTTAATATCCGCAAAAACAGTAACGCGTCAACAGTGCACAACTGAAATCCTCCCCGATTGGTCGACTGTTTTGTGACAACTTCCGGCGGAATTGAACACAAGATTTGAATTTTCCTCGCTTGGTTCCGTCTTGACATCGGTCTCTTGTTTACAATAGAAGCGCGTTTGGTAATTAAATATCTATATCTATTTTAAGATAAATTCTACGGGCGGCTAATTTAATGCATAAGTTATTATTAGACAACACCAAGCCATATTCAAAAAGCTGACTTGAGTTAAAATATAGTTAGTCAGTGTTAGCATGTTATTGCTAACGGTAACGCAGATGTGTCTAGCTACAGTAACGTTAAGCTAGCTCAGCTGCTCTTCTGCTTGTACGAACCTCTTAAAAGTAGAGTTTTTACATTAAATGAAAAAAAGTGAACTGATGAAATGAGCATCAAGCATATTAATTGTTAGCCGTCCTTATTTTGTGGTTTTATCCGCATCTTTATTATTTTCTAGACCACAGGTTGTACGTTAGCGCAGTACTTTAAATGTTAAATAACTGCCACGTTGGTTTGTTTAGCTACCGTTTCACAGAGCAGAGGGAACTATGAATGAAGATACCTGCAAATTATTTGAGAGAGTTTCTCAAAAGATGGGGTGGGCTGGTAAGGAAGGACTGGACAATGCAGAAAAAAAGGTTTGTTTGCACATGGTTAGATAAAGCTACTAGGAGACCAGTTCAAAAACATATGGTTTTATTTAAATGTAAAGCTTTATCAGTTATTTGATAAATTGATTGCCAGAAATTAACCTACTAGTATTTAAAGAATAAATTTAGTATTTTTTAAGAACAAATGCCAAGCATCGTTCAGGTCTAGCTTTTTTAATGAGGATTCAAAGGTTTTTTTTGTCATATCATAGAAAACATGATGTAGCTAAATTTTGTAAACACAGTAAAAGTAAGAAGATTTTTTATATTTATAAGGAGAAATGATTAGTCAGTGAATCATGAAAATTGCAAGTCGCAACCCTGTTTAGATGTTGCTGATGTTTATAAAAGTCATAATGGAAATCTATACATATTGCTTCCAGCTGCTGAGCACAATCAACAAGCCTCGCCATGCTGCCACAAGTGGTCATCAATCAGCCTCATCTGTCCAGCATGTCTCCTCAGACAGTGAAGATGAGTCAGGGAAGGAGAACCAGCCGTCCAAGGGCAAAGATTACAGAAACAAGCCCTTGATTGAGTCTAGTGATGATGACTTTGACCAATGTGAGTTCTATTTTATGATTGATGCTAAATTGTGCCACTCAGCTTTCAAATAAACTAATATCATATTTTTTTTAATTTTTCAGTTCTTGTAGAGAAGGGCACACCAAAAGTAAGACCAATCTCACGGAAACAGTGCAGTGCTGCAAAGAAAGGCAGGTATGAAAACTGAGCAGGCTGAAAATATTTTGATGTAGAAATGGTTTTCTTTGTTTTGGTCTTTATTTTTTCTTTGTCTGATCAAAGTTGTGGTTGTATGACATATTTTTTAGTTCAGAAGTTGTTGAGGTGAGTTCGGATGATGACGGCAGTTTCGAGACATGTAAGTGGCCCCTTTCTGTTGTTGAGGGTTTTTTGTAACTATTAATGTTAAATCAATCTCTGACGTTAGTTAGATGATCAGGGAAACATTTCTATATAGTCAATTACAGTTTTCTCTCGTATGTCCTCGCTTCTATCATTAAAGTTCTACAACGAGTGAAAACCCCCAATACCAAGCCTAAGAAAATATCAGAGAGTGGCAGTGAAGATAAGTGAGTTTTTGTTGTACTTTTATCTCCTAATGCCTTGTCACTGTCTTTAAAAAAGTTTGTTTACCCTTTAAAAAATATCCTTTTTATCTCTGTTAACTCTAAAGCCTCAAAAACTTCATAGTGGATGACTTCTCATCGGATGATGACTTTATTGAGACAAAATCATCCTTTAAAGGTAACTTTGAATGGCTTTATCAGTGATACAATTTTGTTATTTTTTTGGAATGGTATATGTACAGTGGTGATGTTTTGACTCTGCTGTTTTGCAGTGCCAACAAAAAGCAACACCCCAGCAGCCCTGCGTCCATTCAGAAGGCCGCTGTCTCAGTGTGACTCTCCGGTCTTTGTTAGTGACAGCGGTGATGATGATGATATTGTGGTCAAGAGCACTTGGAGGACTCGTCACTCAAAGCCCCCACCGAAGACTAATAAGAATAGTGCTCTTCTGTCCGATGAAGACGATGGTTCTCCGTCACCGCTTTTCTCTTCTCGTATTTCTCCTCCAGCCCACAAAACTCTAACATCACTGGCCACTCCCAAACGTACTCTTTCAGCACCTTCTAAACTTGATGACTCAGCCAGTTCTGAAGAAGAGTTCACATCCCTGCTAGACAGACTGAAAAAGAAAAACAAGTTCATTGGCACCTCATTCTCACCCAGGAACACCGATGGTAACTGTTATTTAGATTCTGCGAACCCAGCAGTCTCTAGCTTTAGTTTTCATTCTGGTTGTGAGGCTAATATATACTGTTTTTTGTTAATTTGCTCTTTGCTTCAGAATGTACCAAAGAGACTCCCTTGTCAGTTCCTCCTGTGAAGGAATTCACAACACCAGCCCCTAAATCATTAGGGCAAACACCTCTGCATGTCAGGACCCCAGGAAAATCCATCCTGAAGCCTGTAGTGAGTCAGACAGAGCCCAGACCCGGCCCCACCAGCAGGTACATCTATACAGACTTAGAAGTTTGGGAAAGTTTTAAAAGTTTTACACTTTTAATGATTTATTGTATAGTGTCTCTTTAAGCAGCATTGTTTTTCTTCCATACACTTTAGTTCACAGTGTTCTTTCCTTTCTAGGGTAGCATTGTGTAAGACCCCAGGGTGCTTCCTGCAGTCTTTATCAAACCCTGGCTCTATCTATGGCCTTAAATTTAAGCAGAACAAGGAGGAACTTACCAGCAAACTCTACCAGCTCTACAACACCAGTGTGTTTGACAGCAAGGTGATAAATGATGATTTTTTTTTTTCAATTGATTGATTTTTTGAAATGTCTCTGATATTGAATGTATAAATGTTTTACATTGCTGAATTACCTGTTAACTTGTAGTATGTTTTCTTTGTTCCTCATCTGACATGACTGATAGCTGCCCATCAATATGTCAGTGACTTGGAATAAGAAGATGCGAAAAACAGCCGGTTACTGTATCACAGGGCAGGAGCGAGGTGGAGGGAGCCGCTACGCCCGCATCGAACTGTCTGAGAAAGTCTGTGACTCTGCAGGTAACACTGTAGCTAAACCTCATAGACTAAAGTAATGTTGAAAGACTGTAAAAATGAGATGTCATCTGTCATGTAAAGTATACATTTTCATGTCTGTTTGTAATTGATTGAATCTCTTCATAACATTCTCTTTGCTGCACCCTCCTAGATCGTCTCAGGGACACACTGATTCATGAGATGTGTCACGCTGCAACGTGGCTGATCAATAGTGTAAGGGATGGCCATGGAAACTTCTGGAAGCTGTATGCTCGCAAGGCCACAGTGGCGCATCCTGAGCTGCCCATGGTCACCCGCTGCCACAGTTATGACATCAAGTACAAATTCCAGTATCAGTGCACCCGCTGCAAGAATACGTACGTCTGACTCATTACAAATAAAGAAAAACCTTTGACCTCAAATCATTCTTTCATATTTGCCTTGCATTTACACTCTGATGTATTAATTTATTTATTTTTTTTACCTTCCCTCGGTTTTTCGCAGAATTGGACGTCATTCAAAGTCCCTGGACACACAGAGGTTCGTGTGCGCCCTCTGCACAGGACAGCTGGTCTTACTGACGCCGTCCAAGCCGCGTGCTCCCACACCATTTGCCAACTTTGTCAAAGAGAATTATGGGACTGTAAGACAGGAGCTAGCCGGACAGAGCCACGCAGAGGTGATGCGTAAACTTAGTGCCGATTTTGCCTCAAAGACTAAACTCAGTCAAAGCTGACATCTTGACAGCCGGGCACTGGGCTGCTCATAACCACAGGGAGCACCGCTGAAACACCTCAAACAAAGAGTCTTATATAGTGAGCAGCTGTTTTAGTAATAAATCTATTTTTCTTGTTATTTCTGTGTTTGTTGGTTTGTGATTATTGACCCAATCTGCTGGAAAAACTGAGCCTCAACAGTGAGTTCATGTTCCTGAAAGTGTTTTTTTACTATTTGTTGCGTGTGTGTGCGGATGAGATGCTGTCAAACTATGAAATTAATTCCACCTGTTATTCCTGGTATCTAATACAAACTAGAGATCTGTTTCTAAGGGAATTGACATTGTACTGGTCCGTGGTGAATTTAGGACTAGATTTTTGTATTTTTATGTTTAATGTGATTGATTTTCCTGGTATGGACTTAAATGTGTGGCTGAACATTAAATGGACTTTTAAATTTGTCACTTTTTTGTTTTTTGTACTGTATCTGTGTGCCAGCAGTTCAGCTGCATAACAAAAGATCTATTCAATAAATATTTTTTTTTCATATAAATGACATTTTGTTTTGGTTTGTAAAGGTTTTTTAATGAGCATCACAAAAATGGAAAGTTTTTAGATTTGAGTTTTTATCAGAAAGTTACACACTATTTCAGATATAAGGCTCCATTCCCAGGTCCTTCTGTCCACAGGGTTCAAACTTCTTTATAACAGTCAACTAATCTCTGTAAATTACACTCCTTAATTAATCTGTCCTGTCACAGCAAGGCATTTTTTGAGTTACAAAACTACTTATACAGTAATAATTTACTCCTGATTTGAAATATCTTCTTAAATGTTTCACAGAAATATGCCAATATGTGTGACAAAGATGTTTTCCATTACTGTGCCTCTGCCTTCAGACAATTGTTTATGGGTAAAATACAGATCTGTACAGATGTAATATTGTTCCTGGCATTTGTATAACTAGGCAATGGTATCTTGATATCAAACACTAGCTGTTGACACATCTCTATCCACAGCGACAGAGATTTTAGGCCTGAGGTTTGACATGTTGACATTTTGAAGGTGATTAATGCACAGCCTTTAATGTTGGCTTATAAGAAGATGAGGTCAAAAATCAGCCTTCAGAATAAAACTGAGCTCTGACCATGTGCTTTGCCAAACAACGTCACATTGAAAATACTCGGAGGAGAGGAGCAACTTTGAGACTCGTGAAGGTAAGTGTGTCACATCTTTTTACTCTCATCTGAAATTAGGTTGAATTAATGTTTTTTTTTAACTCTTAGGTTAAAATACTTGTATTTTTTTCTTAATAGGAAACCAGACTGTTTGGAAGCCAGATTATAGGGAACTTTTGGTTATGGAGTTCCAGTGCAATGTGACAGCACTTAACACCCAGACACAGATGAGCGCCGCCATCTTCTACCCGGTAAAGATGTCAATCATGTGCGTGAGCTGCATCCTGAACACTATACTCAGTGCTCCTCTGCTCATGGCCATCATGCGCTCGCCGTCTCTCCTCAGTCACACCCGCTACCTGCTCCTCACGCATCTCCTCTTTTGTGACAATCTCCAGGTACTGCGATGGCACACTTTTTTTTTACTTTGGACCTTTTTTTTAAAATAACTTGCATGATGACAATACCTTTGACGTTTGAGCTTACACGTCATCATCTTTACCATTTCAGCAGATCCTCTGGACAATCAAATCAGTTCTTTTAGGATCCAAAAGAAGTATACCTGTGAGACGGTGTCTGATCTTCTGCGCTGCTATCCACGCCTGCTCATTGGTTTGTAAAACACTGATTTGAATTGTTTGAACAATTTTACACTGTGAAATGATTTAAAGGTACCAACTTTGTGTACTCTTGTGCATGTACAGGCATCAATCACTTAAAGGAGGTTCACATTAGGTTCACATTGTTTTAAGTCTGTCTGAAAATAATGTGTGTGTCTGTAGGTGTATTGGAAGCCATATTAATCACTTCAGTTGTTTCTCCTGTTCATGTCCTTTGAGCAATTTCAATGTTTCATCAAATGAGGGACAAAAACAACAAATTAATCTGTGATTTTGAGAAAAAAAAGACCAAAGGGCTGCACAGTAAGTCACAGCACAAATGAAACCTACATTACAGTCTGCCTGTTGTGACTCACCTGTTAGTAAAACTACTACTCTAAAACCTTGAGCAGATGCCAGCCAAAACTACAGGTTGCATCTACTTCATTCCTCTCTTTTTTTTTTTTTTTTTTGTGCAGGTAGACCTGTTCTTGAGCACCGCTCTTGCTGTCGACCGCTTTGTAGCTATCAGGTGGCCCTTGCGTTATGAACCCTTAATGAGTTCTCAAAAGAAGAAAGCAACTCTTGCAGTCATGTGGTCTTTATCAGCTGTGCCCAACTGTGTGGCTTTGTGTATCAGCCTCAAAACCATCACCATCAGTTTTTCCCTCCAACGTTGTCGAACTCTCATCCTGACACCCTGCCTGTCAGGGAATTCAGCTCTGGCAGTGTACTGCAACGTGGAAACTGCGGTGGTGGTGCTTCTCTGCTTCCTGACCATGCTGGGATGCTTCTGCCTGCTCTGCTGGGACATGCGCACAGGACTGCTATGCACCCAGAGAGCCTGTGTGACTCTGGGCCTCCAGGTAGCTCAGATCCTTCTCTTTTCTGTGCCCGTGGTCATGGACAGCAACCTGATCCCTAGCGGCCAGCACAGCGATGCTCTTGATATAGCAACCACCCTCATCTACAACCTGGGGGCCTCGCTCATCCCTCTGGTCTATGGCTACCGCTCACGGGAGCTACAGCAAAGGATACGACAGGCTGCGCACAGGAACAGAATCAACAACCAAAGTCAGTCATAAAGTCTGATAAACATTTGCTTAAGGAGCTGTCGTTTAGACAATGTAATAGTTGTAGCCTGTGCTGCTGAAAGATAAGAGCAAAAAATGTCCCATTCAGCACAGCAAAATTTCCACATGTACTGCATTATGCTTTGTATTTACTTGATTGTTTGAAAAAGTGAGGTTAGCTGAGTCAATATGCTGTGGAAACAGCAGTATCTTCCAGTGACTGTTTGCATTTCAAAGGCAAACAGCATGTGTTTTATGTGCAGCAGTAGAATGGGATGTATGATGTGAATAAAAATATCTGAGTCAAGCTGTTGAAACACTGATGAATTCTCGATGCATGGATTCATATAATAATGACAAAACACAAACCTGCTTCAATATATTTAATTTGTACCTTAAAACAATTATATTCTGTATATCTACTCATTAAAGTCTTTACGTATTGTACAAAACATTCAAGAATACAGGAGGATAAATACTTAATGCTACAAGAAAAATACATATACCATCAATCAAATGTTAAAAATAGCGGGAAGGTGTGAAGATAAGGGAGGTCGGTGATGATGCTATATGTAACATTTTAGCAGCGTTACAGGGCTGTATGTGTGGTTAAAAAATATGGTCAAGTCTGCTATGAATCATTTGATCCAATCTTTTTGATCTATCTGGATATAAAGTACAGTGTGTGCAATGTACAGGTCCCATATGGTCACAGTTAGGAGTCTTGGCTCACACCCACGCTGACCCGGTTCAACTCCCAGTATGGGAACAGTCTGTCTTTCAGTCAGCATTCACTGCCCTGCCATACACTCTTAAATCAACCCTGTACATGCAGTTCACAGCACTTATATGACCTCTGTGTAAGAAGTGTACTGTAATTGGTGCTGAAATGTGGCATATAGCACCTTAAAGAGGCACAGGCACAAATCCACAGGCAGCACTGAGGCGAGACAGCACTGCCCCATCATCAGCAGTTGGATAACCAGCATTACAAGAGCCAAGACATGAAACGCTGGGGTTATGAAAAAAAACCAAATAATGTACAGGCGGATAGAAACATAATGCACACTGTCATCTTAATCAAAGCATTGGAATGTACTGTATTTGTCACTGTGTTGACATAGGCACTGAGAATTTATTGACAACTAATAACCTAATGTGTGAATTATCGTCAATATTATCAGTGTATTCTTCATAAAATATGCAGCATTACCCAAGAAAAAAAAAGAGAGTTTCTCTTACCAATTTTGGCAACTGTAGTGTAGATTGTTATGTAAATCAAAGGAGGATATTTTGGCATGTTTTTGCTTGAGTCTTAAACGATTTCCTTCCTGTCTGACATGTGACAATTAAAACCTCATTTTAAGTTAAAATATATGGCACGACACGATAATAAGGAGTTTGAGACATTTTTGAGATAGAAGTAGATATATGAGCAGCATTACATGTAAACCACAACTGGTCCGTTCGCCATCAACAACCCTGATATCATGCTGTTTTCTTCAGTACAGGCAGGTTTTCTTCATGATGCGCAGGAACTCCTGCTGGTTCACTTCTCCGTCTCCATCCCTGTCTGCTTCATCTATCATCTCCTTCACAGATACACAAGGATGGAGGGATAGAGAAGGCAAATTCAGATAATTTAATACCTTTAATAAGCAAATGATGATTTGACCGTATCTGCATTATTGTTCCTTACCTGCAGCTCTTCATCTGTGAGGTTCTCTCCCAGCTCTTTGGCGACTCTCTTCAGGTTCTTGAATGAGATCTTACCCGTCTCGTCATCATCAAACAGGCGGAAAGCTTTAAGGATCTCCTCTTTGGAGTCCTTCTCAGCCTAAATTCAGAGAAGATGGAGAGCAGTTTCAACCACGAAGGCAAAGAACAGAAGATAAAACGGTAACATCATAAACCAGTAATAATTTCATTGATCAATAACTTTCATCAGAGTTTTCACCAATGACTTTTTTTTGCTGAATACATGATAATTAAAAAACAAATAGATGACAATTATTCAACTGAAAAACTAGATGATCAAAAATACGATAACATTTATTGAAACTGTTTGTTAAACAAAAATTGATTGAAAAAAGTAATATTTTTGCAAAATTTTTCCGATGATTAATTACTTTTTAATTCAGTTATCCTACTTTCATTAGGTAAAAATGTTTTTGATGAAAACTAGAACCAAATTTACTTAAAGTAACAGGCCAGAATTTGTGTTTGCCAGTGAAAAACTAAAGCACTCAAGTCAGTGGTAAACATAAATGGGGCTGATTAAGTTGCAAATGCACCGGTTTCAAGTTTGGATTTACATTCTGTGTTCCAATATTCTGAAATCTGCAGGACAAAACCAGCTCTATGTCTTTAAAGAAATCAAAGTCTTGGAGTTCCAAGCAATGAAAATGCATAGGAATTATATTCCTTTACATAGATTACCTACCATTTTCTGTGTCATGACAGCGAGGAAGTCAGTGAAGGAGATCTTCCCTGTCCCGTCCTTATCCACCTCACCAATCATCTTCTTGATCTCCTCCTTCTTCGGTTCGAACCCCAGAGCTCTCATTGCAACCTGGCACAGTTTGAGAAAGGATGAGAGCTCTGCACACACACACACATACACACACATGTTGATTGTGACTGATGTTTGGACACTTCTACCTTAAGCTCCTTGACATCGATGTATTCGGATCCATCTGTGTCAAACAGCTCAAAGGCCTCCCTGATCTCCTGTTTCTGCTCTTCGGTCAGCTCTGGTTTGGGGGTTGTCTTCTTGCGAGGGGGTGGCACAGGACCCTGCAGGGATGGCCTCTTGGCACTGGTCGCCTGGGAGGGAAAAGGGGGGAGAAACAGAGGGAAAAAAACAAAATCGACATGGTGGCAAACACAAGAGTAATCTAGTGCATGATGACATTAGAATCAGAGGGGTTACTGGGGATAAATAGCATTTTCTTTGACCAATAAAAGCAGATTGCTGTATAAAGAATAAGGTTATTACATGCATATGAATTGCAGTACACTGACGTATATTTGGGTAATAATAAAGCATTTACACTCACCATCAGTTGCTGTATATTTCACTGGATAAAGAAACTGTATATCTTTTTTTGGATCAATGTTCCTCTCTAAGCTAGAAAACCCCCTCTCATTTAGGGGAGGAAAAAGGAGATAATGAAGCGATTTCTATTTAAAATCAGGCTTCGATTTGACAGTTTGATTATACTGATTATATAACAGCCTCTTATTATTCACAAACGTCTATTTATTACGCAGGAACAGCAGTTAAAATGTGCCGAAAATGAACGATAACTGGCTAACCCCATGTACAGGTTTCGCTGCTCAGGAGCTGCTGTTATGGAGCCCTGGCGTTTGATTTGTTCACCCTTTCGGCCAGAGGACAAGTACATTGCTTTATGGCCATTGCGGAGCTCACGGAGGAGTCGGGCGGGTACAAATTGAGAAAAAAATCAAACGTACCTGTCGGGCAAATAGATGATTGGATACTAAGGATCACGGGGTGCAAGACACGACCAGAAAAGACCTGTGTTTTATACACTCAATGGTGGTGACTCTGTTTAACCACTTTGGATTTACCATGAAGATATTAAATGCTGGAATAAAATATGGAGAATATGAAAATCTTTGTGTGGTATATAAATGAAAAATTCATCACATAACATATTTTTTGGTGTACGTAAATGGCGCATTTGCTCGTGGTACTCCGTGAAATTGCCTCAATACACCATCTAGTGTCAGGAGACCTCAGATCAGAGCCTGAGGGAGGAAAAGAAAGCGGGGGGATCAAGGGAACAGCTAATGATAATAATAATAAAGGGTTAAAAATAGTCCACAAAATAAAGGGAAATATATTTATAATTTTATTATAAGTTTATTGTTTGGCAGAGATATTGTCCTTGTGCAGCCACTATTCATCGCTCTTTGTCCAACAGAGTAATTTCTCCCCTTTACAAAACACACTATCATTGTCGGGGTCCCAATAACTGTATGTCAGAGGTCCTGCTCCGTGCAACAAAATATAGCTCCCCACATTATGTTGACAAATATATGCTATACTAGTTTATAACCTACTTTTCCCCCCTGTAATTCTAGCTATTTCTTTTACTTTTTCTAGGTCCTTTCCACACCACTTTCACCAAATAACCTAAGGAACTCTGCAGTACCGTCACCAAATACACTTGAACCTAATTTGGAAGAGGAATGTCCACATTGCAGCTCCCATCTTCAAGCTGTATTAAAGGTGCTCTTGGTTGATAGATTTAGGTTTTGTCCTGTACTATCACTACTGACTGATGTCATGTTTTAAATCGTAAGATATACAATATAAAATGCAAATAATTAGAGGTACTCAAGACATCTGGAGACTAACAGGATACTGATGACGGGGTCTTGTGTAAAAACACAGTTTTGAACAGCTTCGGTTGTTTCACATAACAGAGTAACGGTATATGGGAGTGTAATTTGTATGTATGTATATATATCGTCTCAGTTTTTTATTTTATGTAACATGGTTAAGGTGAGGTGCACTCATCATCTTTTCAAGATGAGTAGCTCTCGTCGCATAACGATTGCATCTTGCGTGATATAATAAAAATAAATAAATAAATAACCATTATGATGAGATCATGATAAGGCGTAACTGACAATCAGGATCAGAAAAATAGGCTAAACTAAATCAAAAGAACTTACGATCATAATCTCTGAACAGAATCAAAACGTTACCAATGCTAACTTAAATACTTCCATGCATACGTGCATGTATTATTTTACAAGATGAAAGAGATACATAAGTATAAGTATAGAAGTACATCAGTGGTGGATTACAATTAGCCTACACATCTGCGACTAGCCGCGTAGCACATGAACGTGCAGGGAGGCTGAGGCTGTGGTGCACGTTCACAAGGCCGAGAAAAGTAACTCCGAGCTCTGATACAAAGGTAAAATTGAGGAGGAAACATCATAATTTTAAAAAGGGATATTTAAGTGTTCATACTGGTAAGTTAATTTTATGTACCTATAGAATATTTATCCGCTGAATTGTAGGCGTCTCTTTCCCCATGTTAGTCAATGGTAACACTTTTTAGGGGACAAAAGGCACCTAATGACCGACGCCGTACTTGAAACTATAGACATTACAGACGTATGCTTGCGATACCACAGTTTAGCAATGCTTTTTTTTTAAAAGCCCGGATCACTTTCAAGGGGCTTCATTAGTAACCTCCAATTGGCTGGAATTGTGGCGTTCTTTGACGTATTCATTACGCCATTGGCTAGTCTCCGAAGTCACCTTTGTGCTGAACTTCAGCTCGACCAATCAAAGAGCACTTCTCACTCAGCTCATTCAGATAGTTCATGGTTCGTGTACGGTGCAGTTGCTCGCGCCGGCTGCAGGTAAACAGTAACGCGTCTCGAGAATCTTACGTTAAAAGTTGCCACATTTATAATGTTCGTTTAATTCGTAAACAAAGAGCAACATTTTTCTTTGTTATTGCATCACAGTGTCTGTTTACAGTCCTGCTCAACTCTGTTTCCTGTCGGTCATCTTTCACACATTATGGCCACGCGCGTTCGACCGGTGAGTTTTATGAAAACTTTTATGATATTACCGTTGTTCGCTAGCTTGACACATGTCAATAATCACTCTGCGTGTCATTCAGAGTAATAAACGGTGTGCAGTCATCGGGGGTTCTGGTTTCCTGGGCAGACACTTGGTGGAGAAGTTGCTAGATCGAGGCTACTCCGTCTCTGTGTTTGACATCCGTCAGAGCTACGAACTGCCCGGTGTCACCTTCTACCAGGGAGATCTTTGTGACAAACAGGTGAGACAACTTACACTTGAATCACTAAAGCTGGGACTTAAGTTGGCCCTTAGGGAGACTTAAATCCCTAAGCACAGACTATCAGTTCAACTTGAATACAAAAACTATTTAGAGACCTGAAATACCCTTGGTTGACTTGCACCTTGTCAGTTAACACCTGAGGTTTGGCCCAAAATATCTCTGGCCTGAATCCATAACTTCAAATTGAGTTGTCAGTCACTAGAAAGTTCTCTGTCACATTCTGCCCCAGGCTCTGCTGCCAGCTCTGAAGGATGTGTCCCTTGTCTTCCACTGCGCCTCCCCGGCCCCTTCCAGCGATGACCGTGGGCTGTTTGAGAGGGTCAACATTCAGGGCACCCGCACAGTTATTCAGGCTTGCATTGAAGCTGGAGTGCAGGTAAGGCAGCAAGGGAGTGAGGGGATGGCTGGACTCTTTCTTTTATTTATGCTCTCTATTCGCTGTTAAAGGATGAAAGGTGCTATAATGGTGGTTCGATTTTTGCCAGAAACTGGTCCTGACGAGCAGTGCCAGTGTGGTGTTTGAAGGGACAGACATAAAGAATGGGAGAGAGGATCTACCATATGCCAAGAAGCCCATTGATTATTACACAGAGACCAAGATTGAGCAAGAAAAGGTAGGAAAGTTGTTTTCAGATTGAGTTCACTTGTTGGAACAGTTTATCTTAGTGTCAAATTTTGTTTTGTGCAACACATGGTGTATTTTTTTAAGCACTCTCTGCTATTTGTGTGTCATCCGTTCCATTCGGTCCACAGTCAGGCAAGAGAGAAGAGAACAGGTTCTGCACCATCATCTGTTTTGCAGTATGCAGAATTGAATATTTTCCACTGCTTTTATGTTTTAGTTGGTCCTCCAGGCTTGTGACAAGGAGAAGGGTTTCCTCACAGTCGCAATCCGGCCTCATGGCATCTTTGGGCCCCGGGACCCACAGCTGGTGCCTATTCTAGTAGACACGGCTCGCAGGGGCAAGATGAAGTTCATCATTGGGTAGGTTAAAGGGGTTTGATTAATTAACTGCACTGATGCTAGTCCAACCTGTAAAATCTACTGATAGAAAATAGAAAAAAATAAGTGGTTTCATCACAAATTCACCATGAAATGGTTAAATATTTAAATATATGTAATTAATTAAGGATCACGCAACTGTGTTGGTAAGTTCTTAAAAAATTGGTGGTTAGCTCAGTCCAATAATCATGATATCCAAACTTAAATTGCACCCAGCGAGAGTTGTTTAAAATTAAAAGAAATAAAGGAAATCAAACACTGTACCTTACTGGCCAGGTTTGCATTGTGATTTATACAAAATAAAATCAAAATAAATAAAATAAATGCAATTGGACTCTAACCAATCATCTTCATTACCAAACAGATCAAACCAAATGTGTGACTGTTAACACAACTGTGGCAATGTACAGCTCTTATACTACTTTTCATCACCTGCATCTGTAAACCAGCATGGTCGTGATATCGAAAACATTGACATCAAATGCCAGAGAGATGTTTAAAGATGAATTTACAAGGCTTGTATTGAAACAATTTACAAAGTGCTTTATAATAAAGTATCAAATGAAAAGATTATTTATAATGGGATGCAGCTCCCGAGTAAATTACAAAAAATTATAAAATCATTACCCATACATAATTTTAATTAGGTTTATTGAAACTGTGTAGACTGTAGAATCAGTAAAACTGGCAAGGAAGCTACACTGATTCCTGTTCTGATGATACATCTCTCACCTCATCATTTCATGGGCATCTCTCTCTGGGAAACTTTGTTACAAAGTATATTTGTGAGAAAATGGTGAACACATGTTTTATGCAATCAGCATATCATGCTACATTTATATGCAAATGTTTGCCTTGTAAATACTTGTTTCATAAATTGTGCACCTTAGAGTTTGAAAACCACTGAGCAGTACTAGCACGCTAGCTAAAGATCTGAATTCTGGTTGGACCTGAGCTTGAAGATGAGGCCATCAGCAGCAGTCTCACATCTCATTAATCTGCTGCCACAAGGGGACATCGTTCTTCCTCCATCAACTTCGTCTGCACCTCGCTGCCTTCATCCTTTATAGAAGAGCTTGTCATACCCTTAACACTCCATTAACTAGCTAGTTAGCACTGTATGCGAACAATGACAAGCCCTTACACCGGTGTGTTGTCTCTTCTCTTTCTCTCTCTGTCTCTCTCTTGTGGTGTGTAAACTTACCAAACTGGCGTGAGTTTATTCACACTGCTTTTCCATTCATCTGTGAAGGCAACACTTATGCAATGACAGTAAATTTCAGAGGCTAGTTCTGCTAACCTTTCAATTATATAGTCAAACTTTCTTGACCAGATTACACTCCCAGTATGTCATATTAGCTCGTATTCATGTTCTTACATTTCAATTGAAAATTCTGGATCTGGACTTTTATTATCTGTAAAACCTACTTATTCACTCTCTTTATAGTGAGGTAATGACTCAGCCAGTCTGCTTGTGTGCTGAGTGATCAATACCTTAATTGTTGTTTTCTTCAGGTCCTTGTTGCTTATTTCTTTATTTGACTGTGTTTTTTTTTTTTGCTGCAGTGATGGGAGCAACCTAGTGGATTTCACCTTTGTGGAGAACGTAGTTCATGGCCACATCCTGGCTGCTGAACGCCTGAGGTCGGACTCTCCCTCATGTGGAAAAGTGAGTGGTCATGAAATAAAATGCAGAGTCTGACTTGATGGTATGCTGGTTAAAAGGATTCTGACTAAGTCAATGTCAGAGTTTGTGCATAGTTTGTAAACTGCATTTTAAATCTTGTATCTTCCCTTTTTCAGCCATACCACATCACCAATGACGAGCCAATAAGATTCTGGGACTTCATGTCTGAGGTGTTGGTGGGTCTTGGATATCCTGCTCCTCGTTACCACCTCCCCTATGCTCTTGTGTATGGACTGGCTCTGCTCCTCTGGCTCCTGGCCCTGATCCTGCGCCCTCTAGTGTCCTTTAAGCCCACCTTTACACCAATGAGAGTGGCCCTGGCTGGAACTCACCACTACTACAGCTGTGACCGTGCCAAGCAAGACCTGGGCTACAAACCAGTAGTCAGTCTGAAGGACGGAATAGCACGCACAGTGCAGAGCTACCCTCATCTCAGAAAAGGGGCTTGATGGTAGAACAGAGGCGGACACTGTTGAGAAATATAAGTCTTTTGGCTTAAGGTGATCACATCGCACTGAACAGACAATTCCGAATGACTGAACAGATGGTTTATCTTTATCCAAACTTCTCTGTGTGTAAGATCTGTGTGCCTTTTCAATGTTATGTACCCTTGTTGCAGCTGGCTCTGGTCTCAGTCAGTACCTGCAGTATGATATTACAAAAGTTTTACACACTTGATAAATGTTAAAAGAACAGTATGTGAAAACATAAATATACTGATCTTACACTGTGTAGACTGCAGATTTTTTTCCACACATTGATATATTGCTATTGATGTCAGAATGCCTTAATACTTTCCACTAAAATATGATTCTTCTGATGCAACATGCATAAAAAAATATTGTTTATAATTTTGACTAGTTTTGTATTATTTGGTCAAAAGTATGTGGACAGGGTTGTTTACCTCTGAGGTGCATTTATTTTAGTTTGGGTAAGGCCCCTGGTTCAGCATAGGCGAACTCTTTATGCTATGACTTACAGTAATACTTAGACAATAATTTACAACCTTTCACAACAGTTTATGATAGATCCTTTTCTTTGTATACCCTGAATAATACCCTCTCGCAGAATGCCACACATACAGAATTGGTTTTCTGGGCTTTCTGTTTTAAGTATTTAATTGGCATGAGGCAGGCTGTTTCACTTAAATTTAGTGCCCACATCTGTTTTAAAATGACAAATTTGTTCATTGAGGCAGGTTTTGGTTTCTATAGATCTACAGTCTGTTCTGTCAGTGCTGACTATGAAAGGATCTCTTCCTAATGCAATTCCAGTGGAGAACAAATCCACAGTCACATACACACAAGATTCTTTTTAAAGTTTTGTCAAAGTTAATGTGAGGTCTTAGCAACCTGAGATTGACAAATAAAAATGGGTATATTCATAACTTTTGGTGTTATTCTGCATGATTTTCTCTCCTTGTGTGATAGTGCCCCCATTATTGCTCAACAAGAAGACTCTGCTTTGAAGTAAGCAATGACGGTAAACTTCAAACACTAAAAACACTGACACATTGGAAGATAACCCACTTAATATGACTGGATCAGATTGAAAAAGTCTCACATTAACCTGGGTTGAACTTAAGAATTCCTTGAACATTGTGTAAGTATCACTATCTTAATTGAAATAGTAAGAGATTTTTTCACGGTAGTATGGAAAGGTGGAATGATTAACAGCTCTCAATAACTAAATATGGGCATGTGAGCTAAAGGTTTTTCTTCTTTATGTGAAGCATTTTTCTCATTCCATGTCTTGGTGTGGTGAAAGCAAAGGGGGGTTAAATTCAGACACTTAACATTCTCGTTTTATTTCTGCGCCAGCAGCACCCTAATGATTCACTGCTCGAGTCAGCACCACCAGGCGAGGCCGTCCAACTGGTTTTTGTTCAGGGGAAGAGGGAGAGGGATCCAGCTAGATAATAGACTTGAGCGTTTACACTTGCCAACATGCTCACCAGAGTGAAACTTTGGCTCCCAGACTTGCTAATTTCCTCTTCCACCCGCTCTGACAAGTTGCAAAATCATTTCACACCCTTTTCTTGTCTAAAAAACAGACCTTACAATCGTATGCACAGCATGCGTAGGGTTGCCATTTCTATAGAAAACGTGGTCGACTGTTGTATGTGATGTTTTTTGTTGCGCTTTGTTGAAATTGTTGGGAAAATTTCTGGGGCATAGATGAATCGTTCTGCCTCATGCAAACAGACACAGTCACAATGAGCAAACACTTTGTTTATTGTGCCCTTTCATCTGCCTTCCATGTATTTCAAAAGGTTAAACTAAGTTATAAATGGCTTGTTAGGGTTCAGATATATTTCAACTTCAAAGTTTTATTTGTATGAAACACACACTCATTTCTTTTTTATTTCAAACAAAACAAAAAAAAAATCTACCCAATATGTTCTTTTTGTGGTGTCAAGATGTGCTTTTATATTTCGTTTCTTGTGATGTGCGGACCACTTTTTCTGTTTGTTGTCTCACATCAGTTGACTGTGTCGTTTTTGATCTCATTTTAATGAGGTCTCTGCTTCCTTGGTTTTCCTACCCAGTGAGCATGAGAGCAGCGTTCCCACAGGAGACATGCTTCATTTATGGATGCCGTGCTGTGCCCCTTGTTGTCGCCCTCTCTCTTCCTTTTGCCCCTCTTGCTGTCGGAATTGACTGTCAGCCACTTGTACGACAGGTATGTGCTTGCTCAACTCCCACGAACAAAGCACGGATGTAGTAAACAAAAATTGAGTTCATAGCAACCTCTGTTTTACACACACACACACACACACACACACAAACACACACACACATGGATAGACAAACATGTTCTGCTCCACCCCACATCTACCTCCCATGACTGGCTTGGCTCGTTAGCGCTCACGCCCGTACCTGTTTTTTAGCACAGGGACTGAACACCTGTCAGACAGAGAGAGATTTTCCCCCTGCTCACACACTCACAGGGACACACTACCACTGACTCTCAGCTGAAGTGGGTGGACGTTATTCTGCTGGATATAAAGTGAAAGCAGGTAGGTACAGCAGCTGGCAGGTGTGTTATTTGCTGTGTGACTTGGCAAATCAGCTGGATATATTTAGGTATTTTACAGCTTTGGTAAACAACAGCTTTAAGAACAGAGAGTGTAAAAGTGATCAGTCATGTTGCATAAACTGTTAAAGTGTAAACTGGTGATCATCAGTGTTTGCCTTGTCATTTGTCTGAGTGTTTCTCCGTCATGGTTACTTGTCAGTGGAGTTGTCTATCCAGCTCCTTGCTTGCCCTTAAAGCCCTTAATGCCATTGCCCTTCATTAGTCATTTATCTCGTGTGGACTGTTGTGTTGAAGCCAGGATAAATATGCTTTCTGAACCGTCTGTGTATTTGTTTTGTCCTCAATACTGAGGACAAAAACCTCTAGAAGTATTGTGGTGAGGGGTTATAAACGAAGAGTTTCAGAGCCCCAGGAGTTAAGTTTTGTTTTCATTCTGAATTTTGCAGAACTCCACAGTTTTGCATAAGCTGTTGTAAGCTCCCTTCCTTTCAGATAAGAGAACATCTGTCTGTGTTTCAATTGTATTTTGCTTGTGTTCTTCAGTTTCCCTTGGGGAAGTGTGTTTGCCTCTGAACAGTGGAAGGGTCAGCTAATTTAGACTTGTGTGGATGGAGGCAACATTTTCCCCATCACATAAAATCATTCCGCGCAAGTCAATTTCATATCTGAACACAAAGGATTACATATGTATATGAATGTATATTTAAGCAAGAGTAGCATTTTTTTTAAAAAAGTGGCTGGACAGGATCACCTGCATATCTTAAGGATGAGACAGAGGAATTCGTGACAGAGCACATGTTCCTCATGGGCGGGAACAAGGCGTGGGAAGTACCACTTTGAAACTGATTGTGTCGTAAGATTCAAGACCGTTTGCTTGTTAATTGCAACAGAAGGTTATTGAATGAAATGCTGTTGTGTTGTAGTCCCCTCATGCTGCTACTAAACAAGAAAATTATAAGAATTTATAAATAAGTTAATGTAAGTAAAAAAAAAACGCTTACTACATTTGAGTGCTAAGTGCTAAAGGCAAAGAAATCTCACAGCTTGAGAATAAAAACTGTTCTTCAGTCTGATGGTACAGCCTCAGATACCTCTGTATCTCTTGCCAGACGGCAGCAGAGTGAACAGGTCGGCTGTTGCTGGGGTGGGATTTTGCCTTTTAATACCCCACTGGGGTGGAGATGTGTGATGTCCTTGTCAGGTTCTGTGTAACACTGATTCCCAGGAACCTGAAGCTGTTCACCTGAGATATTAAGTTCTAAAAATTGCATCATTTCATCTAACAAGTTGCTGTCATTTTCAGGTGGTTTGATATTGAATAAGGAAGAGGAAGAAACTTCTTGAACAAGCATGCCAAAAGGTGAGTCGGCTGACTGATCTGACCTGAATGTAGAATGACGTCTTTCCTCCAATTAAAGTGAAGGGTGTGTCCCGAGCTGAACCCATGACTGTAAATTCTTATCATTGCCTGGATTTTAATGCAAAATACAAGTACTTCATCATGTTGTGTGTGTGTTTGTGTGTGTGGGAACAAAGGGAGTTGAATATCACGCTTGCCATCTATTAGACGCTGATGAAAATGTCATCATGATACAGCCTACAGTGTGTGTAATATCTCAGATGGCGTGTGGGGAGGTGACATGCTTGTGTCTGTGTTTCAGAGGGGGAAAAAGCAACTGTGTTTCTCACAACCAGAGTGCGGACCAAGCTGAAGGATGATGGCAGCTGGTTGCAGGGACGCAGTGTACCTCGGGAGAAAACCGAGGAGGAGAAACCATGGTAAACCTCGGGTTTAAACAGAGCCCTATTACACAGCACTCACTTTAATAGAGAAAGCTAAACCCCTGTGCATCCACGCAGGTTAGCAGAGGTAAGGGCTCGTGTGAACGGAGCCCCTATTGAGACCAGCCCTGTGTCGTCACCGACAAAATCCACTCCGCCTCCCACCAAATCTGATTCTGAAAGGTAAACACAGGTTTTCAAAGTCACACAGTTATCTACCCAGCACTTTGAAACCTCTCACAAAACACGATTATGCTGATAACGAATCTCTGTTTTGATTTTAGAGCACCAAGATCAGGATACCTGATCAAGTAAGACCAGCGCTTGCACATTTACACAACAAAACTGAAACATAATTAAAAAGCACCAAAAAAAAGGGTAACTCTGTGGTTAACTAACACTTTATGTTTTTCTTTCAGAGGCATTTCCACTCAAGTAGACAAGCCTGCTCCATCCTCAACATCTAATGGCTTTATGTAAGAGCTTTTCTTATAAAAGCAGAGTAAATAGTCCGGCTAAAGGTACATTTCTCTCCTCTCTGCTTCCCACATTAATGTCCTCTGTTTCTGTCTTTTTTTTACAGCGGAACAACACAGTTCAACAAAAAACCTTCAGAGAGCTACAAGAAAATGTGAGCGCCCACAAATCAGATTCCCAGTTAACTGCTGGCAGCAGAGTGAGAATGTATTTTAATGTGCCATATGTTTGCCCTTCTGTTCCTCAGAGCCCCCCACACTGTGAGGCCTACTTCAGAGAACCAAGAGGGCCAGCTTAGTACAGAGGAGCAGGAGAAACGGTAAGACTCTTCCGGCGCAAAAGAAACACCATCCAATTTAAACTCACATGCCCAGAAAAGAGATTACATTAACATCATAATGATTCGTTTTTGCAGGAAGGAGGTAGCCAGCAGTGTTCTGAGGAAATCTGCAGTCAGGCAACGGTCTTACGTGCTTTCTGCTGCGAAGAAATTTGAGTATGTGTGTCTTATGTCTCTTCTAACCATAATCTGAACACTAAACTTGTTCCTTGAATTTTTTAATTGTACAAAAAAGTAAGAAAAATTTGGTACACATGGATTATAAGTGATGAGTGTTTATGGTTATTTATCTTTAAACCACAGGGCAAAAGAAGAAGCGCCTAACACCTTACCAATCAACAGCACCCAGTCATTTGTGGCTAAAAGGTACACACACTCTCTAATGTATATATAAAAAAAAAACCTTGGAGTTAAAGCATGGGAGCAAATATTACTCTTTCTGTTGCATTCATCTGTGCGTGTGTGACTGGCTCTGCAGAGTTGAGGTTACTGATGATGACGAGAGTGATGTAACGCAAGCACCTGCCAGCAGTCCGCCCCCCTCCGCTGCTGTCCGTGTCACATCCGTTGCCTCCGGGCCCCAGCCAAAACCACGGAAAATGTGAGAAACGTGCCATCTTTCAAATTCCGACAAATGACTCCTGTTCCTTCTATTTAATTCATAATCTTTGTGGTTTACAGAGTTGACACCAGCGTGAAGACAGCAGCCGATGTCCCTGTTAATGAGTCGGTGGCACCAAAGGAGGAGGAGAAGGAAGAGGCCACCCCAGAGCCTGTGAAGGAAGACCCCACTCCAGTGTCTGTTACAGAAAAAGACCCTTTTGAAAACATGAAACCAGGGTGCACCAAGGTGGCCACCCCTCTCCCTGAACTCATCGTCTGTAAAGAGCCAGAACCGCAGGATTCAGGTGTTTCAGGTGTTTCAGGTGTTTCAGGGCAAGCTGATGAACCTGCCCCAGCGTTACCGACCCCACTATCACCCACTCCAGCATCCCCTCCCCCAGTGCCTCTTACCCCATCATCCCCTGCTCCGGCCCCAACTGTCCCAGGATCCCCTCCTTCAGAGTCTGCTGCTCCTGTGTCACCTGTCCAAGTTTCCACTGGTCAAGAGTTTGCTGTAAAAGAGATCACAGTGAAGTCCCAACCAGAACCAAAACAAGAACCAAAACCAGAGCCAGAGCCAGAACCAGAACCAGAACCTGAACAAGAGGCAGAGCCAGAGCCAGAGCCAGAGCCAGAGCCAGAGCCAGAACCTGAACAAGAACCAGAGCCAGAGCCTGAACCAGAACCAGATCTGTCCTCAAAAATAAGGTAACATTTCAGTGAACCCACATCAGTGCAGCCACATATCTTGTGGTAGAAAGTAATTAAGTTCATTTATTCAAGCACTGTTTTTAAGTGTAGAGTTGAGGCACTTGTTCAATGCTTGAGTATCACTTTTACATACTACTTTATACTTATACTTGGCTACATTTCAAGGTATGATAGTTCTCTTTTTCTCTCTTTATATATAAATATATTCCACTGCCAATGTCACTTGTAATTTTAAGATATTAAGAACAAAGAATAAATTAAAAATAAAGAAAGAACATGACTGGTTCAGATCTGAAAAGTCACTCGTCGTTGTAAACAGGCTCAGGTTTGGGTTCTCTCAGTTTGCTCCCAGAGGCATTTTGAGCAGTGCCCTTTGATAATGCCCCTTGTAAAATGAACTAACAGATACCACTAAACCATGAGTTTCATTTTCATCCTATGCTAAAAAGGTGAAAGTATCATGATTGGTTGGGGGCATCTACAAAGGCTCAGTCATTCACAAGCAAGGATGTGATGAGGTTCATCCCCTCGTGTAACACGTGATTTTATAAAGGATATTACATCATGGGCTCAGGAACACATTGTTAAACTGTTGTGGGTAAACACAATTTATTTGCGGATTTGCAATCTGTTTTTATTAATGTTTTACTTTTTTAAAAAAAAAATCAAGGTTGTACAATTTATGCATATCAAAGTATTGTATTTGCTTTCGAGTTCTTTCTTTGTGTAATTCTACAGAGTGTTTGCTCTCATTCTTTTCAAATTGTGTGATTGAAAGCTTCCCTGGAATGCCATGTGTTTGTTCTTCATCTATTTTCACAGCTCCAGTGTTGACACGCTCACCACCTTATCCGACACTCTCGTTCCTTTTAGCACGAGCTCAACCAGGTACTGGAAAAAAGACAAAGATGAAAGCAGCAGAAAGCAATATGAAAAAAAAAAGAAATCATGTTAGTGCCTCCAGCCTCAGCAGCAGGCCATCTGATAATATGAGTTTATTTCCTCCCTCAGCTTTAAGGACGATGAGCCAGCGCTGGCAGAGGAAGAGGGAAACTCAGGGGAGTGTGGCACCACGGAGAACAGGTAGAAAACCGACTACTCTCTCGTTCCTGTCATTGCAGGGTTGGCAGAAGAACAGATAATGGCTAACTGCCATTGTGTTCACTTCAAAGTAATCACAAAATAACTCACATCTCAATTTTCAGGTGCCTTAAACTTCCCCGCACAAGAGGGTGTCCCAAATTAGACTTGATTAGATGTGGCACTCAAAAATGTAATAAAGAGATGAGTGCATATGTGCCATAGCAGACGTACTGATGTATTTCTTCTCTCTGTGTCTGCAGAGCTGCTGAACAGGAGCCAGCTCCAGAGCCCAGCAACTGTATACCAATGACAGACGATCTCCTGGCTCTCAGTGATGGGTATGTTCAAAAATGTTTTCTCATTATTTGTGAAAATGAAGCTATTCTCACATTGGAAATTCTTTGAATATCACCCACAAGGTGGCACTGTTGTACTTCTAATGATCTCCCAGCTCTTCTACCTCGAATGGCCTGTTCTTGCTCTGAAATCTCCTCTGAATGTTAAATCCCCCCCTTTGTTCATCACCTTCTTCACTTCCTCTTCCTCTTCCTCTCCTCCTTCCACCTCCGCAGTCCGGAGGCGTCAGCCGAGCCCGTTCCCCCCAGTCCAGGAAGATGGAGCCAGGATCTGCTTGGTGGACTAAACAGGTAAAGGAAGGGCTTCTTTCCCACCCGAGCCCCCAATGCAGAGTTCTGCAAAGAATTATCTTTTCATCAGTAGAAAATCAATAGCTCCCTTGTCAGCAGCGAGTGGAGGTTTTATCTTACCTTGCCAGAGTTGCATATACAGTTTCAAACTCTGCTCTGTGTTTGACATCTGTGTTTGATGTCTGCAGTGAGTCAAACCCAGCAAAGACCAGTAGCACCCTGGATCATCTGGCTGTTGATGTCATTCCAATCAACACAGAGGCAACCAGGTGAGAAAGAGAAAGAGACGTGATCTCCTCTCCTTCCTTTTGTACCATTAGTTCTTATCACTGCAGATGAAGGGACCGAGCATCCCAACTCCCCATGGTGTAAGATTTTTACTAAATCCCATCCGCCTCAAGTAAGATCCATAAATCAGGGCTCCTCCACTTCCAGCATTCTACGTTAACCCCATGCTTCCTGTTAGATAGAGACAAAGTCTCAGATTCCTGAAGCGACTGAGTAAAACTTTCAAACGGAGAGCCATGTCTTATCTGCAGCCTGACTGGAAATAGAAGAGAATGTTCTGTGCTGATTAGTATTGCTGCTTTGTTTTTGTCTCCGCCAGCCTCAGCATGCAGCAGGAGGAGGAGAAACAGACAGATGAGAAAGCCAAAGAAGCACAAAGGTAGAGGGAGATGACAGGCTGCTCTTAAACAATTATCTATCTATGCAGAGCTGTTCCTGCTCAGAAATGCATTCTGTTCAGATATGCCATGTAATGATTTATACCAATCTGCCTGCAACTATATGCTGTGTCTTTTCTCCCCATCCAGCCCCACAGAGACCGTCACTGTAACCACCAAAACTGTGATCATTACAGACAAAAGGTACGAGAGCGCACACACAGAGAAAAGAGTCTGTTCTGTACCATATTCAGATGGTTTTCATGCTTGTTAAATTGTTCAGTGGGTCTCAGGCTTTTCTAAAGGGCCGCCAGTGTAAATACTGCATGAGAAGAACCGCACTAACCTTTGCTTGGCCTCTTTTCTCTTCCCATCATGCCATTCATCCGTACCGACCTCTTTACTTTCTCTCCCTCACCGCCGTGCAGCGCGGAGGACAATGGGGATCCCTGGAGCTCACATGTGACGACCACAGTCACTGAATCAAGGTAGTTTATTTACATCTTAATGCTTTAAGACGTCTGTGTTAGAGTCTAGTCGATAAACACGAAAGTTTGTTTACAAAAAACTTTAATACGCTGCTGCTGAGATTAAAAAAATAGTTCTTAGAGGCTTAAAATGGGATTCAGTTGTAAGACTGATTCTCTCTCCAGTTTTCCGGGCAAATTAGTTTAATGGGGATGATAAAAATAATTGTTTAGGAAAGATTTAGTCGTTGGTTAAAGATCTAGAAAGAGATATATTTAATGATTTTTTTCGTTTTAGTAATGGGCATGGACTGAAATCAGGGTTCAATTAAGGTGAAGAAAGCCCGGAATACTCTGATTTTGGCATTCAGCAGCAAAATGGTCTTTCCATTTGTCAAAGACATCCAGATTCTGATTTTGATTGAGTTTGACCCCGAGTTCCTCTGTGTTTCTGTTTACCATTCAAACTGCATTAAATCTTTCCATTATGAGTCAATGTGATCAGAATTCCTCCGACACAAGATGGGCCATGCTGACAATTGAGAGTGAAATCAGTGTGAAATTGTTTTTCAGCTCGGCTGATCCGTTTGATCCATATCCGATAGGGACCACATCCCCTAACAGGTAATCATATTGGTTTGGAGCTGTGACTGTTTTCCAGCCAGCCAGATAGCATCTCGGCATGCATAATGCAGCAGCCTCTGATTATGAGCCACTTTTCTCTATTGCAGCTCCTCTGACCTGCTCCAGCCCCTCTCAGATATTTCCATCAACAGGTTCGTGAACAACAATACAAATCTTTTGCATCACAGAAACCATCATGTTACTACATATGATCACATGTGTTACAACTGCTTCACTTTTGTCGTTATTATAATAATCATCATCGTTCATCATCAGCAACCATCACAGCAGACAGACTAAGCACTGTGGCTGCATCTTATTGACAAATAGATAAATTATATTTGATTATTCCTCCAGTGGGCCATCCACATCCACAGAGAACAAAGATTCAAGTCCAGGAACCAAGTAAGTTGCACTCATCCAACGCCCTCTCTGTGATTAACAGTTAACAGTCGAGTGAAGTGGGGCTGCACTCCACAGTCATTTTTAGTAACAAATCATTTGTTAATTAGAATTTGATTTATTTATCCACTCTGAAGTCTATAAAACGCCAGAAAATATTACAAAATGCCAAAGTAAGTCATTCAAATTGCTTGTTTAGTTTAATTAACTGTCAAAAAATCCTAATTTATTCTGATTACAATGATGCAAATGCAGAAAAGCAGAAAATTCTAAGATGTGGAGGCTAAAATCCAGAAATTCTGGTAGTTTTTCATTAAAAAAAAATTCTAATTCTCTGAAAATTCTAATTAATTAGCAAATGTTTTTTGTTGTTGTAGCCAATCGATTAATCAGCAAATTTATGATTTTATTCATTATCCTCAGTATGACAGTGCCATGTTTTCTGTGTGCACCTGTAGTACATTTTGAGTATTTTATGTCATTATAAGAGACTTGACAGTAGAGGAATGAAAGGAAAAAGACCAGAGAGAGCAATAACAACTACATGGACCCAAACTGGAGACATTGTGGTTCACAGCCAGTGCTTTAAAGCCCCAGGGAATCCTCTTTTTCTCCAATTTTAATGGCTTTTTAATGTTTTTTCCTTCTCTTTGTGTGCGTTTGTTTGACATTATAAGTGGTAATGCATTGGAATCCCTTGCAGACGACATCATCCATATAGACACTGACACCACAAAGTATGAAACTGAGTCTAGTGCATTACTGTGTTATGAAAAAACAGAGGAAGGACTGTGGACCTGCAGAATGGATTCCAACCACACACACTACCTTTGTCTATAATACTTGATCTGTCATAACTCCCACGTGCTCTCTCTGTATCTCCTCTCTCCACCTCTGCCCTCCAGCCTCAGCACGGGGCGTTCATGGGCACGCACATGGGAAACCAGCACACCTCAGCAGACAGAGGAGAGGTGATGACACACTTTGATTTACTCTTACACTTCCACGCAGTGCGCCCCACTGTGTCTCATTCATCTACATGCCCCCATACATGTCCATTACCTGCTAAAAGCCTTTCAATGTATGTCCCCTCTCAGCCAAGATGCCGAACCAGAAGGCCAGGATGCAGCTGAAAAGATGATCATCATGTTTGAGAGGAAGTAAGTCATCTTTTTTATTTAAAGCTGCATGCACAGCCGATCCTTTTATTCCCATAACCTCCTTCCCTTTCACTATGCTGAAGCAACTAGGCTTTTGCAGCATCTACTCATTGAGCCAGAAAACATTGTGCGCTGATGCTGATAAAAATGGGTCAGATATGTATTTGTTACAACCTTTTCCTCACAACTGCAGATCCCCCCCTCCAGCCTTTTTGTGTGAATTTGTCATCCTCTCATGCTAAGATGTCATGTCATGTCTTTGTGCTCCAAGGTCCACTGAGAATGATTCCCCATGGGACAGATGGACATCACCCACTGTCTATACTATCCCCACCACTACAGGGGAAGAAGAGGAGGAAGAGGAGGAGGAGGAAGAGGAAGAGGAGGAGGAAGAGCAGGAGGAAAGGTATCGCCGCTGTGACAGGGCCCATTAAATGCACATTGAACAGCCTTATTTTTTTATAATTAAAGCAGGATGTGGTTATAACACCTTAAAATTCAGTGCCTGTCAACCATTTAATTAAAAGCAAGCTAACTACAAGTTAAAATTTCTGTTGGCTCAGACCGAGAATAACTTACCTCTTCTTAACATGTCATTTTTACTTTAATGCTGCCACTTTTTCACCTGTACTTGCCAGACTTATTATAATGCAGAAATGTCCCCTGTTATGTAGCCCCGAGGATACACAGACTGAGACGGTCACAACCATCACCTCTATCAGGTTGGGAAATTCTTAAAACTCACATCTCATGATTAAAAAATGGGCAGATTAGAAGGAACTGAGAGCGTGAGAGGCATGTAGGTGATGTTTATAAGTACATGGGAGGAGAGCTCAGAATGAGGCAACACTGCGATACAATAGAGACAGACCACACCTGGTCAATAAACCCCGACCCCTTTGGAGCTGCGATTCAGAAAGATCAGCTTCATACACTAATAAAAGCCTCCGAGTCCTTGTACACTGGATATCATCCAGGTTATTGACGGCTTCAGCCAACAGTAAAAAGTCTAACACAGCTTTCTTTACTTTCCAGGGAGAATCTGAGTGAGCCAGAGCCTGCTATGGATCGGTAAGTTTATGAGCTTGTTAACATCAGACAGCATAATGCAAGAATACTTCTCCAGAGTGTTCTTTTCTTCTGTTTGCTCTGTTGATTTTCTGCTTTGGTGAGGACACTCCTTTAACTGGAGCTTTTTGTCTTTTACGGATGTCCAAAGCAATTTGACACTGCATGGAAATCAAATTCACCTGTTATTCTATGAGTGAAATAACAGATTTGTTTAATGAAATGCTCTTAAAATCAAACTTGCACCGTGTAATATTTGGATCTTCTGAGCTTGTTTTACACTTTAAGCATTCAGATCTGCTTTTTTTTCTCTATGCTTGTTACACCGCCGTCTAAGTAAGGGGGCGAGGGATTTAGGCCAAAACTCATGGGAATGCAGCTGCTTAACACTGCAGTCAGGATCTAAAAGTTACCTGCAACTCCTGTGTGATGCAGAAAGTCTAAGTCAACTCCATCACTGAAGTCAAATGACAAGATCTTCTCCGTCATTGTCTTTCAATTTGCCCTCATTTCCTTCCCTCTAATTATCAGTCTCCAGATGTCAGATTAATGATGTGTATTAGAGATGTCCTTCTGTCAAATCACAGCCCGTTAAACAGCGTGCCATTAACAGACGATGGCAGTTCCACAGCTCCTGAGTTACATTTGACAGATGTAGAGTCCTTCTGTATAACCCATCACGCTGCTGTTGTCAGTGAGTGAAAGATTAGACTAACGCTGCCGCGCTCTGTCCCCAGTTATGAAACCTATTCGAGGACTGTGATCGAAGAAGACCAGCGAGCCCAAACACCAGAACCTGAGGCCAAAAAGTGAGTTGTTTTTTTTTTACCAACTTTGAAATTAAAGTGACGGTTAATGTTTTAACTGTACATATTAACTCACTCCTTCCTTTATCTGCTCAAGGGGTTTTGTGTATGTGAAGGAGTATTACAATTCAACAGAGCTGTCCCTGCATAATGCCAGAGACACATCCGACGGGTAGGACCAATACATCATCTACACAAGCAAATAATTACTAATGATTTAAACAATTATCGAAAAAACCCACCAACACTGCATTTATGACGAATTTTCAACTGCTTTTTTTCCACAGTGGGTCCGATTATTTGACATCAGACTCCTCCAGTTACTCTTACAGCAGCCCCTCCTCCTACTCCAGGTAACAACACAATTCACTAAGCACACACATGAGCACCGTCTCTTCTTACACTTCAGCTGCTCTCACATATTGCTCATTGAGTGACAATTCAACTGCCAATTAAACATTAACTGACATAATTTCCAATGCATTTATTAGTTTCTCCTCAACTGACATTGCAACTCCTTTTAATGTTTAAATTGTGACTAACACTTCAAACCCTTTCAGGTCTCATATACAAAAAAAAAAAAAGCTTCAGCTCTTCAAATCTTTTCCACTTACCCTTGAACTGAGTTTTTTTTTACTCACTTGAACTAGCACACATCTCTGTCAGGACTTTAACCTCAACTGACAGTATATCATTTACACTTGAGTGACATTTCAACTCCTTTCAGGGCAATCACTTCAACTAACACTGTTACTTTACTGAGCACCTTCACTTAAAATGACACTTCAGCTTCACTGAGATTTTACAATTCAGCATTAACCTTCACCACTCTATGCACTTCCACCTTAATTGTTATATCATGTGCTTGTAATAGTTGAAGTGTGAACTTTACTTAAACTTTTTCAGAATTTAAACATTTTAAAACTCTGCATCTCCTGCTTTTAAGAGACAGTTCAACTTCTTCCACTAATTTCACATCTACTGACATTATTTTAAATGCACTGATTAGTTTTATTAATTAGCTTTTTGATGTTTACACTGTGACCAACACTTTAAACCCTGTTAGGACTCAAATTTGCAAAATACAACACCGGCAGATATTTCAACTTTATTCAGTGTTTACTCTTCTGAGAAAACTTGAACATTTTTAAGTTCATTCATTTTAACCGTCAGTTCAACTGCTTTCAGTGTATTCAGTGTGACTTCCACTTCAACCTCTGTTATAATTTCAACATTATAAAACTATGTAAATTTTTAGCAGCTAGCACAGAGACGCTTTACACATTTTCTATAACAGGTCAGATTATATAGAGCTCAGGCGCTCTTACAGCATCCTCTCTACTTACCCCATAAACCTGTTTTAAACAAGCTCTAAGCCGCAGCCCTTTCTCACTCTGCCTTGTTATCTCCACTTCTGACGAAACTAGATATGTGTAAGCAGTAGGGCAGAAATTCCATCAAGCCTGCTCATTAGGAGGCTAAGTGAGGACATCAAAGGATTACTTACACTCACTGAGTTCCCTTGCACAGGACAGAAAGGGTTACAGGTTATTTTACCAGACAGAGCTGCAGTTGCATGAAAGTTGGTGGTCAAACTAACCTGTTGCTCTTGCTGTGCCACCCCCCCTCCAGCGGCCCACTGTCATCCACATGCACATACTGCGGAGAGCTGGTGGGCAACGATGCCAGGATCTCCATCGAGCACCTGAATATCAACTGCCACCCTGACTGCTTCAAGGTAATTTATCTGTCTGCTCATATACAGTTCTGCTGAGGGCACAATTTGGCGTTTATTGGACTATAAATTGCTGGATACAGTCGCATGTCCTTGAAGCAACTGACCCAGAGAAAATTAGTTTTTGTTTGCCTTCAAAAGGAGGCTCGACACTTTGGTAAATATGTTTATTTGTTTTGGGGGGTTTTTGGCAGAGAGTTTTGTTTAGAATATTGATATTGCTCTCATGTTTGTATAGTAAATATAATATTACGGCCATCAGCCAGCAGTTATAGCTTGGCTCAGCATAACAACAAAGAAAGAGCCACCCTGGCTTTTTTCCCCTTAGTTCAGGAATCTGCCCATCAACAGCTTTAAAGCTTAATAAAAGGCTTTAATATAACATTTTGATTCTGTCGTCACAACGTCACCAGGCAACGTTGTATCTGATGCTTTGTGCTAAGAAATAGCCCGGTGCATAACTCTTCATCAAACCACAACAAATCATGTTTACAAGTGTTTCTGCACAGATTAAATAACTGAGATCTAACGTGTTCGGATGTGAGCTAATAGAAAGATATTTTTTCCTTTAAACAGAGCTGCTTTCTATGTCACTAGGATTTCTATACAACAATTTAATCTTTTAAAGGGTTTTATGTTCTCAGCAGTGTTTTTTCCCGAAGTCAATTTTCCAAGCTATCATTCCCTGGGTCCCTCTATTGAAATCACTCACCTACAGCTAATAGCTAGCTCCTGTAATACTCCTTGAAACCTGAGCCCTAAAATTTATGGGTGAGACAGTATTCTTGACTTTGACATCTCCACAGAGGCTGGACAGATTTTCACCTTTCATACTGCAATTGAAATGTCCTTCCCTCACTATTCTTCAAATTTTTACCTTAACTCTCAAAAAGTCAGAGAAGTCAATGTTCAACATAGCTGGCTTACATAGAGCATTGTAATCTTTAAAGGTGATTTGAGCAAGCACAACTTTTTATGTAGCAATTACCAATAACAAGCATGGATTAAATGCAAAAAAAGGGAAGAGCACAGGTTACTTGGGGACAAACAGATTAAAACACGCAATATCTGTGTTTCTGTGTACATAATATGATGATGTTAATATTTTAAATCATTGTAGAGACAGATGTATGAGTCAGGCACATTGTGTTCCCATTTCCTCTCTGCGTGCTAAGCTAAGCTTAGCTGTGCTGGCTGTAGTTTCATATTTGAAATCAGAAATGAGAGAGGTACAGATCTTCTTGTCTAACTATTGGCAAAACACCCAATAAGTGAATATCTAAAAATGACAAACTAGTCCTTTGTTTCCTGATAGTCTATTACATAAGTTGTCATATAGAAATAGCATTGATTGCATTCTGCCAGTCCACGTAGCACAGTTTAACTACTTAATTGATGTTTTCAAAGCTATAACAGATTTTCATATTATGTTGTATAGAGCAGTAAATTTGTATGAGACAAGCATAAAAACACTTCTTCACTGTATTTTTTTCTTTACTTAATTACTTTTTTAATAACATTCTCCAAATCTTTCAGTGCAATGGGTGCGGCGAGCCAATGGGGGACCTTCTCCACAGTATGTACCTCCATGGTGGGAAAGTCAACTGTGAGAGCTGCTACTCCAGAGCCTTCGACTGATTATTGAAGCTCTTCAGCAGCCTCTTATCCTCGTCCCCTTCCCTTCCCTTTATGTTCATTTGCATATAAAGTGAGAAGTGTCCTTTTACAAAGTTTGGACTGCATTTGGTTTAAACTTATACGAGATGTGGCTTAGAGTGATCAAAGAGGCATGTTACATTGAACAATATAATTACTTGATTCTTCCATTAGGTTACATTGTCTAATTTCTCCACCTTATTCAAGCTTGTGTTGTTTTATTTGTTTTCTGGTGGTAAAATCTGTACATTTATCTGCCTCTGTGAGACCTATGAAGGATTTGTCTATACAGCAACTGAACAGACTTCTACTGGCTAGTGGGGTACAATGCTATAATTTAGCAACAGTAGTTATTCAAGAAAAAATTACTTTATTACAAAATGTTCTTCTGCTCTTCTTGATACAACATATTGTGTCCACATGTATGCTGCTTTGTTAAGAAAATAAAATGATTTATATAATCCTGCTTGTAACGTGTCATACAAAGGCAATATGTTAGTAAACACACACACACAGACTGTTGCAGAGTCTCAGTTACAGGTTTTAAAAAGCATGACTAAAAAAATTATTGCACATAAACATGAACTTGGCATCATGAAACAGAAAAGAGTGAGAGCAATATTCTGAAGTATCTGCAACGGAGGTCCATTTTACAGGCTGTTCCTGAGAACTACCAAACAATTGTAGTGGTGATTTCCCACATGGGATTTGTGCTAACTTTACATTTGCCTTCAACCACCACTCACTGGAATAATATTTCCTTGCATAGTCACTTAAAATACCTGTATACAAAAATGTAGCTATAGTTAATAACCATCATCAACCTGCAGAGTGACTGTAGCAAAGCTTATGCAGTTCATTGGCTACTGTCTTGATAGTCTTCACACACAGTTAGGCAGAACTCCCTTGGTACAGAGGACAAGTCTTTGGCTCTGCCCCAGTCCAATGAAAATCTGCATCCCATAAGAATGTGCCTCTGTGGAACAACCGCACCGCGTGCAGTTAATGTTAAGAAGCAGGGCAGAGCGGGGGCAATGACAGCACTTTAGTTACTATAATGGAATGACTCGAAAATATTAGCACATAGCACTATAAAACATTATTTTGCCATTAGTGAACTTGGTATAAAGGAGAAAAGTTACATGTCAGTTAAATACATTGTCAAAATCTATTATAGAAGAACTAAACTGCCCATACGGGTTAAGAGGTTTTTGGCTCAGGTGCAAAAATATGCGTAATATCTGCTTCTCTCCTCCATTTAAACAGAGGGGATGCATATTATGGGACACACTGTAATCATGGATGTGCTACATTCTCTATTTGTTTCAAGGCCTTTGTCAGTGTTTTCTTCTGGCTCTGCTCACAGCTATGTTTTGAATGTGCCTCCACAGCAGCGAAGGGTCTGACTCGTTATGTCTTATCAGAGACTCCAGTCCCTCTGCTTGGTCCAGGCTCTGCCAGTAATCCTGAGGCCATATTTGTAACCATCTGCGGACAGATATACAAACAGATTAGGCTCATCAGAGGGGATATTTTAATTAGATCATTAAAATAGACTGATTTATCTCACCGCGGGACATTGTTATTTGAATTAAACTACAGATAGTAAAGGGACCTCAGACGTGGCGCGGGGAATAATTGGTGACAAACTCACCCATCATCTGCAGGTAAGTCTTGCACATGTCCATAACCCGGGCTGGGCAGGGGGCACCCCATGTGAGATTTTTTCGCCATTTTAGGCTGAGGAGGTTGGTTCTTCTTCGGGTCTTTCCTGTATGCTCGCTCTGCTGCAAGCCTTGCGTTCTCCTGATCACACACATAGCATTCAAATCCATTAAGATAGTTGGGCTTGCTCATGTCATTAACCCCCCACTCACGGGTCTCCAAGGCCTGTAGCAAACGAGCGTTGGTAATGCGTTTGGGGTTCTTGAACTCTAAATATTTTGCATATTCATCATCATTCTCATCAAGATGTTTAAGGAATTCACCAAGGGCTTTTGGTGAGGGAAAGTTGTCTATGATGATGGCAGAGTGGTCGTTGGGCATCCAATCTGCCACCAAAGAGGAGCCTCGGTAGACAGGCACGCAGCCCTGATGGAGGGGCCGCCACAGCTTCTCCGTCATGTAATCTGGACACAAGCCGTTCTCCATTGCCAGGTGGAACTTGTAGCGTGCGACAAAACTCATAAAGTTTTGATCTTCGCCTGTAGCCGTGGCCGTGTCCTCCAGATAATCAGGCAGAGGTTTGTTGTTCAAGCATTTCCCGTAAGAGTCCACCTACAGAGGGAAAAATAATGAGTGGGAGAGAGGAAAGATGAGGGTATAATTAGGAAACAATTGAGCAGAAATTATTAATCTGACACTGGCTCACTTTTAATGGTCCACATTTTTCATAAAAGCTTGACTAGACATTTCTAATTGAACTCTAACAATCATTTCCCACTGTGAATTCACAAATATCACCTTGAGAGCTATAACACAAAGCACTTACAGAGGTGTTACTGCAGTTGTATGTGAAGATAAATGATTTTGGATTACTAACTCAGGTAGAAATGAAGAAGACTAGAGACTTTCAGCACATTTTAGCCAATTGATATTTATTAAGTAGCTATGGCAAGGTTCAGAATGGAAGGGACTCCTTAAAATGGTTTTCAACACCAAGCAGAAACTGATTCTTGAATCAAAGGATGGCATTGAAATAAAAATCAACTTAGTATTTCAGTGCTATTCCTCCTTATGAAAAAAGAAATTTAAACAAGGTAATAACTGCTAAATCTGTTTATAATGTCTAGTAAAATTTGCAAAACTGGCTCCTGATATTTGAAAGACTGCAATACGGCGGCATGTGGATTGTACAATTATAATACCAATAATTCCACCTTAAATATAATTACTGGAAAATTGCTGCTCATTAAGCATTTATCTTGTATAAAGGAGGCAGCACTCATCTAGCATGCATCTTTGTAAAAATAGGCCTAAAAGAATATCTCTATACTGCACCTGAATGTACTTCATGAGCTCCTGGACATATCTGTTTCTGTCTGATGGTACATCACAGTGAGACTGCATATACAGCACAGGAGCCAGGCCTTCTCTTCTCAGCCGCTTCTTTTCCTCCAGGGAAACGGCCACAGGTGTCAGCAAATAGTCCAGAGAGGGCAGCCACTGCAGGGTCAGAGGATAGTCCGACTCCCTGCTGAACGTGGCTGTGTAGTTGAATAGCCTGATCCCCGGTCCATGGGAGAGAAAGTAGTTATTCATGGGTGACTCTTCATGGAACAGTGCCCAGGTCTGGTGGAGGAGACGAGGGAGCGGTGCCTCATATGCCCTGAAGTCTGTTCCATAAAAGATGATGGATGCTGTCCGTTTATACAGCTGGACCTTTCAAGATCAAACTCAAGATTACTGGCAGAACAACTTCAGACGGTAATAATTATTAATGTGAGTATGCACCCCCCCCCCCCTTTTGCCTACGCCAAGGTTAAATATCTCTGGTACCTTGCGGTTGCTCGTGACCAGGCAGGAGGATGTAGCACAGTCAATGCGTTCAGTGTCTCCAGGAAAATGTGGGAACAGCCCTCCACTCCACCAGAGGAGAATGGGCAGCTCCTTGTTGCTGCGGCGGTCACTGTTGCCAGGTCCTCTGTACGAGCTGATGGAGGCGAACTCCATCTCTGACAGAGCACTCTGAGGCTGGAAGGCTCCTCGGTCCACTGCATCTAAGGCCTCCAGGGGAAGTTGGTCGTCTGGAAAGGAGGCAAAGGAGACCCAGACCCAGCACAGGACACCAAACAGCCCCAGACACACACAGGGCACCAGCCTGCCCCTACCTGCCATCTGCAAGGTTGAGAAGAACAAGTAATACATGTTAGACACTCGGATACAAGAAATAAGAAATACACCCCCGTTTAAAAAGAACAGGCCAACTTTTTTCTTTGTCTAAGGTAGGAATGCTTCCTCGATCTCGTGAATAAAGTCACGCCCTGTTTTTGATACATATATAAACAAAATAAAAGTGTTACAGTTAAATATATAGTTCATTACAATACACTTTGTAGCATAACATTATCTTATGACTAACATTCAAATTATAACTTACGTGTCAGTGCTCTCTCTCGGCTTTAAGCGATATCGAAATATTCACACTGTTTCTTACCATTTTCAATATAGTAAACACATGAAGGTGCGTTTCCCTTAATCCTTCACGCCAAAAGATAAAGATCTATTCTCCATACAAGCAAGTTTGGACGGCAGGATGCTGTCCGATAGCAGCCAACGGTGCAGAGGGAATAAAAACAGCTGAATTCTTCTTTTACGTTCCGGTTTTTTCTTCTTCCCTGGGTTGCAAACTAAGCCAAGCAACACACCGACACCTACAGCCCCGGAGTGTAATAAGCTGTTCGTTCACAGTTCAAAGTTTGACAATTTTGGAAAGTTGGAAAATTATTTTGAAGCAAACCACATTTAAAAAGAGCACAATAAATTACACATAGAGTGTTTACATAAAAGAAAAGATACCTCGATAAACAATTGATAACAAATTCTTCAAATAAAAAAGTCTTCAATCCAAACAGCTTTGAAATATAGTCACCTGTAGGCTGCAAATACAAAGTAGTTCCTGTTTATTAATATTGCCCAAGGTTTCACATCCTCAGACATATGTAAATGTACAAAGCTTCTTGTAAAGTTGGTTAATGGTGAAAAAGTATATTAGTAGCCAATATTATAGATTGTATTATTGACTGTTAACATTATTGTATTAAAATGTGCATGGTATTTATCTATAAATAATGCTGGGCAGTGATCTAAAATAATAAATCATATTTCATTAAGTGTTAAGTCTTAAACACACTTTTACATGAAGAATCTTCATCCGCACAGTAATTACAGTTGTCACACAAATGTTGCCCTAAGTGAATAGAAATCTCTATATTTCCCTCTTAAATACAATAGGTGAATAGTAGAACTATTAATTAGCGGTCCGTGCATGGACTTGAAACAGAAAATACAAAATTATTCAAAGGTAGTGTTTGCCCCTATAAATCTAATCCGTGCATTGAGGAGAGTGACTAACTGGATGGGCTTTAGGACCCTGGTTCTCCTGGGCGGTGTGCACGTTCAGCTTCTCGACTGGGGCGCGCACGTCACGACACTCAATCTCAGTCAGATGTAGGGAAGCAGGGCAGACCTCGCAATATAAACTATTAGGCGCAGGGTGAGTGTCAGTACATGTTTTTAATGTATGTATTATATGCATTAAATTGCAGACATATCAACACACTAAAATATTTTTTCATTTGTTATTTACTGTGCTTTTAAAAATTGTTTTGAGTCGCATATGCACTAATGCTAACGGCTAGCCTGACCGGGATGGAATGTCAACAAGCCCTCACACTAGCCGGCTAGGTTGCTAGTAAGAAGGGAGGATTGCTGCATTCAAGTTTTCTTTTTTCAAAAAAGTCTGTTGTCTGTTTCGGTTCCCAGTTGACTCGTGCTCAGAAGCACTCCATGTGCAGTTTCGGGAGTACTATTATTAGCAGTTTATTCAAAGTGGCAGCAGCCAGCGACAGATGACAACAAGCTGGTGCATGTTTTGTTGTGTGCGCAAGTGCAGTGGTTGTTCCTAATCTCAGCCAAAAATCTTGACTCGCCCCTCTTGTTGTGGCGTAGGACTGCAATTTACTCTTCACCTGTTGTATAACTTCAGAAAACTAATGTTATCCGATAATTATTATTTTTCAGAATCACAGTGATGCCCTTCACTATGGCTGTAAGGCACAGTGCATGTATTGATTTAACATTAGTCTGTATTACTGTGTTATGTGGTAAACAACAAGGCTGCAATTATCTAGCCCAGAGCTTCAGGCAGAGACCTTTGGATAACATTCCCGGTCCTTCACCCCGTAACTGTGTCCCTGACACTAGTCAACCATTACACATCTCTCATATGACTTCCCTCTGTTGTCAGAAAGGTTACTTTGAGGTTGAACACAGATAATGCCAGAAAGTTAGTCTTTTCCCCTTGTTATTTACACATAGTTATTAACAATGTCAAGCCCACAAACTGGTTTGGGTGCTAGATGTTTTCTAAGTCTGTATATTTCATTCAACAGGGATTTGCATTTCCCTGTGATTGCATATGAAGTTAGTATTGTTGCTTTTTTTTTTTTCCCTATTTCTAGGTCTAATTTACCCTGGCCTGCCAAATGGTGTGAAGGCCTGTAAGCCAGTGAGAAGGTCTTACTGGGCGGGAGGGAACACGATGAGTGGAAAGAATGTGCTGCTGAAGGTGATCTTGCTGGGGGACGGTGGAGTGGGCAAGTCCTCGCTGATGAACCGGTATGTTACGGACCGTTTTGACTCCCAGTCCTTTCACACCATTGGCGTGGAGTTCCTCAACCGGGACCTGGAAGTGGACGGGCGCCTGGTTACTCTTCAGATCTGGGACACAGCAGGCCAGGAGCGCTTTAAGTCCCTGCGCACACCTTTCTACCGAGGCGCCGACTGCTGCTTGCTCACATTTGCTGTGAATGACCTGCAGAGCTTCCAGAACCTCGGCTGCTGGAAGAAGGAGTTCATGTACTACTCAGACGTTAAAGACCCTGAGAGGTTCCCCTTTGTGGTGCTTGGCAATAAGGTAGACATGGAGCAGAGGGAGGTTGGGGAGGACGAAGCACGGGCCTGGTGTGAAGAGAACGGCTGCTGCCCTTACTTTGAGACCAGTGCTAAGGATGACACTAATGTCACAGCTGCGTTTGAGGCAGCTGTCAGGGAGGTGCTGGCTGCAGAGGACAAGATTGACCATGCATTTCTTAGTAGTACTATCGATCTCCATGGCAACCGCAAAACGTCCCGAGGTTCATGCTGCTGATGGTCAGGTGTGAATCCACTTTGTCTTGATCTTGCTGCTCAAAACTTGCCTGGGGCAGTTTTGAGAGCCAGTCAGATATTGTTTAATGGTACGCATACTGTAGGTACAAGGTACTGAGTACAGTATCCTTCAAAGATAAAGTTGACAAGATACAGCTCCTCTGAGGAGGGCTGTGTCAAGGATTCAGCCAGTATCTAGGTTGTTGAATTATTGCTTAAGGTCCAGGCACACTGTAACAGGCACACTTATTTTTTTGTACTCTGTGTTGCTCAAAAACATTGTTACCCAGCTTCAGCTTTGTCTGCCTATGCAGGAGTGGTATCAACAAGCATTTAATTTGATTGAAACAATTAAATTTGTAGTAATTACAATGAACAAGAGAAAATTCAAGTCCTCTCATTAAGAGCACACTTCCTTTGGCACAGCACCATGCAGTCAGTCTTCTAACTGCTCAACAGTCTGTCCGTGAGCTGATTTTCCAAGGCGTTAAAGGGAATTTTAATTCATCCATCACATTTTTCTTGTTGTCAGGTCCTTCAGGGGAAGTAAGGAACTTATATTTTCTTGAGACAGTTACAGGGTAAGTGACAGTATTCCAAATACGGGCAGATATTTTGTGTTTCAGGATCGGTACGATGATCAGTAGGATATGAGGTACGAGGAACTTAAATAATGGCTGTTCTCAAAAGGCAGATAACCTCTTTGTCTTTAGTGGAATGGGAATTGTGAGCTGTAATTTTGCAGCTCTAACTGTAACCACTGGGTATGAGCTATTGTGGTGCTCTTATTAGTTTTACATTTATATTCTATTACCACTGCACTATTGTGCAGCCCCAAGGTGTCAGGTGAACGAGTTTGGCATTTTCAGATTGTTTTCATTTCCCGTGTTGTAAATACACGGACGTGTTTACTAAGATTCAGTGTTCTGTCAATGTAAAAATATAATGCTGCTTCTGTTACTGTTGTTGATCAACTGATGTTTATTTTTCCGTGAAGCACAGCTCCATCCGCTGACCTTATTTTTTACAGGCATTGTGTGATATTTACATTTAGCTTCTGTGTTTGATCAAGGGCTGATTAAAGTCTGTTTTCCCGATGTGTTTGTGGAGGTCGCAGTCATTAGAATGAACAATAATATTCATAATTATGGCACGTTTATAATCTTGTGTCTGCCATGTTGATTGGGGGGCAGGCTTTAACATTCCAGTCCTTTAGCTTTGCCTTTTTCGGAGGTCTCCCTTGCTTTACTGATACATTACATAAGCCTTGTGTTGCCAGTCTGGTCATTCTAGGTTTCAGCTGATATGAAATAGCCTCAGCAGAGACCAGTAACGTGAGCATTGTGCATCACCTCATTCATTCACACAGTAGTAAAACATACAGTATTCTTAGAACTTCACAGTATTTACTTGTTTTTAGCCAGGTGGTATTTCCTCTTATTTCAGTGTTTTTAAATACAGGCTTAGGTACTTTTAAATTTGTCTCTTTGGTTTTGCTGCTGTCAGCCAGTGGACATTACTGTTTACTCCTACAGTTCGAGTACATAAAATGCCTGACATTTAATGCTTTAAACCGACTTTGTTATTTTATATTGCATCTTTTAAAAACAACCATACTTGTTGCATCAATGAGATAAAGGTTTTAATTTCTTGAATGTACAATGTTCTGCTTATTGTTTCATGTTCGCATACATTTTTCTTTATCATGTTAAAGGTCCTACCCTGAGATCAGCCTGAGATCACAGTATTTGCCTTTTAAGTCAAAACTGCATCATGTTTGAATGTGCTTGCAGACTAAAGGTGAACTGTGAAAGCGAACCAAATTAAATCAGGTACACTTACATTTACTTTTTACACAGACAGTTGGTTTATTGTAGGCTTAAAGCAAATAAGATTGTTCACTGTTAAAGTTGGTGCTCACAGCATGGGAGAGAAATTTTATTTATCGTGAACTGAGAGGTGAGGCCTGTGATTGTTAGATTGAAAATGACTTAATAAAGTAGAAAAACTAGATTTGCCTCTGTTTTTTTACCCTTTCTTTAACTTTTTTTTAACCTTTATCCAACTTTTTTCATAGGAAAACTAGGTTGAAAACATATTATAGCAGATAGACTTAAAAAGGGTTTGGAGAGTAAATTTAACAGCTATATATTTCCAACCCTGTGTTGATGTTATATTACAGATGTGTCTGATTTCTGTCAAGTCACTTGCTTGTAATGGATATTAACGACTTGTGAAGTAATAAATCTTGGTTGCATACACATGTATGGGACACTGCTGGGAAGTAGCAAGATCCTGTTTCTAATTAATACATTAAATGGAATCAGTGATCAGTGCATCAGCTTACTTGTGTACTCACCAAAACTTATTCTAGCATTTTAGCCAGTATTGAAGCGGTTTCTGATGCTGGTATTAAAAAAAACACTAGAACTGAGTAGGGCATTTCAACAAAATCAATGGTACATTAACTCAAAGCAAAAAGGGACTTTTAACTTATCATTTGTCAGTGTTAATATTATTCTGGATTCAACAGAATCCTTTTGTTTCCTTATGGTACCATTTCAGTTTTTATGTTGTTCAGATAATGTAGCTAACCACTTAGTGATACCTGGTATCTAACTTACCTTACCTTACCAGTGGGTACTTCAAAGATAGTAGCATGACTACATATGTTGCTCTCCTGATGCTGTCTAATATCACTGCAACCCTGTCAAATGTCAGTATTTTTTTTTTTTTATGTAGCTGTAATATCTGTGAATGTATGATCAAATTTCTTTGGGCTGTCCATATCAATGGCTTTATGTAAATTGCAAAGGGCATTTGTTTTACATTCATGTACAAAATGACATTGAACGTCTGTTTCACCCTCAGTGCTCCAGCTGAGTGTGATTTAAGCTGTGTGAAAGTCAGGCTGTCCATCTTGCTAATGTGCTGATCTAAAGGGCAACTACCCTTATTCCTCTTTTTGCACTATGGAGGATAAAACTGGGTGTGCCAACATGCTGGCAAAGTGACGTGTACTCTCCAGTGCTTGGCTACAAATAAAACATGCAACATACCAAATGGAGACTCTACCTTATCTGTGTTTTTTTAATGTGCTCTTGCCTTGAAAATTCATGAAAGTACCTGACTTTAAAAATTACTTTCAAGCTTAAAAACAGAAGCCCTTCAACTATTTTTAAAACCAAAATAGGTCACTCAAATTAATCAGTGTACTTCAGCTCTCTACCTTTCTGCAGCCATTTTCACTGGGAAAAAAAAAGAAAAGCCTTTTTATATGCAGTGTTAAAATGAAGAAGTACCCTATTTCTCTGCAAGATCATGTGGAAAGCACAGGTCTTGAATTTTTACATCAAAACACACCTTGTTTGAATTTCATCACACAAGACTTTGAATGTCCTTGAATGACCAAGTTTGTGTGAGAACCCAAGAGACAGTAAAGAGTTTATTTCCCCTTCATTAAAATGATATCAAGCATGCATCGCATACTGTGAAATTAGACCTGGGCAGAATTTTTTAACTTTTTATTTTATCTGTCTGCCTTTCGGACTACATAGTTTTAAATCTAAGACTTAACGAAAATACACAAAGTATTGGCTCTATAGACAGCGGTCAAATGCAAAACAGTATGGGAAATAAACACCCAAATATTGACCTGTTACGGCTCAGTTCCCAACTGCATTTGTACCTTTTTACAACTTAAAGATTCAACACACAACAGCCTGTGTTTTAATGAAAACATCAAAAAACTGAAAAATCAATTTAAGTTGTATCAACAAATTGGAATAACTTTACAAAGCAATAGAATTTTGATTGCCCTTTCAGTCGTGATGGTTGTGATGAAAAGCATGAGGTGCAGTCAGGAGCTGTCAGATGTGTTTGCAGGGTACGGAGAGCACAGCGTCCCCCCTCTGTCTCTCTGCAGCCTCCCATACAGGTCGTAGCCTCTCCTCTCCTCTTTTGCCCTGTGCCTTAGCTTCCTCAGATACACCTGGTTCACCGCCAAGTGCAGGGAACAGTGCACCTGTGGACACAAGAGGAGAGAATACAAAACACCTTACAAAATACCTTGGCCACCTGGATATGGAAGGAAGCCAAGGATGGAGCGCCAGTTACACAATGTGACATTACACTAGCTACTGCACTTTCACCGACTACAAGCAAATGTTTCAGGAGGCACTTGGCACAAGTACTTCAAAGAATATTCTTTTATTATCAAATTTTACCAACACAAAAAAAAAATCATCAAACAGCCAGCGGCCAATGGACAAATGCAGTGCTCACAGCCAAGTAAAGCTTCCACCCAATAGAATAATCTACTTATTATGTTGTAAAAGGCTTTATTAGTAATAAAGTGTAAAAGCAGTAGTAAATTCAGCTACAGTAAGTAAAAAGATGTGTTATACAATAACTACAACAAAATTCCTAAAGAATTAGAGACAAAACAGAGCTGTCCTATCTCTATAAAGGTACCTCAGTCCTGCATTAACAGCAGGGGGGGACTGCGACCTCAACAATGTGTTTTATGCCGAATAATATGAGGTAACTCTATAAGTAAGCATCTAGTGCTTTTTCCATCTCAAAATTTTGAGAAACAATTTTAGACCTTTCTAGGTCAGAACTAAACAAGCATGTCCCTTTGTCAGAAAGAAACTATTCAAAATTATCTAAAATTCCTTCAGTCCCCTCACTCTGAATCCATTATTTGGGAGGAGGTGGGGGTCACGCAGCAGCATGTGGACGGGGCTGTGTGAGTTGTAGCTGTCCCAGAAGAGCTGCATTGAGGCTTCAGAGAGGTCTAACCCTCTCTTTGTCCTGAGGACCCCCTCCCTTGACATGTAATATAACCCTTGGCAGAGACTCGTAGCGCAGGTGGCCCCCACACTGGCTCCTTATTGGTCAGCTTTTCAAATGGGCATGACTCCATTGTTGAGGCTTTTCTCCAGCCCGTGAGAAAAGTCCTGAGGTCAGCGTGAGACTGCAATTGCGTGCTTGTCTGCAACCATGGCAACCAGATGTGAGGGTTGGTAACCATGGCAATCTATAATCCCTATTCCCTGTAACAGCTGCATGCTAGCTGCACATGTGTTGTAAATTGGTGGTTATTTCTTACATATGTTAATTTATTAGTATCCTGTTATTTGTGATTTGAGTGCATCAGGAAGTGGAAATGAATTTTAGACATTAGCCTCAGCAAGCGACAGGAGAAATAATTTACAAATATTTTGGTGACGTTTCACTGAAAATACTGAAATAGGACTAACTTCATGTTAAAGCAACAGACAAACCTCACACATAAAAAAGGAAAAGAAAAAACAAAACAGTAACAATATTCTCAACAAGAAAAGTAAAAAATATAAAGACGACATTTTTAAGAGTCCGTGACCACACTTAGGTTCTGTGCAGATGATGTCGAAGGAGAAGTTGTTGCTGCTCCTTCAGATCCCCATGTTGTTGGTGAAGTAATGATAGAGCAGACAGGAAGCTGTTGAGTCTAACACCGTGCACCTATGCCCTTTCTCCCAAGATACCGCAGAACGGCAAAGTTATAGGTGGTTGACACTGTATAGGTCAGCTATGGAAGTACAAGCAGAGAAAGGAAAAGTCAGAGCCGAAGGGAAAAGAAGATAAATCCACAACAGTTAAACACTGCAAATAGAAAAATTAAGTTAATATGATAGCAGAAGCCATTTGCGCAACAACTTCTGTAATGGAGCATGCGAGTATAATAGGTGCACCGTTTGCCTGACTGAAAAAACCACCAGACATTACAGCATTATGATGATGTTTGTGTCAGCTGAGAAAGAGGAACAGAGAGCAACAGTACAAAAGTCATCAGTCATGGAGGCCTGAGATGCCTCGCTGCCTACACTTTGAGCGTCACTGAGTCACATGAGCCACAACACTATTGTTGTACCCAGCTGTGGAAGTGCAGCCAAAGTGGCTCCAGCTGAAGCATAATCACTCACCAGAGCCAAGAGAGTGATGCCCGCACCGGCGAAGGCAGCAATGTAGAGGTCATAGGTCATTTGGTACTAAAAGAAAGAGATTTGCATTAATGTTGGCAACATGTTCTCTTTATTTCATGTCAGGCAAATGTGAAATATAATGGCAGGGCTTGAATTATCTCTTGATTCTTACCTCTCTTGTCTTGCAAACAGTGGACAGAGTTATACCACAAGCTTTTCCCGGCACTGCATTCCATGGCAGGAGACCTGTAAACATTCAATTTCTATGTAATTCTGATAACAAAATGCATAAAAAGAGCAAAAAAAACCAACCACCTGTTGGTTCATTTTCAATACTGCTGACTTCCTAACCTTTCCTGTGGCACTCAAAAGGCAACTGGTTACAAATGTTTAAAAAAACAGGTCACAAATAAACAAGTTCATTTATAAATTGGCTAAAACAGCTGGGAACTGCAGATTTTAAGCCAAATTTTCCAAAATATGAGTAAATCAGAGTTGTTGCGAACTATTCTCAGCTGCAAATTAACACACATCTTATGAGCCACTGAGTATTAATGTAGTCTAGACACTGTTTGTGGGATTGCCTCAAAAATACAGTGCCCTTCTTCATGGTAATGAAGGAACATGTCACCCAGTGAAACAGTGCAGCTCATTGTGTGACAAATATGTTTGTTAGCCACATTTGGACTCGATGCATGTTAATGTTGGTTTGTGAGTTTGTCTGTCACTTTGGTCCAGACTGAAATATGTGAACAGCTATTGACTAGATTGGTTGGAAGATTTCATACAGCCAGAGCTTCAATCCCAATGACTTTTGTCATCTGCAGATTCCTCCTCCAGTTCTTTGATTACAGATCCTGGTAAAATATCTCAACTATTGGATATATTGCCATGAAATAGTACCATGTACATACACGGATGTTCCTTTAGAATATATAGGTAAAGAACTGAGTTCAATTAATAATTTGGTCCAAGTTTTGATCAAATACCTGCAGGACTAATGACATTCCCATCAGCCTCAGCATTAGCCTATTTTTGTTTAGTGATACTTATTAACTAACTTTGGGTTGCTAAAGATGGGGAACATCAAAAAATATTATATATGTTAAAACATCAACATGCTAGCATTGTCATTGTAAGCACGTTAGCATGTCGACTCCAGCATTCAGCATCTGTGTCTAGATACAGCTTCACAGAGCTGTGGACTGCACAGAGGAATGGGTTGTGGTAATACTGGCTATTTAGGCCTTTAAAGAGATTTAATGATAACAAGAAAAACATTTAAAAACTATCACCAGACTCATCCTTGGTCTGATTACAACCAGTGTGAGAAGCAAGTCTCATAGTCTGCCATTAATAGTAGTCTTTTTACCGTATTGCCTTGCATCGACACAGAGCTGGTTTATGCTCGCTGGAGTCTCAGTCAGGACATCGATGGTGTGGCAGGTGGCATCCATGTTGTAGAAGAAGTAGACAGGCAGGGCGGAGAAGGCAAACACCAACAGCCACAGCACAGCTAGTATATAAGTCACCACAATGAACTGTTGAAGAAGGGAGAAGAATGAGCATCAGGGTGCATCATCATAATAAACTGATGCACATAAGTAATCTGAGAGAGCGTTTTTATGAGCAGTGACTCACTTAGTGACCACATTACTTTTTTTTCTGATTAGCTCTACTTATTATCTCGTTCTCTGTTCTCCTCCTCATCTTCCAACCACTCAGCTTTCTTCTACTCAACCACTCAAACACACACTGTATGCTTATCTTTGCATGTCCCCAAAGGTTTTTTAGCAGCTTGAAGATTTTCGGCTCAGCACCCACCAGGGAGTGATATGTGTATTAATCCCATCCAATCTCTCCAATCCCCTTTACTTGTCCCACTCTGGGCCCTCTCACCGAGGAGCTGAGGCAGCGGCCACACATGGTGCTCCTGAACTCTCCGAAGGTTTGCTTGGCAGCACTCGTGGTGTAGAAGCCTTCAGCCAACAGCACGATGCAGTAGAGGAAGAAAAAGGAGGCCAAACCATAGATGACATACTGGAAATATTGAATGCTGAGGAGAAGGAAGAAGACAGTCAAAATTCAGGCTTACAAAGAACCTAAGCCTTCTAAATAGATACTACATCCCAGAAAATCCCATGGCTGGGTTGTAAGGATATCATTTTAATTATGGAAAACTCTTAAATTTACAACTCACATGTAGGCGAGAGTGATGTAGTCCTGAAGGTTACGAGCAAAGTAAGTCTCGATGAGCCTCTCTGTCTCTGTGAGCGCCTGGTGCCCGCAACCACAGAAGAGGGCAATGCCAGAGAAACACAGCAGTGTGGCGACCAGGGAGCAGTACGGCACGCCGCCCAAACAGCGCATACAGCAGTCGTAGCAACCTGTTAATGGGGACGCAGCACCATGAAAGTCAGAGCACATTATTAACTAATGCAATATGACGGATAGCACAAGAGAAGGCTGCTTCGATGCAGACCACAATTATGCACTACTGAATGTACAGCAGGTGCTTCCTTGCGTTACCCCGTCCACGCAGTGAGTCAATATGGAGATTTGCTGCAGCCTTTAAAGGGGTCAGCTCATCCAGATGATATAAAACAAATCCAAACGTCACTCTGTTGATGACCATGCCGATAGTTTTAATGCTATTTGCTCTTGTTTTGAGATATCCCTCTTTGAGCTGTTTTTTGCCTTCAGCATAATGCAGTGAAGGGGAATCAAATTTTTTTTCTGTACTGCTTAAAACTAACTTTGGCTTCAATTTAAAAAAAAAATAACAAAAACTTTTTTGATTACGCAAGAGAGGTGAGCAATTCTGGAGAAAGAAAGTGCAATACACGGCCTCACTTCCAGGTCATCAAAATACAGACGACCTGAAAGTGAGACTCAATCAACCATCTTTCCTTAAAATTGCTCACCAGACATTCGGTTTATTATTTTTTAGCCTAAAAATGTTCAGAAATTCTGACTAAATCTACCTCTGCACCTTGGAGACCAAGTGAACATCTTTTAAAAGCCTCATTTTGTTCAATACCCACAGAGATGCAGTTAACAAGACAGAAACCCTCATATTGTCGAAGCAGGATTTTGTGTAATTAGTAGCTAACATTATGAACCGATTATCTAAATCGTCTGTGATTGATTTATTATGGATCAACAAATTAATTATTCAAGTGTTTGAGCATGAGTCCAAAAAATTCAACATCTCTATCTAGATGCTGAATAACAAAGTGCACAATTCACAGAGAAGTTTCCATGACAGGGTGTACAGGTGAAGTAGGTGGATTATCCAGAATAACAGGAATTCATTTTTCTGATGGTGTGAACACCCCATAAAAATTCCATTGAACTGAGGTGGAGCAGAAATCCTGGAGATGGATATCTCAAAACTTCTGCACCTTAACTATCTGCATAGCTGGGAGATTTTATTTCAAAAGATGTCTTGAATAAAAATGGGCTCCTTTCACTTTGTTACCACGGATCGAGCTGCAGCTGCAAACACTTTCCTTCCCTTGGCAAAGCTGTATATTCTCCCTAATAGTCATGTGCTGTTTGAATGGACGCCAAAGGGCCAAGGGCATGGGGATGTGTCTGCTCTGACCCCAGCTCGCACCCTGACTCCATTCACATCCCAGCATGGCAAGTGTGAGAAAAAGGGGGAGGATGGAGTAGAGAGAGAAAGTGAAAGAGAGAGAGAGGCTGCTTTTGTGACTCCAGAGACAACAGTCTTTGTCCCACAGCATTATGGGGGTACAAGGGCCACCAATGTCAAGCAAACAAAGACCAGAGGCACCTCTGTGCTTAACTCACACACACACACACACACACACACACACACACACAGAGACAGACAGACGCGCACATGCACACACTCACAGACTTCCTTCTGGGGAGACACAGGAACAAGACAGTGATAGTGGGGAGCTGTCTGTACTGGAAGAGGATGGAGAAGCAAATCTATAAACAAACAATGCAACTGTGTGCATGTGTGCCATTACACGCTTGCATGCACGCATCCACACAGAGGCACACAATGGGAGCGGACAGACTGTGGCTGGTACCATTACAGTAAACACAGATGGCAGGAGGGTCAAATAGATAGCTCCTCAATTTAACACATCAACAGGGTGTGTGTGTGAGGGAGAGAGAGAGAGAGAGAGAGAGAGAGAGGCAGTGTGTTTAACTGTGACCACTGTCATTCAGAGAGCACAACTTTTTATGATGAAAAGGGAATTTAAAAAGATAAACTGTGTGAAATATAGTTAATGACAAACACAGCTGTATTTCTGAATTAGGTTCCAAGTAGATTACAGCATACAAATAAACCAAAACCTTAAACATCGCACGAATCAATATCAGTCCGCTCGCCGTCAATACACCTTGTACTAATTAACTAATTAATGACATCAACGGTCCGGACGAAGAGCTGAAGTCCCTGTGAACAAAAGTTGCCCACAGTCCCTCGATTGTGACTCAAATGGAAACACAGGCCTCGTTCTTGATATTTTTTTTAAATAGGAAAAGCTGACGCCAAATTCAATTTTGAAAAAAAATATGTGAAAAAGATTGCGAACGAAAGCAAATGGCTCCTTCTAAAAAGTAGTCCTGCCATCTCAAGCATGAAATAAATCTCATAATATCAGTGGAGCATCAGCCGGTGGGTAACCGACCTCTAAACTGACAAAAACACCTAATAACCGCTGATGCCCTCTCACAGTCCCACTCATATCTGTTTGAAGTCGCATTAAACAAACATTAAATTGCATAACATGAAGTCTTCTGTCTGTTTAAAGTTTATAAAGGTAGATTCCAGTGGCTGCAGTTTTCTTACCCATGTCTGGAAGGATGCGTTCAGGACTTGTTGGCTACCGCTGCTGCGTTCACTGCAGCTGGTCTGCTGATGATATGCGCAACTTGTCTGCGGCCCCCGTATATCAATCTCAACTCGTTGTCTGTTCCCCCAACAATGGACAGACCCGCTGATGACTGCGAGAGAAATCTTAAAGAAACAATGTCGCTTTTCAATGAACTTCAAGGCAGAGAATAATGAGGAGGTCAAGGTTCTTTACGCTCGCAGAAATTTCCCCAGCCCATTGTTGACGCATATTGCATATATATGGAGAGAGGGCAACTTGAAACTTCTTATGCAATTAAAACAAAAATGGGAAAGTTATTTTTCACTGGTAAAAAACTAACTTTTGCTTTTTTTGTGAACTGATTATTCAAACTCCCTGGCAAACAGTCCCTTCCTCGCCAAGGCCCTTTACTTTTAATGGCCCATAGCAACATTTTAAGCCTGAAAAATATGCCCAAGAGATAAACAGCTCATGAATCATGCACATGGTCTGTGGGAACAATGAAATGCTGCACTTCCATGGACAGTGAAGGTGATTTTTTTCAGGTTTCATGAACATGAGCCTGTAGAGAGCCACGCTATGCTCACCAGACTCAGAAAAATGTCAGATACTATCAGTTTGAATGAAGTTTCCTAAGTATGAAAGATCTGATACCCCAGCTGAAAAAACTGATAAGGCCTTTATTCTTTGTCTCTGAAATGTGTCCATTTAGTCCTGGAATGTGCCTTTTGAAAGCAAACTTTAAGTGGCATTCACAAACCACCATATATGAGCCAGTCAAATAGTGCCTTTCAAGCTTGATAGTTGAGGGTTGATGAGGTTTTTTTTTTCCTCAGAATTACAACAGCAAGCTTCTTTGATAGGAAAATCATCTCTAGTATTTTAATTGGAATGAAATGTTGTGTCATTTGTGAGCATAAAAACCCTGATGTGTATCTCAGAAATAATCCACTGGGTATTCGGGCCACTGCCAGCTGGTTTCTTTGTCCATGTCAGCTCACGCAAACCCCATAACCGACCATCAAATGTTCAGCTTGAGAGCAAAAAGTAGATTAAAATGAGATGTGCTGTGAGGGGAGCAGGGCAGAGCAGCATGCAGCAGGGAAACATCACTGATCTCAGGCGACCTGACTGTGGCAGAGTGAGAGGCTGTCCTCTGATTCATCTCCACCCTCTGGCCAGAAACCAGAAATAAAGAGCCAGATATGGCTTCATATGTGCCCAGTAGATGGCAGGCTTTCTCCTGCCACAGCATGTGCACAGTAGTAGGCACATAAGGGAGTTTTATCCTCACAGTACTATTTTTTTTTTTTGTTATTGTTGTTGAGAAATTCAATTTTGAAGCATATCTAAACATGCTTCTCCAAAAGGTCCAAAAACCCGGTCTGTAAGAATGTTGGATATATCTCAACCAGGTCAAAAATATGTAATTTGAGCTGCAGAAGCCCCTTTTTAACTGATCTGTATGTATTTTAATACTGGAAGCTGACTTCTAAAGAGGCATCTTAAGAACTATCACTCTAATGCTTTAACATAAGGAATCATCCTTGTGTGAAGATGCTTCTTTAATTTGTAATTCTGTTTTGGCGCTCTCCATTTCCTCTCAGCTAATGTAGTTAGTCTTACAGTGAAACCCCTATTAGATTATTTATTTTTGAGCTGCTGGCTCAGAGGTCCTCAGAGAAACACTATTCATGTTGTACAAGCCTTGTTCTCCACTAGCCAGGTTGTTGTACATTGTGTTTTTACAGGCTCTGACTCGTGACCTCACTCTTTTCCTCTAACTCCAGTGTATCCAGATAGGATCGCTCAATACTTTATGATCCTGTAAAGATTAAAAATATAAAAGTGAAAGCCAAAACAATTGACCTCTTCCTCTTTGTGTAATTGTCTGTTCACAGATTTGTAAACACATTTAATCTAATTCATTCATACTTTATGCATCACTTAACCTGGTTTGATATCTCAATTGTTGCCCCAGCATACAAATTTATCAGTTAACACATGAGAGCAACTGGCTTTTGTGAAGATTTTCTTTTGAACACAGTGTGATTTTACTCCAAACATCTGTCATCAAAACAACAAGCCTGTTGGATTACAGTTGGGTGCAGTGCAGTATGTTTTCTGCCTTCTGGGTGCGATCCAGCGCCATGGGTGAGAGGCAGCGGCATCAGGTAACAGGTGTGAGGTGGTGACTTGAGACGGTGGTGTGCCTTCCCTCTGCTGCCTCTCACCTGTCCACAGCTGCGCTCCACCTCCCGTGATCGTCTCAGAGCTGCTTCTTGAGAGACTTTCATCACCTCCCCAGTGAAGGAACATTAAATCCTTTTGTGTGTCTAAACTCTTTAGACTTCCCATCACTCAGAGTTGGAAATCTGAGAAAGGCCCAATCAACTTAGCAGACCATTACTGCAGTCTTACCGTAGAGATCACGGACAAAAAAAAAATCTCTAAAGCTGATTGTGATGCTGTAATATCTTGCTGTGAAAAGTTCTACTGTAATGTGGCTGTTGCTGTAAATATGACCTGTGTTATTACAGTCATGCATTTTTGTTGCATGAGTAGTAAGTCTTTGTCGGTAACTTGACTTACATATCTGATCATCTTTCCTGGTAACATACAAAATGAAAATGGATTAATTTCTACAGAACTGTGTGTTTCTGTTTGCCGACAAACGTTTGAGTATGCTGTGCATCAGAATGATTCAACAAATTGGATTATTAAAATTCAAGGAGCCTTTGACAAATATTCAGAATGTCTTTAATTCACAGACTGACTTCATCCTTGACACAGTGTGAGTAAGGATTACACACGTTGCTTTATTCTGTTAGTCATCAGAGTAATATTTGTCTTTGAGCCTGAGTGGAATCTCATTCTCCTCAATGTGCCCCCTTTTGTTCTGTTGAAGACTTCGTCTCCTCTGTTTCAGGTATAACACAGCTGTCACCACAAGCAAGCATGCCGATGCCAGAAACATTCCCAGACCGACTAACAGTGTCAGCTGTGCAGATCTTGTGTCCTCCACCTCACAGATGGGGGCCTTTGAGGGGGTTCGAACCAAGTCAGGTGTCCCCATCCAGGTGGGCGCCCTGTCCAAGTGGCAGGGCTCTATGCTCTCATTGACCAACAGATTAATCCAAACAGTGGTATAAAGCGGAGCTGGTTTCCCTCCATCTCTGACCACAATGAACAGGTGATGCATTCCCAGGTCTTTTTGTAAAAGTTGCTGAGCTACAGTGATGTTCCCTGACCTTGAATCCACCTGGAACGGGCTGCTGTTTTGCACCGGCTCTGGCGCCACAGCAGTGTACGTAATCTCCGAATTTAACCCTGAATCCTCGTCAATTGCATAGATTTTTGTCACCATGGTGCCTGCAATAGTTTCTGGAGAGACAGTCAGGCATGAGGAGTTGCTGCTGGGAAGGATCACTCTTGGCTGATTGTCATTGATGTCCTCCACAAAGAGAGTTACCCTGGCAGTGGAAGTCAGAGTGATCGGGTGCCCATGATCGCTGGCCAGCAGGTAGAGTTCGTAGCGGTCCTCCATCTCACGGTCCAAGTTGGTGGTGGTGTGCAGTGTCCTATGGGTGTTATCTACAACAAAAGGTCCACTGCTGTTTACAACATGCATTTCTATGTTCCCATTCTCCCCTTCATCAGGGTCTGTCACCCCTAGCCCCCCTACCTGAGCGAATGGTGGTACATTCTCAGGGATGAAAAAGATGAAGTGAGGGGTTAGAAAAACAGGTGCATTATCATTCTGGTCCAGAACACGGATGAATACCGCAGCGACAGACTCCAAGGGAGGAGAGCCGCTATCTCTTGCAAACACAGTGAGTTTGTGTACATCCTGCTGCTCCCTATCCAGAGAGGCTAACACTGACAGTTGACCCGTCATGGGGTCAATGTTAAAGATGCAAGATGTGTGTTTGTCCAGCCTGTAGGTCACCCTGCCGTTGTATCCACTATCTGCGTCTGACGCCGAGACCCGAAGCAGTGATGTCCCTGGCAGGTTGTTTTCCTCCACCTCCAGCTGATAGTGAGACTGGAGAAAATGTGGAGCATTATCATTGACATCTGCCACCATCACCCTGATCACACGCCTGGACAGAGTGATCACAGTCCCATCAGCTGATCTACCACGCACTACCACAGAAATATGATGTTCCCTTTTCATCTCATAGTCTAGAGGCTTTGATGTGGAAAGCAGATATTTGCCATTCTGTGGGCTCAAAGTGAAAGGCACTTCGCTGTCAAAGGCGAGAGCTGAGCCTTTAAAGCTGCTGTCACCCTCAAGCTCTAAAACAGCTAAGACGGTGGGGGGCTGGTTCTCTGGTAACACCATAGTCTGGTTTTGATGCTCTGCTATGAACCCGATCTTGATCGTCAGCTCTTGGTTCGCCTTGGGGAGCACGGATACAGTTACCTGAGTGTCTGCTGGGGGGCAGTGATGGCTGCTAGCTAACACTTTCAACAGCACCTCCTCTGCCTTGTCACTCTGGAGGTCCTGTGTTAGTCTGATGGACCCAGTGAGGCTGTCGAGGCTAAAGAGCTTCTTGGCTCGCTCAGAAACCTTGGGACTTAAGGAGTAAGCGATGGCAGCATTCAGGCCTGAATCTGGGTCTGTGGCTTTGACCTGAGCGACCAACATGTTCTTCGGGGAGTCTCCAGAGATGGTGACATGGCGGGGGCTGTCAGAGCTAAAGCTTGGACAGTTGTCATTAACATCTGTCACTGTGACTATTAAAGTTGCTGTAGCACTTAAAGGGTTCGAGCCACAGTCTGTGGCCACCAGGGCCATTTGATACAGGTCCCGAGTCTCCCTGTCCAGAGCCGTTTGCACGACCAGCATGATGACAGATCCGTCCCCCCCGACTTTTAAACTGAAAACTCCATCAGAATTTTCTAGGTGGTAATGCAGCTCGCCATTGTATCCGGCATCCCTGTCCTGAGCCTGGTCATCCAATAAGAAACTGGTCCCCACAGTCACGTCTTCAGACACCCTCAGGTGTATCTCGCTGTCTACGAAATGAGGTGCATTGTCATTGATGTCTTCTATGATCACAGGGAACTGTATAAGGTCTCCTGGGGGCCCCACGACAGCATTGTGTAGAATAATGCATTCCTCAGCTTTTGTCTCCTCGGGGCACAGGGCCTCGCGATCCATCTTTTGCTCAGTGGTGTAGAAATTCCCTGTGTTTTGGTCCATCCACAAATACTCCTGGGTCAGGAGCTGGTACGGAGGTGGAAAGTGTTCACTAAGTGACCCGGCAAGAATACCTGGCTCCTGTTCCTCAGGGATAGAAAACCAGACAGAGCCACACACGATCTGCCGGAGATGGACCAAAAGCAGCAGATTCTGATGGGAGAAGAGACAAACTGTGAAACTTTTTTAAGCACCAGTATTTATGGTTTTGGTTATGAATCGACAGTCTTTTTATAGATATGCATAGAGGTTTTTGTGGTGGTGATAACATTCAAATACCATGCCTCAGTGACCTCTTTTAAAAGCAAACAACTGCACAATGAAGGTAACGTGATGCCTCTCAATTATCTTCAACCAATTACCCTTACACGCAAACAAAACACACACACACAAAGCAAATAACAAAACATGTGCTTGGCATTACTGTCCAAAGAAAAAAACCCTCATTTAAAAAGATTTGTGTGTTTCTTAACATTTTTTTTTTTTAGTTAAAAGGTTCTGAATGGCTATCATTTTTTATGTAACCCCAAAGCTCTTTAGTGCTTCTCCAGGTGCTGTATCACACACTCAGTGAATTTATTTTTTTTTAAACTGCACACTATAAGTCATTCCCCCCTTTTACTCAATCAGAGACACTGAGACGGTAATTTGATACCATTAGACTGGAAAATCCTTGCATTGCTTTTAACTCACTGACCTGCAACAGTCCAGCCAGGTTCATATTATCAGGAGTCCAATGGCCCATCGCCCTCATGCATGTTAGCCAAGTTCCCCGGCAGCAAAATGAGCTCTGAGGACAGAGGCAGCAACCTAAACCTGCACAGCTGAAGGCATAATTCATTACATGCTCCTCCTTCAAACACTTACCTTGCGTGCCAGACTGACACACTAGACGGCAGAAAAACAACTGGTTTACCTGCATGAGTTGAATACATGTTTTTGGAGCAACTCAGGCATTTCTAAAGAAAGAACAATGAGTAAGTGCTTTGAGCTCATCTTTCCTCTGAGCTATACGTGACAGGATTAATGTGCTGATAACAAATGTGCTTACACATCTGCTTTTACTAGCACACCTGCCACCTGTTTTTTTTTTTAACTACTTCATAATGGTTTAATGACTTCTGAAATATGTTCAAGCTTCAGAAACTTTATTTTTATTTTGCAAGCACGACAAATTTGTCCTTGCATTAACCTCAAATGATACATTTGCATTTAAGACTCGTGAAATTGTTGCACTGTTCTCTTCTGTCCAAATGTCCAGAAGCCTCTAAAACCTTGGAGATCTAGTCTTCATAACAAAAACAAAACAATAACAATTACTACATTTATTTTACAGCTTTAATTATTTTGTAGATTCAGATTCCTTGTAAAAAATATCGTGCATTTTTACCCAAGAATATATTGAGTAATTAAAATTAGCCACACGTCTATTAGCTACTACATAAAAATAACACTAAATACACTACACATGTTTCAAATATAACAACATATGAAAGTATATTCTTCTAGTTAGTAAAGCAGCTGTTGTGAACAACAGTAGGAACATTTTCGGACATGTTTGCTGTGATGGAGATGTTTAGATTGTGGTTATTACTTAACTTCACTGAGAGTACAGCTTCTGGAAAAACATCCAAGTCTCCTGGACCCAATATTGCATAACAGAACCAACAGACTTGGACAACTTCTGTGGTAGTTTTAAGAGAGGGACCCCTGTCGACGGAGCAGAGTACTGCACAATTTACAGCAGAATCATAACATTTAAAAGTGCGCTT
>JAQMCX010000058.1:9843644-9860622 GCA_029814765.1 Acanthurus leucopareius | reverse complement strand
GTTATTACTTAACTTTACTGAGGGTACAGCTTCTGGAAAAACATCCAAGTCTCCTGGACCCAATATTGCATAACAGAACCCACAGACTTGGACAACTTCTGTGGTAGTTTGAAGAGAGGGACCCCTGTCGACGGAGCAGAGTACTGCACAATTTACAGCAGAATCATAACATTTAAAAGTGCGCTTTAGACACGTGGGATGAGCTCGTGTTTTATACTTAAGTGCTCCTTATTTAAATATGTTTGAGTAGACCTAATGAGTAACCCAGAGGAAAAATTGGCAACAAATTCATCCAATCACCACCAATTTTCTAAAATTAACTTAATATAGTAATAAAGTGCATCTGTAGGCCTGTTTTAGTTTTACTTCTTTAACAAAACTTTACTCAAACTCATGCAGAGCAGGAGAATGAGTTTTTAAGGTTCTGTGTAAAGTTTCTTCACAAGCTGCTTGTGCCCAAACAGGATTAATCTCTTAAATACTTAACGAGTAACTTTTGAAGTCTTATATTAAAAGCATCGTGGAAAACAGTTTCCCTCGACCTGACTTACATAACGGTTTCTTTCGGTCTGTCTCATTTGCGTACGGTCCCCCCCTCATTCAACTTTCCGCCTTCTTTTTCCAGTTACAGACTTCTGAGGTTTCTCTGCCTCACGATTGGCTGCTCGGGTCCGCCGGCTGAGCGGGTGTGGAGGGCTTTATAACAAACTGCTGTGGCTGTCAGCTTGTAACCCGTTCAGACACACAGCAGCTTGGTGGGCTTTTCACTGCGCAAACATGTCCTCAGACAGTAACACAGGTGAGTCCGACAACTATTTGAGTCACCTATACTAACCTCTTGAAATGTCACACTTGCCTAATCCTTTTAATAAATTAAATAATACACGCCACTGAGACTTTGAGTGGTTTTGTAAATCGTATGCTTTGACTTTATATGCTTTTTACCTCATGTTCTGCTATTTTAAATATAAATGATAAATTATGCATTATAATTTATGATAAGACCTTCAATCTTTTATCTTAGAACTTCTGGTCTCGTGTCGTTCTTTTGTGTTTTTATATTTTTCTTGAGATCCTCGAACCTTTCGCCATAGCTTTCCAATACAGACAGTTAATGCTTTATTTAACTCATATGGGCCTAAAAAAAATAAAAATAAAAAAATAAAGTTTTGTGATGAATTGGTGGGTAAACTGATGTGATTTCATCCCATTCTGCTTCAATAATTTTGTGACTGTGAATTCATTCAGGAAATGGCCAACAGTGTTGCTTTATTGCAGCCCAGGGCATAAAACTTAGACTTAAAATGGAATATTTGTTTATCACAGTTTTACAGGCTGTTAGATGTTTTATTTGCCTTATGGGCTGTTAGGTTTATTATCACACATCAAGCTATTTGATACAACCCACTGACATAAAGATCAACTCCAGGTTTTAGGCTTTAAGCTTTTATTTAATCTAATTCTTTCCAAGAATGTGTTTGTGCCATTATTTATTTTTTTTATATTGAAGATCTCTGAAATGTTTGTTATATTTCACATTTAATCAGAGCTTTAAAACATTATAGTTTGCAGTACCGCCTTTATTTTTCTCTCTGGTTTAGCTTGAGACAGTCTCAACATTTTCTTTCAGTGGAGTAATCTGGTTTCTCTCCAACTGCAGTCACATTTTCCGCAGACTTGGAGCACGAGCTGGGCGAGTTGCTGCAGGAGTTCCGGGATGTGGTGGAGGAGCTGAAGGCCCCTTCTGGAAGAGGATCTCATGCTTACCAGCACGTCCTTGTGGAGGCCAAAAGTCGCACAGGGCTGGGGGACGACTGTGGAGTAGAGGACTCAGATTATGGTCAGTGACCTAAACTGAGAGAACAATGTAACTGTTTTAAAAATAATGTGTGCTAACACATTGTTCAGAGGGTGTGGGGGGTGTTAAGACATTACTAAGTACATCATGTGCTTGTGGGTGAGGTTGCACATAGTCCCCTTCTGAGCCCATTTATTCACCCAAACTGCAGCTTGACACTTTTAATATGCTTGAAATTATCGGTACAGGCAGATTCATCCTTTTATATCTATATTAAAGTGATTATTTCACTTATGAAAATACTGTCACTGTGCACTGAAATGAACTGCACTTATGGATAACCCATTGTCTGTAATTGTCTGGCTTTTCTTGTTGGTGCTGCTGTTGTGCGTTTGTCAACGTTTATGAGATAAAAGAAGAAAGTGTGTTTTTCTGCTCCCATGCGTCGTCATTATTCAAAGTATTTTGGCCCCCTAATGTTTCCAACAGGCGCAGTTCTTTCAAACAGACAACACTCCCGAGTCACTAACAGCCAACATGTGTTTACCTTCATTTTTACTCTATTTTCATTATGTGCACATCTCCTGCATTGTGTTAAATTCATTGCTATTGTTGTTGCTGATCATTTGCATGGGCCGGCCTCAGTGCTCGTCTTCTGTTTATTAAATCCGCTCACTCCCCTCCCTTGTTGTCTCCTTGCTTCCCCCCAGGCAGCGAAGCTTCTCTGGGAAACAGTTTGAACACCAGCGAGGAGGAGCTTCACACAGCAGGCATAACGCTGGCACCGAAAGGTACTAGAGACTCTCACAAGCCCATCAGCCCATCTCCATCCAGATAGCCCCTCGTTCTTGCAGTGATCACTATCGCTTTTTGCTCTGATCACTATCACAGCCACACAAAAACTCCTCTACATTAGGCTTGGAGCTCTTTTGTTTTTACACAACAAAGCTCCTGCCGCTGTGACTGAGACGTCTCAGCCACCCCCACCCCCCCCTCTCCCTGCTCCCCAAGTCTCCTGCAGGGGTTATTTGTGCTGCTGTGTTGTGTGCAGAGACTGGCTCAGGTGTGTTTAAATGACACAGACTGCCGTTACATCTCAATGGAGGAAAACAAGAGTGCATCCAGGAGGTGTTAACACAGAATACCTTCACATATTTACAACATGTGTTCTTGTCGGATTTAAGCTGGTTTTATACCACTGAAGATCAGTTTTATCTCAGTTCGAGAAATTTTTTTTGCCAGTCCAGAAGCAGTTTGGTTCGTCTGTACAGTAATTCTGGGACTTAGATTAGTTTTCAGCTTCTGGTCCAAAGGAAATACCAGTGTACTGAGCCGCATTTCTCCACAAAAATGTTCCACTGCTGTTTTTTTCTCTACAGAGTTTCTCAAATTCCTTTTCTCTCTGTTCCCTCTCTGCAGCCAAACTGGGAGACACAAAGGAACTTGAGAGTTTCATCAACATGTTGGACCAGGAACTTGCAGGTACATATTTAAAAGAACTGAATCTTCTTTTACTCAGTTTTTTCTTTAGTCCTTTTGCACTCAAGCAGACAATGTGTAATGCTGGTGCAGAGTGACACTGACAGAGTGCATTTAAAAGAAGAGTGTGTAGTAGTAGCCACTTTGTTTTTATCCTGTGCTACCAGCCCCCTCCCACTTTATCTCTGAGCACCTCTTGTGTGTAAATGCCATGTCTGGGGACTCAGGTAGACTATCAACACGACCTTTAGTGATAATAGCATACTTGACTACAAGAGCATCATGCTCCTGCTATCAGCACTAAAGCAGTGGTTTTTCAAAGGCCCGTGAACACCTGCAACAAACCGCAAAGAACAAAACCTACAGCTTCTACCCTCAGTCGTCTCGAAGCAGAGAGAACTAATGTTACAAATTAACTTCCTCTGTATCTTTACAGCCCTCACTTACAAGTAAATGGAAGTTTGTGCATTTGTAAATATGCCTGTCTGTGCTTGTTCTCTTATTCTGACTCCTCATCCTTCTCTTCCTCTTTCTATTTTTGCAGAAATGTGAACAGAGAGAGAAAGTGAGCCATGTAGATGGGGTGGGAAAAACAGGCCGGGGGCGACACGGCTGGCTACTGCCGAGCAGGCAGGCAGATCTACACCAGAGCAGATCTGAGGGAGCGAAATGCTCCCCTGGCTGCTCCGTGGGAAAAGGTTAACATCAGAAATTAAAAGGGCACTCCATTCCAAATGCAAGAACACCCTCAGACCCCTGGCGACGCCGCGTCCAGCCAGCAAGACGACGGCCCCGCAGCATCAGATCCAAGATGTGTGACATATTCTCCAAACTAGACGAAGCTTCCATCTGTCCAGGAAGAGAGAAAAAAATGCTGCAGAGAATATAGAAAGCATACTTCATGCCGCATTTAAATTCCCTTAAGTGCTGTTCCAGTAAAGGCCCCGCATCCTCAGTGCCGTATTTTTCAAGGTGGCTGATTTGATTTGATTGTTTAAATTAAAATTAAAGATGGCACTAAAATAATATAGAGTCCAACCTGTTCACATCTGCTGTGTCATATCAAATGTCTTTTATATGCCAACTTATCAAGTGTACAGTTCTTGTTAATATTCTTATTTTAAATATAAATAGTTGTACAGATGAATGCACATATAAAATAAAGCCAAATTTTGATAAACATTGTGTTTTTGTCTCTTTATATATCCATAAAAACAATCTAATCTCATTCTGGACTGAGCGCAGGGAGACTGTCAGCCTCGCTGGCCACATCTGATTCTGTAGACAGACACTGTGCTGAGAGCCTTTTATTTTTCTAAAAAACACTCCTGACAGTACCAACAACAAATTATATTCAACGTGCCTACACCTTCTCTATCCCCTTAAATTGACTGTTGCTACTGTCACACCACATGTCTCATGTGCCCCTCTCCCATTCTTCTTTGTTTGTACCTATGCTTCCTGTATGTCTGTTCTGATTTGCTTTGAGTTTCACTTCTGCACCAAATCCGGAAAACCACAAATTTAGCTCCGACAGCATATGAGGACAGCTTAAAAAGGAAATGCGTCAGTGGTGCTGTGAGGAACAATGCTCATTTAGAGTTTGTTCTGTAATTCTTATGCGGGGGCTTTGACTCTGCTAGAAGTTATTCCCACAAAGAGGAGCTTTAGACACAAGGAAGGAAATTGTTCTGATTTGTTTGAGTCGCCTGTAAAAAAGAGCATCTTAGCAGTTTCCTTGCTTCGACTTTTCCATCATGGTTGTGTTTATATTCTGGTGTCATTTGAGTGTAGTACAGGCCCTCCGAGTCTAATCCATTCACAGGTGTCTCCTCCTTGTTGTCAGAGTAACACTGCTTAGAGAAACAGACAAGGTCGGGGTGAATGTTGTGGTTGTAAAGTGGGATTTCTCACTTCTGACTTGTGACTTTAAATTGAGTGACATCAGCATTATAATCCTGCTGAAGTATGCAAAATTATATTTAGTCCAACGCAAACGTGGCAGATGTGAGTAGAGGATGATACTGAGGAATGAGGAACAGCCACAACATCTCTGATTTATTTAGTCACACAGCTTTTTCTAATCACACACATGACTGTGGTTTCAGGGTGATGGAAGGTGAGGGAAAAGTTTTATCCTCCTGGAAAGAAAGATGTCAGAGTCCAGCAGTTTATTGAATTGTCATTGTTTTCTCCTTAAAAATCCCTCAACAGCTGGCTGATATGACTTGACATCTGCACCACCGGCCTCGGTGATGTATTATGGATAGACAGCTTAGGTGGAGCTGCTTTCTGACATCACGTCAGTGGCAGAGACCAAAGGAAGGAAGACTGGACATTTAAGATACTGCTCCTTCTCTGTTTACGTCTTATTAAAAGACACTTTGTTCAGGAGGTTCACTGCTATGATCTCTGGCCAACGATTTAACCCTGCTGACTGGGATGAAAGCTGGCTGGGGAGAGAGGCAGAGAAGAGTGTAGTGGTGAGAGTAAATGAGCTTCAGATCTAACATTACTGTAGCAAAGTAATGCAAAGAGAAACAGTGGAAACAGAAGGAGACAAAAAAGGGAAATTGAGAGTACTCAAACAATAAAGGAAGTACACAGGGGTGGTATAGAGTAACCTGCTTTGTTTGTATTGTCTGTTCTACTTAGAGAAAAAGGCGATGATGACTGATTGAGGCCACAGCTGTTCAGGATAGTTGCAGACAAAGTTGGCTTTGATATGATGGAACTTCCCTTGCAAACGAAGGGCACGTCCTGTTTTCAGAGACTGAAGGCAAGGAATTGCAACAATGCAGGAAATGTGGAGTACAGACGAAACCGATAGGCATTTATTGGAAATCGTCTTTTGTCCTTTTGTGTGCATTCAGAGTAGGTTTTTGATCTGCAACTTGAGTCCAGTTGCCTTGTTTTTTGACTCTTCATGATAATCATGACCTGGACGAATGACAATCTACACAGACTTTTTGATCTGTAGCTCTCTGTCCTGCTTGGTACTTGACATTGCTGCCACACTTACCTGCTCTAATCTGCATTGTCATTTCATTGCACACGAAAAGTCACTGGCAGCTAATTATGCTGTATGATCTTTATTAGATTGCTCTTCCATGAGATCTGATGTAATAATATCAGTTTGTCTTATGGGAACACCTCCCCATTGTTCAGCTAATTACTATGAGACCGCTTTTTGATTGGCAGCGCACTGAAATAAGAGGCCAATATGTCAGCCGGTCGTCTTGTTTAGATAACAGACAGAGTAAATGATGAATGAACAGAGTTCATTAGCTGGTAAATTAAAATGAATTGACTTTATGATGAGACAGTGGATGGGCTTGAGAGATGAAGACATAATAAATATGTTGCGCCCCTTTCCGTCCTCACCTATAGGACCGAGGCATCTTGGTAATAAATGTCACATAGACTTAAAATCTCCACACACAATGCTGGTTTGTTTTAAGCTAGTTAGCAAGCTAATGAAGATGTAATTGAGTATAGCAGAAAGGAGACACTTGTTATTATCAGACAATGAGTAAATGAAGCAGAGATATGGCCTGTGCAGCGAGGCTATCATGGCCGAGATGAGAGCAGCATGCAGAGCACGCAGTCTTCTGTCATCTGCCTGATGAGAGACCGGAGCGACGCCTCTCCCCTGAGAGCTCCCCAAATGGTCCAGGCTAACAACGCTCTCCCAAGGAATTAGCTGGCTCAACCGACCAACACACACACACACACACATTACCCAACCATCACAACACACCCGCACACACACACACCATACTGAATTGTCAGATTCTGAGTCGGTCTTGCATAACTGGGGCCAGTCTCTGAGCCCGGATCAAGGACTCAGATCACTGCTTTGTTATTCCTGCACAACTTACCAAAGGCAGAATGAGGAGGCTGAATCATTTAGGGAGCTGGTGGTGTGCTTTGAAATAATGCTTTTCATACGACAACATTTCAAAGTTGTGTGATAGATTCATGTGAACAATAAATACTATAATCATTTTTCCCTGATGTTGATGTAATAACATAAGGGGGCAGGACAGTACATGCTGGTCTGATCAGTTACAGCTTCATTTTTTTTTTAGTCTTGTGTCTTTAGGATGTCAGTATCAGTCTGTTAGTGATTGGTCTTTTGCTGCACTATTTTGCTTCTTACTTAAATATCTCAACATCGATTGGCTCAGTGTCAAAAAATTAGCCACCACAGGCATTTGTCTTCTCTAAAAATGAATTGCTGTGACCTCTTGCTTTTTATTTATATCTTACTTTGATTTTAAACTTTAGTTTTTTTTTGAGCAAATACCAAAATAGTGACTTTCTCTTCAGCCTTAGTTGTACTTTTGTGTTTGCTTAAACCCCTCATAATTTTAACAGAAGCTGCTCTCACACGTGAATTTTAAGCAATGTCTGATCTGGTTCACGTCAACGTACAACAACAACAACAACAACTACAATAACAGATATTCCAATTCAGGTATTAGAACCGAATTAGAGCTAAAAACAAGAGAAATGATGCAACTCTAAAAAGTAAGCTGTTATTCCATAAAACAAATAAAGCCTAAGCTCTAGACATTTCATTGGCATCTTACCCATCCTGTTATATCTGGTAGTTTCATATGTTAGCATGCGGGTGTTAGCAGTGAGCTCAGTCTAGCTAAGTTTAAGCACAACTTTATAGTAACCAGAACTGCTGTGGTCTCCAAATGCTGTTATGGACATGATAAATTTAGTGATACCCTAGTTTTTATACAAATTGAAGATTATTCAGCATTTTTTGTGTTTATTAACTTATTTCGATTTAGCAATTTATTATTATGTGTTTTTTTCTGTGCTGTCAACAAAAACTCCATATATAAACAAACCTTTTATGGGATTAGAAAACAATAGTAACCCTAACTGCACTGTTGATCCTAAAGTGAAAAAAATGCAATATTGAACTCATTTAGGACAAAAAGAAATCACTAGTCCTTCTTTGTAAAGTCATTAGTATGATGGAAACATTTTAGCGACTTATTTGGATTTTTGAGGTCGCTGTGACGTAAATCCAAGTCTCAACCTATGGCTAAGCATTTCCTGTTTTGCCCTCTGACTCCCTGGACCTCATTGTCTGGACCAGGAAACCAGTGTAATTATTTTCAGAGGAGTTCATTCCCAAAGAATGTGACTCATCCAGCCTCCTCTGGACTTCAAATGAGCCATTACATCACTGCTGACTGGGGATTTTTTGACTCCACTTCACCCTTCCTCTTTCAACTCAGACAGGCAATTTACTAGAATTCATTACGGAAACTCAAGCAAACAACATAAAAAATATCAAAGGGCTCAAACATAGTTAAAACTCCAGTCTTGCATTATGGAGTTATGCGCTAGTTATATATTGAACACTTGTGAGAAATGGGAGTAAAAACAAGCCGTGAGAGGATGTGAATGCGTGAGTGAAAGTGACAGTGAACATAGTTAAGCAAATGCCACAGACAATCTAGCAGGCAGAAAAACACTGTTCTTTATTAATATGCACAAAGGTAGCAAGGTGTCAGTCACACAAGGAGGTCTTTGTGCATCTTTACAGCTGCGAACGTGTTTCAAGTGTGTTAGTAGGTTGATTAGAGTAAATAGACACAAACGCGTCAGTCAGGATTAGACTGAATGTATTTCATGCAGTGTGTGAAAAATCTTTCTGATATTTCTAATCAATTAGTTGACATTATCTGACGGTAAAACAGGCGAGTTAAATCCATTTTGAAAACAAACTGTGCGAAAGTGCATTTGTTTACAGTTTATATTATGTGTAAACCCCCGCAGACAAATTGACCCGCATTTTGAGATGCAATGAATTCAAACTCGACTCCCATCGGCAAAACTATACATATTTAAAAAGAATTCTATAAAAGTTTAATAAGGTCAGATACTTATAAAACTTTATGATTAAGTATTAACAATATCTGGGTCTATTTGGGTAAAAATTGCTATGCAAACATCTACTCAATTTGTCAGAAAAAATGGAGAATTCACTGCACAGGACCAACATTTAGGCATCACTGACAAATGAATGTCTCTGCCTCTCGGGGTAAAAAATAGGCTTAACTTCAAAGACTGTTTCCAGTATTTCACAGAAAAAAAAAAACTGCAGATTTTTTTGGAGTAAGCTCAGATATTGAAGTCAAACTCACACTGTATTTGATCTAAAAGATCTGTGAAAAGCCTGGTAGCCTGGATTAGCACTTAAGATCAAATTGGTGTCACTGAAAGTCATTGTAATGTGATCTAAGTGATAAGATACTTTCAGGAAGTCCTCTGGGAGTCGTCTGTAGACTGCACCGGAGCAGCACAGGCCAGCAAGCTCAGACACCAAAGGTCCACTGATGCAACCTTCCCCTGCCACCAGTAACTCACATCTGAGAAAGGCATTAGTGGACTGCCATCTGATGGTGAACTCCAGCTGATGCAACTGAGAGATAGCGCCGGTCCTGGCCTCAGCTGGCGAAGAGCGACTTTGCAAAATAGCTCTGAATCTGTGAGATAATGCCGTGAAAAATGAAAGCAGTTAGAGAAGAAATGAAACATCCCAGGAGTTGTGATTCTTGTCATGAAACTTTTTTTTTCCCCATTCAGTGATAAGAATTGAAACTAATAGTAGAAAAAAAAAAATTAGCCATCAAGCAGCATCTCATGGTAATAGGGTTTTCTGGACAGGAAACAGGATAGAAACAGTGTAGGGGCTTAAAATGTGCTTGTTTCCTGCTGTTGTTACTTCCCTTACACACAGTGGGAGCACACAGGCTTTAGTCTCAGCAGCCTCAGTGGTATCTCAGGGCCATCCGTCTTACAGGGGGCAGATCATTATGTAGTCGACAGGCAGCTTTAGGCCGGGGGCAGGTGGGACTGCTTGTACCAGATGAACTATAGGCTGCTACTGTTCTTTACTGGACCACCAGCCCCTTTTTACTGCTGAATAGTACATTACACTTGAGCTTGCTCCAGTCTCGCAACTCTGCCACAGTTTGTTGCACACAAAAAAAAAAGCTGCATTTAAAGGATCACATTGCCTTTTTTTAAATTTTACCTACAATTCTCATTTAAAAAGACCAAAAACTGCAGTGTTTTTATCCTGCTAACAAGTGCTGTCTGCGTTACCACAGCTTGTAGCTTACGCCTCTGTGCCACAGGACTCCACTGCCTTCCAAAAACCATTAAAAACGCATAAAATGGTCATACCATCGGATGATACTCCAGTTTACTTTGAAACAACTCTGCAGCAGCGTTTTCTCTGGACGGCAGCTCCACATTGGCACACACGTCACAGAACAAGCTGGTGGCTGTGGCTCCTTGCTTTGCTAGTTTGACGAGCTTTGAGGAAAAGAGCTGCACTGTCTGTGTTTATTGTAATTAGAGAATATGTCACCCAATGTACCAGACTGACTCTTGTTTGGCTCTTTTCTCTGCGTTTGTAATGTTTTTTTGATGACAGTGAGTTCAGCTGCACTGAGGCACATGCTACATCTGGCTGTGGCATCGCAGTCAGTGCTTGTTAGAAGGATGAATTCATTGTTGGTTTTGGTCTGATCATGAGATTTGTTGATGATAACAAAAAAGATAAAATATGCTGGCCTCATCCTTTAATGCAAAAGCTGCCTGTTTTTTTTTGTTTTTTTTTTCTAGAGGATACAGCACTTAAAAAGATGTTCTTGTGGATTGCAATGCTCTCTCTATAATCATTTTGTAGGATGAAAAATATACAAAACACTATTATCAGCATGAAACTTCTTGGTCTCACGCCGGCGGGAAATGGATGCCATGTTCTATATTCATGAGAACCACAATAAGATACAGAAAGAGTAGATATTTTATTTTGATTACTCCAGTTTGCGCGACTATAAATACATTCTAGGGACAGAAACATAGAAGTAACAGGGCTTCTTAGGAATCTGTACAATGACACTGAAATAACAGAGATTTGTCATGATGTATTTGGGCTCAAAGACCATTGGTTTAGTTCATTTCATCCCTTAGGTTTTGTGAAAAATGTGTTAGATTATGAGTTTGATGCCATAAAAGCTGCAGTGCATGATACTCCTTGTTCATAAAATCTGTAACATATACCAGTGATTCGTCTATGCTCTGCAGGGAAAAAAGAAAATTGTCAAGAGTGCATTTTTTTGCATGGAAATAATAGATTATTGATGTTTTGACAAAATGCAAAATGATTTCCCTTTGGAGAAAAACAGGCTATTTAAATTTAAAGTACAAGAGTTTTGGTTCAGTGACTGGTTCTACTCTACTTCCCAATAAGTAATATTAATTAACTTCTTAGTCTTCAGAGAAACATAAAAAACTCGAGAAAAAAATAGACCCTCAAATAGTTACAAATGAGCAAATAGTCCAGATTATGGCACTTGCAAAGCACAAGAAATAGAAAATAGGCAAGTCATGTCTAGACGGAGGTAGAGCTGCTCAGATTGCATTCAGTGCGAAGGAGGATGAAGAACTGTGTGATAGAGGAAGAGGAGAGCAAAGTCAAATGAGATGCGGGAAGCGAGAGATGAGGGTGATGGAGAGGGTGAGAGGAAATATATGTAACAACATGTTCGCTGCAATAGAAATAAAATTCCCAATATCTGCAGACACATACTGCACAGACGGACACCCACGGACTCTCTCACACACACACACGCACACACACAAACATAGACACACACACAGACTCACACACACCTGCTGCTCTTTCCCAGCGGGTGGCACTGTGTAATTTGGCACATCCATTTTCTAGGCTGGGTTTGTCTTCAGTGCTGTCGAGGCAGTCACAAACCCCCATCGGGATATTCCAGCCAATCCTTGAATGATGTCACTTTCGAAACACACTCAGTGAAGTGCAAACAAATCTCGACTGCGGAGGAGTGTCTGGCTCGTAGCTGTCCCATTTTTCTACAGGTGACGATTTTTGTCACGAAGGAAGTTGGGACTAATTTTATCGAGCCTTCAGGTGCCTGACTGAGGAAGGAGTTTGACCCTGTTTTTTTTTTTTCTTGCAGTACAACACCAACGCACTTTCCACGGTATTTTCCTTTCAGTCGGGCTCTTAATTATGTGGCTTTTTATGGGGTCATGTATCCCAAACTCTGTCCCTGAGGCCACCAGGTCTACCACTGCCAGTTCTCAGTGACATCTGCTCTGCTTTAACGGCATATGGGAAAATTACATGGCAAAAAACAAGTTGCCCTCCCATGACATTGCTTCCTTTGATAGTTCACTCTCAGCCTCACCACTCAATTTTAGCTCTGTGCCACTGTATGTGTGTGTTGGAGCCAGTGGAGGCAGACCTTCCATCACTGCTGGCGGTTCAGACGAGGGGACGGTCTACTTTGATTCATATCCTGTCTTAAAGGGTCAGTTCACCCAGACTGCAAAAAAACAACCAATCAAACGAACAAATAAACACACACACGCTCACACAGAATCACTGTGATGAAAAATCCCTCTGGCAAACTTACTGTAAAATTCTTGGGAATATCTCATGGAATTTGCTAACTCACAAATGATTACTCATTTACACATCCAGAGGATACAGAGCATTGGTAATTATATGAAGACTGCGAGTCAAATTTTCACTCATATCAAGCAGGTTTCCTACAGAGGATTAAACCTTTTTTGTTTTTTTTTGGCAAAAACGGCTGTGTGCTGGAAACACTGCTATGAGAGCAGTGAAAAGAACCAAAATGAAGTAAGGCAAAAAGCAAAAAAAAGGCTAAATGCTCTGTAGAACTGAGTGGGTCTGCATGGTCAGGTGATTTCTTTTAAAGGAGCTGTGGGTTTGCCCATATGAGGGATTATTGTGACCATTGTCAGTGCAGAAATATTGATTAAAGGAGCAAATTAAAGAAATTTCAAGTTTCAAAACATTGAAAAATTTACTCAAATACTCAAATTAATTTGAACAAAAACAGTGCTGACTTAACTTTACTGACGTCTAATCATGTGTTGCAGAGATATTTATAGAAATCATGTCTTGTAAAACCAACTTGTACCTCAAGGGGGAACAGTGAGTCACAGTTGCGTCCAGTCTGCCCAACACTGAGGTGTTTTTTTTTTTTTTTTTGTCAGGTTTGGCTTCTGGCAACCTGTGGCTGACCTTGCCATGACCTCTGCTCAGGGCTCTGTGGGGGAAGCTGACCAATGCCCAATCTCCATTTAGCTCCTCTCCTGCTTCACACCTCTTCCCTCCCCACTATTGCTAGCAGCCATTCCCTGCTGGGCCACCCCACCAGCGGGGCCTGAAAACCTTCTCCTCCAGGCTGTATAAAGCTCCGGTGCTCCTGGTGCTTTGAGTTCAACGTCTGGTCAGAGTCGACTTAATTATTTGGACTAACAGCTGCATGGCTAACTGAGCTAACTAGCTAACAGCTGCTATGGTAAGCAGCAGTTAGTGGTCACTGTGATGATATACTGTCCCATATTTGCTTGAAATATGAATTTCACAAGTGGCAAATTCTTACATATTGCCTCTTAAAGAATTCACTGCCATCTTGTGTTTGCACACAGAACGTCCCTGTTACTCTGAATAATAAACAGACCTCGCTGTTAAGAGCTTCTATTGAAATTTCTCTTCATCGAAGAAGTATTCTGTGAAAGCGGTTGAGCTGTTGCATGAGTGTATTCTGCGGGTTATTCAGAGCAAGTTTGTAACCAGCAACAGGGATTATTCATTTAACTGAATATAAAAGTTTTTTTTTTTAAAGAGGTCAATTTTTTAATGCTGTAAGCATTAAAAAAGAAATTTCATTCACCTCTACTGTATTGAAGAGAAAGCAGAAACACACATTTTACGAAACCTTGACGATTAAAAACTGAATACATGGTTAATTTCCACAACAGCTGAGTTAAAAAAATACTTTTTTAAGTGAACCAAATATCACATTCCAACAAGAACAAATCACACCCATTTTGCAGTATTTAAAAAAAAAAAAATTTCTCATCAAATGTCATCAACCATTTAAAGCCAAAATGTATGTTAGACTGTTAGAAAAAAATGTACTGCTAATATTATACTTACGGGGAACAAGTTTGACTTTTTGTGCAGTCTAATCCTTGAAGAAGCACCAGCACAGAGACATTCTGAAATATTCCTGTATGTATAAGACGGCTCCAGATCAAAAAAAACACTGTCTGCCTTTTCTTCTTTAGTGGCTGAAGCTCAAGTGAAGACGGTGGCTGATTAGGAGGTGAGCCCCCATATAAGGCAGAATGAACAAAAACAAAATGACTCATATAGATCAGTCTCAAAGCAATTTCCCTTGAATAACCCCTTCTCTCTTTCTGCTGCCGGCAGTATTGGTGATGAGCTGACCAGACTGTGCTTCTCGCTCTGCTGCGTCTCAAATCATTAAATACCAGGCGAAGTTATAATGGAATACGTCATAAAAATGTTGAGGTCTACGTGCATGAAGTATCTAAGAGCTGCAGTACTGATCTAGGATCACTGGTTGGGTCATAATACTGCACTTTGTTGTAACGCAGGAGACAATCTGTGCTACACCAGGATACTTAATGAAAATTGTCAGTTTTACTCGCAGAATCAATAACTCCAGTTTTCACCCCGAGAACAACATATAATAGGATGCAATGTGAGTACATCAAGGCAATCTTTTCACAATCTCCCATTGCTGCAGCACTACTTTGCATGAATTACAGTAAAATCTGGAGTTATGCACACAGATAGGCCCCAAGCTGTTAGCCTGTTTTTCTCAAAGGTTTGAGTGAGAGAAGAGGAGAGCGAGGGAGGGGGAGGAGGAGCAGGGGAGAGAGAGAGAGAGAGAGAGAAAGAGGGAGGCAGAGAGGAAGTCCTGCGGGGGAGACTTGCACTTGCTGCAAGAATATTTCTTTTTTAACTCATTCAAAATGGAAATAATAAAAAGCCATAAAAGGGAGGAAAAAACTTTGATCAAGAGAGGAAAAAAGTTTTGTGAAACTTTATATTCTTCATTTTTTACAGTTTTAATTTGGCACATGGCACAATCAGCATGTATGCATCTGGTATACATAAATAAATATTAAATATTTTATACATAAATATACATATAGAGCTCTTACAAAGACACCTAGGGCGGTCTTGGCTTAGGATGTTTCAAATGACAACAACAATACATAGAAATTATTTGTGTTGGCTATTTGTGGTCTGAACAGTGTTTTAATTTTTTTTTTTTTGAAAGTGGGAGCGATATCTCCATAGAAGCCCTATACATATATGTATGTATGCCCATATTTATATATATATTCAAAGAAATACAAGTGTGCACTGATGTAGGTTTATTCAGTGCAAACAGGCCACTGTCTGCTTTTGAAGAGGAACTCTTACAAAGTCAATGGAATCATGTCAGTTAGTTCAGTTGAATCTTTAGCTATTTTTTTTTTCTCTTACACGTAAAATAATAGATTTATTTTGTAATCTTTAAGCAAAATTAGACATATATAACTTTGAAAATAACAAAAGTGCTATTTCGCAAAGACAGACACCCAGAGACGCAGCAGAAACACTACTGGTGGTGAACCAAAATCAACGACATGAGAAAAATACTCAGCCCCCGTCCCACCCCCCTCCCAAAACCACATTGTACAACCTACAAACAAAAAAACAGGTGCACGGACACACACACACCCACACACACATTTTCCTACGCACTCTCACTTGCACACACACGCACACACACATGTACTCATCCTCTCAGCCCTCTTGCTTTTGCAAGTTCCGACAATGTGTCTCTTCCTTTATCTCATCCTCTCAACCACGCTCGCACGCAGGGAACGAGAACTCATTTTCACATGCACTCAAACACACAGGTGCTCTAAGCAGCATGTGTACGTGCACACTTTGTGGAGATAATATCAGATAGCTTAACAGATAAATTGGCTGTAAAAGATGCACTTTTTTCTTAACAAAACAATCACAGTAACATAGTATTTATCTCTGCCTACTCATCTCCCGGCAAGAGCAGTCCCAGACAAATTATTTCTATACGAGATTAAAAAAAAAAAAAAAAAAAAAAGGATAACACCATTTGTGTGGCTGTTGTGTTTGTACGCAACAGAAAGAAAAAAAAAATGAGTTGCCCAAAATGGGTTTAAAATCTCTACATCTGCATATCCTCTAGGTTCCCATCCCGGATTCAGTCTCTCATCTTTGAGTCTCATCAGTTTGTAAAACTACACTTGGAATAGTCTCAGGGAATAGAAATAATGACCAAAAAAAGAACAAGCTTTGTAAGGCATTGAAACGTAAAACAAAACAAAGAAGCAATTAAAAACATTTCGCAAAGAGTGACATAGAGGCCATTGTTCGAGATGTGTCTCCCGCAGGAGGAAGGGATGGGAAATAAAAAGCACTTCTCTTTGTTTTTGTTATGAATTCAAGAAAAAATGTGTTGATATCTCCTCAGTCTGCTTAAAAAGGCTTTTAAAATGATTATTTTAGAAAAAAACACTGCAGAAAGACCCCCCCCCCCTCCCCCGATCAGAAGGGAAGCAGTTTGATTTTGGCAGCTCTGCACAACTTGACATCCATAGAGAGCTCTCAGCAACTCTCTCTCGTAGTAAAAGTCTAGTTAAATCTCTTCACGTTTTAATCCGACTCGTGGGGGGGGGGGGGGGGGGGGGGGGGGGGGGGGGGGGGGGGGGGGGGGGGGGGGGGGGGGGGGGGGGGGGGGG
>JAQMCX010000058.1:9795451-9843544 GCA_029814765.1 Acanthurus leucopareius | reverse complement strand
TACTCCACGCTCTTCCTTTATCTCTCTCTCGTAGTAAAAGTCTAGTTAAATCTCTTCACGTTTTAATCCGACTCGGGCCCCCCCCCCCCCCCCCCCCGCAGCCCTCCCCCTCCCTGTGATATTTATAAAACACAATCCTCTCCTCTGTTTGTTCATCCTCCTGCTCCTCCTCCTCCTCCTCCACCGACCACTGCCTCTTCCTCCTCCTCCTCCTCCGCCGCCTGCGTTGGCTGGCTGCCCCCGGCCTCCTTAAAGCTATACGCGGGTGGTTGAGTGGGAGTGCGGAAGGCCGGTGGAGTTGAAGCCGGTTGTAAAAGTATTGTAGGGATGCAGGTTGGGCATGCCCACCAGGGAATTGGGGATCATGGTGATGGTGTTGGGGGTCATGAGGGGAATGTCGTCCGGAGAGCGCCGCAGAGTTAGGGTGTAGTCGGGCAGCGAGGCCAAGCGCAGTGCCCCCTCGTTGCTGTTCCCTGCCTCGCACTCATGGTGAGTCTGGTTCATCTGCAGCGACATGATCTCCTCCTCGGGCGCGTGGTGGCCAATGTCGTTGGAGGTGGTCTGGCGCTGTGGGCTGGGCTGCCCGTGGCTGGAGTCTTGCCGCCGCTTGTCCTTGCGGTAGTAGAGGGCTGCGAAAGCGAGCACGTTGAGGAACAGCAGCGAGGCTCCAACGGCAATAGTGACGCTGAGCTCTGTGGAGTAATCCCGAGGGTTCTCCACCACCAGTGGCCCCGTCTCCTCGTCCTCCCTCCACGAGTCTTTGTCCTCACTGTTGTAGGCGGGGGACATGGGAGGCCGCTTGGTGTTGAATGGCCAGGAGGTTTTCCCATTTGGCCTCTTGGTGGACAAGGTGTTCTGGGTGGTTTCTGGCGGGGGCACTTTGGTGGTGGTGGAGGTGTAGTGGAACATGTCGTGGAGATTGTACAGATGGGGCACTAGGTGTTTCCAGAAGGCCACTTTGGTGGCGCGGTAATGGTCGCGCACACGTGGCTTCAGGCCGATGTGCAGGTACAGCTGGTCCTGGGGGTTGTACTTGGACCAGGCGACCTCTTCAAAGCGGTTTGCCTTGGTGTGGATGAACTTGGTGTCTTGGGGAACTGGTTTATTTGGATCACTATGGACAAAAAAGAGAAAAGACAAACGTGATGGAGTGCTAAATGAAATTCTCATAGTACAATCAATAATTCATGCTCTCATATTCATTTGGGGATGGGAGGTACAAAAAATACTATAAAGAAAAACAACATTATCAGTCTAAACTCATGTTTTGGTTTGAACAGGGTTCCATCACTATTAGAGAATTCATTAATCTTGCTTTGTGAAAACTTCAGCAGCAACCAGTAGACTGCAATAAATACTAGACCCAGATGTGTATGCTATGGGATGTATTACTCTTTCGGTAGCTGCATCGACTGACGCTGACTTCTCCCACCAATTTATTTACTTAATCCACTAACATTTTTATTAGAGCATGCAGCCCCACCCCCCACTCTCCTCTTCATCCACCTCTCTGTGGGAATAAAGTGCCTGTTGGTCTCACCCCACCACCACCATCTCCTGTCTCCCCAGATGTTGTTCTGAATTCAGTCCTGATGCAGCCCACCCACAAAAACCAGGGCAGAGGCTTTTAAAGTAAACACATATGAATAAGTCAGCAGGCTTTAGGGCTCGCGTCAGGAGGCATCTTGTTGTTGATAATCCAACGCCGGTGGAGCCCCTCCGCTAATTGCTCTGGGAAGGCAGCACAGTGTGCATTGGCATCCGGTGTACTAATGCAAAGTGGACCATATTAATCAAGACACTAAGAGGGAACTGCAGAGCTGTGCGAATGCATGTGTTTGAGCACAGATTTAAGGATGTTTGTGTGTGTGTGTGTGTGAAACCGAAAGCAAGACACAAAAGGGACGTGTGAAAGTGTGTGAGACTGAGGGAAAAAGTGAGAGAGAGAGAGCGAGAGATGGATGTTTTCTGGATGCAGTTCCTCTTTTGATCTACAGAGTTCACTGTTCCGCCTTTCAATTTCAAACACGTTGCCTCAACACAGGATGGCCAACCATTTCAATTACAGTGAAGCTATAGATTTATTGAATGAATTAACATATAGCAATCTCCCACAATTACACTCCTTGTTTGCAATACATTGTCAGGCATGGGAGTTCTGCGGCTCATGCTATTTTATTAGTTGGTGATGAAATGTCTTTCCGTGAAGGAAGCTGAAGAATAGTGCTGCAGTCTTGAAAGCACAATAATTGATGTTGCTGTGGCCTTGAAAACACAATAACTGATGTTGGAGCAGAGGAGTAAAAACTGTGCTGTTGCAAGGAGGCAAGCCTCGGCGTGACATTTCTCTAAATGTCACGAAAATATCCCTTTGTGGGTCTGATTGTGATGACAGGGGCAAACAAAGTTCAAATTTAGGGATACAGAGGCTATGATGCTTTTTTTTTGTTTTGTTTTGTTTTTTTTTTGGCGCTGGCAGAAAAGCCTCCAAACGCGGTCGAGAGAATTAAAAGCTATGCTAGAAGAATTCACCCTCCATCCTCTCTCCTGTTCGTTTCTCTGCTGTCAATTTTTCTTTTTCAGGTCAGTGCTTCTGGGAGAGGTGTGAGAGAGAGAGGGAGAGAGACGGAGAGGGAGAGAGGGAGGTAAAGCAAATTGAGATGGTTGGAGCTGAATCCCTGGACCTGGGCCGGTGTCAGCAGAGCAGCCCGTAAATAACCTCTTTTATTAGGCCCGTAATGATCCCCAATGAATATTGACAGCCAGACTATGATGACTTTGTAGCTGAATATCGGTAATTAAGTTTCAAAGGAGTGGGTGGTGGAGGTAAGGTCATATTGATCTCCCTGCGCGCAACATGCCAGAGAACAGGACGTCAATGGGGCAGCCTGAGACGTGGTTGTCTGCAGCCTGCGTGCTTCATGAATTCGCACAGCAGTCTTGAGCATGCCGTCACACAGCTAATTCCTTACCTTCAACCCCCTTCCTTCTCTCTTTTTTCTTTCTCACACACATACACGCACATGACAACAATGATGGAGCTCAGAGCCATTTCCGTTAATGGGAATTCCGGGCATTTCCATAACACTGCAAATGCTTTCTTTTCAGGAGGGTCAATTTGCTGAATTGTGATGGCGAAAAATATCGAAAAAGGGTACTTGGATAAATCTCACAAAACAATCAGTGTGTGCAGGGAGCAGCGGTGTGGAGGGGTTAGAAAAGCTCTTTGGTGGCTGGCTGGCTGGTTCAGTGCAAGTGAAGATGAATAATTTAAGGAACACAAAGAAATCAATGTGGCATCTTTAGTTAATTTGATTTGCCGCATTAGAGAACAACTGGATGCCTTATCTAATTACACACACATATGCTTGGGTAATTGTTGCAAAGTCAATAGTAAACAGGCCGCACTCTTTGAACAGTTTCTACCGCTGCTGCTCAACTTTGGGCTGCATACTGGCTTTGAAGTGGTGCCCTGAGCTGTAGAGTCAGAGGGAAGGATCTGAGCTCGATGTGTGCTGCCCGGTGTGATGAGGGCTTCTGGGTTACCCTACTCTTTTTGTGCGCGGGTGGATGGGCACTGTGATGCAATGTAGTCAGATCCGTTTTATAATGTTTCCTGAGTGCTGTGCTGCTGTGTTTTCCACCTGAACATGGTAGAATATTGCTGTAATGCTGAAGTTTTCTGCTGTTGTTTCCTTTAACACTTGTATAATATGTGAGGGATAAAGCCTGGTGAGTTGTTTATTATCAGGAATTAATGGCCTCCACAGAGTCCATTAATTCCTGATTACGGACACCTTGAAGGGCATTATTGCTGCTATTACCATAGTGACATGCCACGTACAAATAGTTACCATTAATTTATGTTTTTAATGCATTTTACAATTAAAATCTCAAGTTTTCACATAAGTCGGTTTTCATGGCAACACCCAAGGCTCAGAGTAATACCTTAAACAATCATTACCATCCCATACAGCTCTAATGCAAAGGAAATGATGTTCACTACTCCCGTAAATAGGACAAATCTCAGATAGGACTTGGCAACTGGAGATATGAAACCTTTTGGCTCAGCTTTGAGCCAGAAAGCTCATGTTATTCTAGCAGGATTCAAAGTCACCGACGCTGGTCACAGCTGGACGACAGAAAATATGATTTGACAATACGTTTAACTACAAGAGCAGCATGTTCTTGAACCCAAATCAATGCAAAGATTTTCACAAACAAACTGTCCTCCGAAACCTGAAGTAGTGAATTGAACAGTGAATGGGATGTGAGAAGATCGCTCATGTGATGCTGAGTATCAGTTCAGAGGTGCAGTTAACTTTCTACCACCTGCGTCACAGTCGCCACCCTGTGGTGTTCAGAGGACGAGACACTGAAGGACACCACTGTTGCAAATGACAAATCCTTTTTCATTCACTTACTTATTAACTTCTAATATTTAGGTGACTGGATTCAGATACAGGCTGAGCTGGTGAATTCATTAAGAACAGTGACAGACAGCTTGACAGGAACTACTTAGGTGTCCCTTATCAGGAATTAATGGACACCCTGCAGCCAATCAGAACTGAATATTCACCCAAAACCTTAGCATAAAATCCAATACACCAGTCTGCAACTAAACAGAGACTAAAGCTAGTGATAAACATGTATTTGTAAAAAATCCTTCAGATATCTCATGGGTGTTATTTTACCTTCTCTTGCATGCAAAAGAGGAAAAAAACAACATAAAAGAAAATATATAAACTCAGGACGAAAACAACAGCAAAGCTGACACACAAAAAATTATAAGCTTCACAGGGTATTATTGTGCTCCCTCTTTGTAGATACTAAATAAATAATTAAAATAAATTAAAGTGAAGTTTTTCTACCTGTACTGTGCAGAGTGTCTTAATCTCTGCAGAGAGCTCCGTGAGTGTGTAAACAGAGACATTTTGTTTTGGCTCTGAGCTCTTATTAATTTGTATGTGAAACAATGTAATGACCATGAAGTCAGCTGAGACTGGTCACAGCTGAATACTCAGCGATACAGACAGAACAAAACAGAATTAAATAGGCTGGAAAGAGAAACTCGACGATAAGGTATCAACAGTCTGCTGATCTTGATGTGCTGAAGACTTTCAGAAGTCACAGCACAATGAGGAATTCTCATTAGAGATAAGAAATAAAATGGAAACACTTGTTGAACATTATCTTAACCCGTCAAAATACTTCTGACAAGCTGGAATAAAGGTGTGTATGTATGTGCGTGTGTGTGAGTATGCAGGGTTGGCTGTTCATTTGATGTACCTGAATAGCCTCAAATTAAAGCTGAAACTCCAACTTCTTGGTCGTCATGACTTTTATCATCCAAATATAACAGTCTGGTGATAAAACACCCAACAGTGCGTCGCTGTCCAAAACCCTCCCTCAGCTCGCCGTATGTGTTCGGCTCTATAGCAAACGCCTTGTTGTGACTTGTATGAGCAGCCCTGGCATGATGTGATGTTTGTGGTCCTGTTGAGCTCTCAGAGCTCCCCTGCATTAGCTGATAGCCTGCCTCCTGTCAGACCTCCCACTTAATCCAGATGGCCATTGGAGCTGGAGCTGGACTCCAAGGCAGAGCAGAGGGATTATTACACCCATAAAAGCAGGCGTTTTAATGGCCTTTCAGATTCCCTCTGATGTGTTCATACGGCTGCAGTACTATAAACCATCGCCTCCATCTCCTCCTCTACACGCCCCCCCCAACTCCTTCTCTCACGCTGACCTGTTGACCCCCGCTAACCTTGGCCTGCCATGCGTGTTTAAGTGCTCCCATGTGTTTGTATATGTGATTGACTGGTGGTTTGTGTACGTGTGTGTGTGTGTGTGTGTGTGTGTGTGCTCCTTCTTCTTTCAGCTCGTATACCTGTGTGTCTGAGTGTGTTGGTGTGATGACCTCTGGGGCCACACAATTTGAACACAAGCCATGTCACATTTCACAAAGCAGTACATGCTTTGTAGTGGTGATGACGAGCCTCTCCAGGCTGATGAAAGACAAAGGCTTCAGTGAGCATTAAGCTACTCTTCTGTAAGATGCTGCGGCACCTGGATGACAGACAAGACTCCCAGCTCTACCTACACATGTGGCGGAGCGGGGCTCGAGCTCATTACCCATTCCAAACCCTATCTGCAAGCACTGATGTAAAAGGTAGATAAGGGGGAAGAATGAATATCATTTTCTTTCTTTTTTTCATTTCCCATGTACCTCCTTCCCCTTTTCATCCTGATGTAATTTGAAGCGCTTGAATGATCATAGACGTAGCCATCACCAAATCTGAAAAGACACGTTTAGGTGCCCTAAGGCAGAAGACAAGAATCTATTTTCACTACACTCAAGGTCTCTGAATCCTGAGCAGAGTAGAGCTCCTCAATATAAAACAAGGAAGACGCATTTATTCACTGGCGCTGATGCTCATTTTGCTAAGCTGCTAAAATATGCAAAGTTGGAGCCTGTTTACTTTCCAGTTATTGTTCTTACCGTTGTGTAACAAATTCATCCCCTGCAGTTGTTTATCTACTTACCAGGTGACACAAAGTAAGCAGTTAATTCTAATTTCTGACTCCAACAGAAGGTTCTCAACACCTTTTCTCTGCTTTCCCCTGTAAATTTTTTATAAACGCGCTCAATCTAATTCTGTTTGTAGACTTTGTCTTGCCGTGGCGTAGGGGGTTACGGTCCGCACTGAGCAGGCAAATTATCAGGCTGTGCTCTTTTACCCTTCATGTGGTCTCATGCTGAGGGCAGAGGGCTGAGTGATGCGCGGTTCATATCTAATGGCAGCCTTCAGTTCAGCAGGCTAAGTGATGCAGGGTGAGACGCCGTGACTTTGGGGTGTGCAGACGTGTTGGAGGACACGGCTCTTGGACTGCTCCTTATTATGGATGTTATTGATTTGTTTGATTAGATGAGTGGCAGGGAACAAAAAAAAAAACCCTCCCTACCTTCCCTTTCTCCCTTCTTTTAAACGATAAGCAGCTTTCTTCTTCCAATTAGCTATTTTTTAAGAATTTAACACCGGGATTTTTTATTATTTATCCTTGTTTTGATTTGGAACCACTTACTTACAGATGGACACATGCAGATCTACTTCCTTTTGCCCTCCCCCTCCCCTGCTGTCCTCCTCTCATTACATTCAGCACACAGCATGAACACCGATCAATTGCATCCAGGCTCCTTAACAAGCCACACCACTTCCTTACCTTCTTTAATGCAAATCAGAATATTGGCTACAAATCTCCTATCAAGTGAGTGCCTATTTAATGGAGTAGGTAGGCTGCTGTCCGAGGCCGTTCTGCTCCACAATGGCGAGCATTCACAGAACTCCTGGTACAGGTTGACTTGGCTCTAACGAAGGAAACCGAAGGGAAGTGGATAATCCGGAGAAAGGACAAGGAGGGGGGTAGGGGATGAGTGATGTAACTACTAGACAGCTGGGGTGAAAAAAAAAGGCTGAAGCGGTGCGTGAATGAGGTCAGATGGGAGAAACAGTTGATGTATACGTGCTTGTTGAACCTACGGAGGAGAGCCGCTCGATTGACAAGGGAGAAGAGGACAAAAAAAGAAACCAACATGCAGGGCCGTAAATCAAAGTGCTGGCTGTTTAACTGCACCACTGACATTCTGTAGTTCCTTCTATCTACATTTGTTTGGTCGGCAGCCGTTGTCACTAAAAAAACAAGGCAATCAATACGGAATATTTAAGCTCATGTTGTGAATGTAGAACATGAGTTGACTTTCTTTTTTTTGGGTATAGAATAATGAGAGAGAGAGAGAGAGAGAGATGGGGGATGGGGGAGCAATGGAGGAGAATGAGGGAAAGAAATTCAACACATGACAGCGCTCTGCTCTTTAACTATCTACAGTAGCAAGGCCCTGCACAGCATGTGGCACAGCTCACACACAGCACAGGGGAAATGAGCAGCAGCCAGCAGGAAAAAAAAAAAAAAAAAAAAAACCTAACCCACTACCAAGAACTGAGATGATGGACCGACGTATTTATAGCACTAATGATATATAATGATTGATCTTTTCTGGGCTTTTCATCATTCTGTCTTTTCTGAAGTGTTCTGCCAGGGTTTTTGTGTATAGCCGCATTGCTGCGCTTGCATTCGTGTTTTCAGAAGGTGTTGAAGTCGCAGTGTGCGAACTGTGTGGCAAAAGTTTTTAAGGGAACTTGTTTAGAAAAAAAAAAAAAAAAAAGTTGCTGTGGCAAATAAAGCGTGGGACAATTTTGCCTGTCAATAGTAAAACAAATGTTGCAGCCAGAAAAAAAAAAAAAACCTCTGAGCTGAGCAAATCCCCGGCTTCTGAAACATCCCTAACTCTCAGGAAAGAACGGCCTCATAGTGTAAACACACACTCCCACAGTCACACTCACACACACACACACACATGCGCACAAACACACTCTAAGAAGATTTGACAGTGTGCACTCTCTGTATGCTTTTATGCTTCACTGACACTGATGGAGGAAGAGAAAAAAAAAAAAGGCGCATGGGCAGGGATTTGCCCTGTAAAGATGACACATGAGAGCCGGGGACGGGAAGGGCTTTGGGGGGAACGCTGCTATGATACACACTGTTGACATGCAGCCCAAGTGTCTCAACATCGTTTCACACATGTTTCTACAGCCGATTTAGAGAGGGGGCAGGAAGTGCAATCTGGGTCAGTTCATTACGAACATCTGGAAAGGGAGTGAGAGCTGCTTTACAGATATAGGGAAGATAGCCGCTGGACGGCCCACAGAGGGAAAGGGAATTCAACTGCGCCTTAATTAAAAGGATTTCCTCCAGAGCCAGATTGGGTTGGGGTGGTGTTGGAGGAGAAATCTATATCCCCCTGTTGTGGTCTAAATGAGGAGGATGAACTTGAAAATCTGTGAAAATTATCTCACAACCGCAACCCCCTCCTTTCCCCTCCTCTTTGGAGTTGATGGTAGAGTCCTTTACTTGTGCTTGGGTAAAAATTACCCTTTGGAGCAACACACAGATTTCTCTGTTATCCTGGCATCTAATCCCAGGCTTTTTACCGTATGAGTGCCTAATTGTGGTCTGCATGTAATCCCCCAGTCTGGAGTCGAGCCAACGTGACGCACCATAGGATGGATTCTACCCATAACAGGGCAAGCAATGATCTCGGAACAGTTAACTCTTCCTCCACTCTGCCCCTCGTCTCAATCAATCAGTGATGCAGGAATTTACAAAACTGACACAGGGTCAGCAGTAAAGTGCATTTTGTTGTTTCGACTTCGGCTGCTTGCCAGGGTGAAGGCCAGGTTAGGGTGAAGGCCGGCTCAATGCTCATGACAGTGTGTTGAATGTGAGCGGTTATAGGTAAGACGGGCAGGCTGTCATCATCTATCAGAATTAATTTCACCGATATCGAAAGATTCAACTGGAGAGCAGTTCGGTACATAAGTTCTGTGTATTTTTACCTCGAGGCCTAGAACTTTTCTCCCTAAAATTTAACCCATCCTCTCATTTTATGACAGCAAATAATATTCTTGGAAGTGCACGTAAGAACATCCATCTCTATCTACAAATTGCAGCTTTGTATGAGTTGACACAAGATGGCTGCTGGGCAGAGGAGACAGCTGTTTAGTCCGAGCATCACTGAAGGACCTCAGTGCTTTTTCCTGCAGGAGCCAAAGCAGCCGACATCAGTTCATCCGCACTAGTCTGCCATTAGCAGTTCAAGGATCCAGCAGAGCCAGCAGCCCTTAGGGCTCAGCCTATCAGCCAGACGACTGGATGTAAATGCTACCTGATTGGACAGCAGATGATATAGAGACAGATTAAAAACAGAACAAGATTTCAGACTGCATCCCATTCAGGATGAGATCGATACCTCTCTCGTAACGGGGATTGTCAAATTAAATTTGAGTTGTTAGAAATGATTACTAGTAGTCATACAAAATGGCTTGGCTTAGTGGCTGTGGTGGCGGGTGGGGGTTGAGCATTGTGAGGAGCAGGAGTCACCCAGGGCACAAGCGATCGACTCGGTCCACGCTGAGGGAATCAATATCGCTGAGGGCAAGAGTTTGATACGTCTCCCTGATAAGTCTCTGTGTCTTTTGGGCCTCGGCATAATAGAGCATAGATAGTATTTCCAGCCAAACGCACACACACAGCAACAGCACACACACATACGCATAGAGGTATACAGAAAGGCAGGCAGCCATGCACACATACTCTGCCCAAACACTCAGCCAAGCACAAAAAGCACAGCACACATTCTGGAGGAACATTTAATCTTCCTCAGATTCAATATGTCTCAGGTTTTCAGACTAGGACCCAGGAATTGAGGCAAAAAACCCCTCTGAAAAAAAAATGTCTTTGTTGAAAAATGCCTTTTCTGTCCAATACTATCCACTGTAGAGCTCTGCTTTTCCCACAGCGACTTTTCTGTAGCACAGACGTTCCTTTTAAAGGACTCAGACAGGGCTTAACTTTCTATTAATGGAGTTTTGTAATTGTGTGATCACTGGTTTTACTAATTTGAGAGTTCAGCTAAAAGATAAAAATTGAATACTTGTAAGATTTAACTAAGGGATAGATACTAAGGACTTGTGTTAAATTGGTCCTGATTAGTCTGAATTGTAATAGTATTAAGATCCTAAAGGAGTTAGTCTTCTCAGTATTTAATTCATTCGTTAAACATTTAACATTTTTAGTTAGTCTACGGCTAATTTAACTTTTTTCCACATGTAGCTGTCTGCTCATAATGATGTGATCCTTTGTGCTGGGTGACTGTCATGGTTGTGATTACAATCTGAAGACTGCGTAGCACATCAGGATTGGAAATAACTAAAAAAATATAGTATCACCATATTTTCCTGCCTGAAAAAAATATTGTATCATGATAAAATGATTGTGGCTTCTGTTTGTTGTAAAAATGGGGAGGGGAAGAAATCCAAGGCAATCCCTTATGTTTACTATTCTTATTATTGTGTCTTGAGGAAAAGCATGAAATGGATTAGCAAACAGTGCAAACGGACAAGCAAATAGCACTGTAAAGCAATACCAAAAATCTTTCTTTAAATCAGATTGCGAGATTGAAATATTTTGATTGTTTATGTTCCAATTTTGTCAAACTTGCCCCGCTTAAAACATTAAAATGATCCAAAAAGTGGGCTAAATATAGCACGAGGAAAGAAAAAACAAACAATACCAGGTGTTTATTCATTGCTATGTTTAACAGGGATAATATTAGCAATCCAGTGTGATGAAATGCTATTTATTAACGGTGTTTATTCACGCTGCTGCTCCATCAATACAAACTCCCCATTGCTCAAGTTAGCATCACCGCCCTGAATAATGCAACAAGTTGACCTCAAGTCAAGGTGACACTTGTTATCAGGTTAAACAACTACACAATCATTAACACCGCCAGCTTAAACAAAACGTTTATGGACTGTTAATTTTACCTTCCACGGTTCAAATCCCACAAATCTCTTATGCCACATCTAGACCACACATTTTCAAATGCTCCCTTGCATATGATGTGTTGTTTTAGCGACTGACTGCTAGCATTTATTGATTAACTGCTCTCATTACATGTGAAGGAGACTGTTGTTTTTTCTTTATCAACCACATGAGGTAAACAACAAGCCATTGATCTAAATCTAAGACACTTATTGTACACACTTCTTGTTGATTAAAACCATTAAACACTCTACCGTGATGTTACTGCTAAAAATGTAGCTCCTAAAAGGTCATTTTAATAGTTATAAATTTTGAACCCATGAAAATTAAGGAGTGTCAATAAATGTACCAAAGATTAAAAATACTAATAAGCAGTATTAGTATCATACCTGAATTGGTAAAATCCTGACTGGGGTAACCAATAAAAAACAAGCTTTTACTCACCCAGTCTTGGCAAAGTTGGTCCAGTAGGTCATGACGACAGCACTGAGCATGACGTCGTTCTTTGAGAAGTTACAGGGGAAAAGGTCAGTGGGACCGATCATTGGAATCCCAAAAACATAGGGCACCTCGTCCCCATGAGCAGCGTCTGACCAGGCTGGCTTCATCAGGCTCTGGCAGTGATGGTAGAAGGCGTAGAAGTAGGTGGGTGAGCCGTAGCGAGCGTGGAGATCAGCTGTCACCACCGATGGCTCCACCCACTGGTGGTCGGTGAACAGAGCCACCAGCGTCTTGCGCCTGGTCTCTGGATTGTCTCTGTCTGCCCAGTCTGTGTACATGAACTTAATGGTCTCCCTCAGCGTGTCCTTGCCCTCCGGGTACCCATACAGACTGTCCACAAAGTCCGACACTGAGAAGTCAAAGTCATTCCCGGACACGCCGTCCTCCGAATCCACCACGTTCTCCACAAAGCGCAGCCCTTCGCCCTGGTTGACCCCCAGCATGATATCATAGTTGAGGAACTCCCCCTGCTCCATCAGGATCTCTGGGTCATCGGGGATGACATCACCATCGATTACAGGTCCAAAGGCCACGTGGTACCTCGCTGGTTGTATGTCCTGCTCCACCAGCTCCCTGGAGCTCTTCTTCCTGAGACAGTCCACCATGTCCAAGGTGTCCAGGACGTTACATCCCACCTTCTCCGCCAGCAGACGTGTATACTTGACCGGCTGGTAGTTCACAGCCCAGCTGGAGAGGGCCGACCCACTCTGAATGATAGCTCTGTGGAACAGACCTGCACAAGGACACAGGAAGAAGAGACAGGATACCGTTCAGTGTGTCACTATCATGGAGTGTAATTAAGTTATGTGCTATACTACATGATAGTTTTTAATTTTGTTGCTGCCCTGATCATAAGGGGGCTGTCAGCTGCACAGCTGATAAGAATAACAAAGACCAGACAGAATAAGTCCTTGTTGCCACACAGAACAATAATGGAATCATGGCTGCGATAATGAATGTGCAGATGGCCTGGTCTCACAGACAGCTCGCAGACAGAGGAGGGAATCAGCACTCTGTCTGTCATTTTCCCTTCTATCCATCTCAATACACTCCCTCAGTAATCATCTCTGTATGTTTGTCAGGTTCGAGGATGCATCAAAACTCACAAACATAAAGCTATACCATAATAAAAACTCAAATCTTTGAATGAAAAGCAGAAATACAGAGACAGCCCTGAATATATGAACCCTGTGCAAATTCCCTCCTGCTGTTAATGTACTTTTCAAGGTAGCTTAAATTGGATGAACCTCAAACACTGCTGTTATAGACGCAGATGCTCCTTTTTTTTCAGTCATTACACACGCACACACACACTAAGTATCTTTGCTTCAATTATGTCATGCGTTAGCTAAAAGTCATTTTTTTCACCTCAAAGATCACTAAATTCTAGCGGAGTTGGTGGGCGGAGTGCTAAAAATAAAACTTGACTCCTACTCCCTGCATTTGCAGAGAGAATGAAGCCGAACATATTTACCTGGAAATTCAGCGCAACATTTTGGCACACAATGAAAGACGACCAAGTTGAAAAGATCATCATAGTCTCTAGATTTTAATACGCAGAAATACAGACTAAGAATCAAAAGATCTCTTATTGGAATCTACATGGGAATTTGTATGAAGTCTGGGCTTTGAATGGGGTGGACGGGGGGGGCTCTGAAAAGCAAGGCGAACAAATCTACAGTCTCATGAGGTGCTCTCACGAATTAAATTACATTTTTGTTGCACTGCAGTATGAAGGGAATCTGAAATGACTTTTCACCACAAGGAACAGATCCCAAATAACAAACATCATTTTCTCAGAAATAATTGAATTGCGTCCTCTTTGAAAAATTTCTCCTCGCAGAGAGACGAGCGAAGGTGACATGACATCCTCTCTGTCTCCGACAGACCTCCGTCACATCACCGCTGACGCCTCGCAGCCTCCGTCTTGACAGCACCACTCATCTGTCGTTCCCCCAGATATGGTTTTTAAAATCACATCACAAGTGCTGTTTAAAGAATCTCTGAGAAAATCAGAGGCGTAAGCTCCAACCACTTGACCATGCTGCTTTATTGCTCGTGGCATTCTCACTGCCAGAGTCAAGGGGAACCACTGAACTCATGATACTGAAAGCCACAACAGATGAAATGCTCCTGAAATGGCACGCATTAAAAAAAAAAAAAAAGAAAAGTCATTAGATGATTTCACATTTAAGCCACAAAGACTTGAAGAGAAATATACAGGCACACACACCCGGTTTGTGATATTTCAGCGTCAGTGTGGGTGGCTGTGCCGAAGTCTTTGTGTTTATGAGGTAAACAGCAGACTTAAGTGCCAGATATATCACTTTGGTAGTCTTAATCAGAGGCGGCGGGGGGCTTATTTCTTCTTGGCGAAGATGAAGTGTTTATTTACAGAGCTATTTACATTTATTTGTTTGCAAGTAGTAAGTAGAATTAATGTGTCTGGGTGAGTGAACTGTGAAATGTTTCTGTGGTGAGAGTGTTTACTAGAGTAAGCCACAATTCGTGTGTTTGAACAATGACTTTTTTTGGGGGGGCTGAATGCAGCTGTCGGCAGCAAAGGTTTCAATACGCGTCTGAATGGAAGGTTTTGATTTAACCTCTTGACAGAAATGTTCTCTTTGCTGTTTCTGCACCACGCATCTCATCTCATTCTACTCGAACGGCACTGTCGGCTTTTCTGTGGCCTTGCCCTGCCGTTGCCCTGCCGTTGCCCTTCAAGCTGTCCCGTGGTTGTGCCGTCCCCGCATGACGGTGGCCTGTGCCGTGTCCCAGGGAGCGGAAGCAGATGTCGAGGGTTTCACCCACTTGAAAGCATTAGAGGGGCAAGCCGCAAGATGAAAGATGGCCGCTCGGAGGCAGAGAGGGAGGGGGCTAGGGCTTAATCCTGCCATCCCTCTCTTCTCCTCCTCCTCCTCCTCCTCCCTTCCCTTCCCTTCCCTCCCTTCCCCTCCCCTCACTCTTTAGTGGTATTTCCTCTCTTCACTTCTCAACTTGGATTGCGCTGTGCAAACAGAGCCAGTCATGGTGCAGGGAGTCTGTCCTGAATCCAAATGCCGCCAGCCACTTTCTAAATGTCTTTGATCAGAAGTTTCTGTAGGAAAAAAACGTTTTCCGCCAGAGCAGCTCCTCTGATTGCTGAAGCGATTTGACAGACATACGTATATCAAATCCGTTTGCCTTAATTGAGGAGAGCGGCTTGAATGCAACTAGGCTCACCCACCCCCACCCCCCCATCCCTGTCTGTTTAACCACCTCTACCTGCAGATGGTCAACTCCTGAGGAGGCTGCAGCCAGGATGACACCACTAGATTTATCTTCCGCTTTGGTTGATGAAAGGGAGGAAGAGTGACGGAGGCTTTACTATTGTTTGTGGAGAAACATATAAATCCAACGCACACGGGCTGTCACCGGACCGATAAATATGTATTAGAGCTGTGTGTGATGAGCCCCACTGTGATAGGAAGCTCACTGGGGAAGGTCAGAGAGAGAGGAGGGAAGAGCAAGGGCTTTATCGCACACTTAGGGAATCCACTAATTATCCACACTGGGAGGTGCATGCGTGTGTCGATGTGCACATGTGTGTGTGTGTGTGCATGCATGTGTGTTTACGCTGACTTTGATTGATAAGATGCGGAGATGATGAATAGGCAGGCGGACGACAGGCATCATCGTGATGGAGGTTAACCAGTTGTGACATTGTTTTGTCTTCGGTATCCGCTCTGACATCCACGTCGTGAACGATGACTCAACATCCCAAAGAATTAAACAGAAAGAGCATCATGCGTTGCCATCAACACTCGCGTCACATTCATATCTAGCATGTTTTACTTCAGAAAAAAGCAACAGATAGCCCTGAAATTATCTGCCTGTGTTTGACATGCGAGAACCCGACACCCAAACTGTGAGCAGATCCATCAAACCATAGCGTTGCTGGCAGATTGAGGTCACGCTGAATTATGACTGGAGCTCCGAGGTAATCACTCATTGGGTCCCCGCTAAAATGCTGTCGCGTCGCTCTGCAGCCGCCTCTACGCTGCGGTTTGCCGACCTCGACCGCGCTGCCCCCACACTAGACACCCGTTAAATGGGCATGCGGTTCAGGCCCGGGATTGGTGGAGTGGTTTGTGGAGATAATTCACCGCTGATAGGATGAAAAAAAAAAAAAAAAGTTTGACCTTGGGGGTATGATGACCAACGCATAGGTTAGAGAGCCACAATCCAAAAACACACACACACACACACATACACACGCACTCACACAAACACACTCAGAAACACCCACAGGCTCAAACAAACGCAGACAAGTTTGTGCCATGTTTTGACAACATCAATATGGATGAAATGCTGATTTTAGCAGGCAAGTGCTGCATCAGTGCAGACAGAGCAACATGACGCAGCTTTGCTGTGGATCACTGATGTATTAAGTGGCCACTTTGGGCATGTGTGAGTGTTAATGGACAAGGATGTTCTATTGGTGGCGATGCCAGTAAGCACCATAAATGAGTGTACTGTAATCTGGAACAGCTGGCCAAAAAAAAAAAAAAAAAACCATCACTGAAGCATCAGTGCTGAGTTTTATCAGTCTGGCTTTAAGATGAATGCATCCTGAAAAAAAAACACGACCACCTTAACAACATTATCCAAAATTACACAAAGATGACCTTGAAAGTTTGGATTTGGCCAAGTCTCATTTAAAAGATCAGCGATTCACTTTTTTTTAACAATATTCCACATGGCTTTAAAGCTAATAGGGGTGAAAATATGTAAAGCAGCAAAATCTTATCAAAATTCTTCTCATTCACATAAAAGCCACCGCAAGAGAGGAATAACGTGGCCACGGGGACGTGTCTGTCTCTCTTTTTTTCCTTGCTCATAACTCCTACTAGATCTTGTACTCACTTCCTCCCTCGCCTTCTATCCTTCCTCTGCCTTGTTTTTCTGTATCTCTCTTTCACACTCTCCCTGTCTCTTTTTATTTATTTTTTTTTCTGAGGGACCACGCTGAGTCCCTCCCTGCTGATTATTAGGCATAAGCCTGCGTTCAGCGAAGCCTGAATCCTCTGAGCCATCTTACCTCCACCATCTCTTCACTGTAAGCAAATCTCCACAGACCCGAGGACTCTGCAGAGCCCCCTCTGTTGCAAACATTCCTCTCCGTCTACAGTCAAACTAGGCTAACACTCAGTTGGACACACTCAATAAATGTTGCTCTGCTTCTCTGGCTGCATTTCTCTCAGGCTCTTCTTTCTCTTTCTCACTCTCAGAGCTGGTATTTTTCTCTCCAATCTTTCTTAACTTTCATCCCCTTTCGGGGAATCTGCAGTGTTATTGTTTTTCTAAATGATAAAGATGTACGAAATGCTTTAATCCCACCTGAAAAATTTATAACCAGCTGGGAGATGAATCCTTGTAAAATTTGCCTAATTGTACATTCTTGGCTATTTCATAAGATAGGGTTAAAGCTGCTGTCTCCATGGCTACAGCCTACAGTACCACAGGCTGCATCCACTTAAACTGGAGTGCCTCTGGTCTGATCATGCATTAGTCCATGGATAATTTCACACTGGTCTGGCAGCCCTAAAACAACATCTACATTATTTTTCTGTTCCATTAAAACTTCTGCACAACATCGAACCCATCAACGCAAAAATGAGCAACGCTGACGCAATCAGGAAACAAAGGAATCGAGGCTCGCCGAGACAGTAGCAGTGTCACTGAATACACTTACTGGGTTCCCTCAGGCTACAGTGAGATACTGTAAATTAAAACACACAGTGTGTGCGTGCATGTGTGTGTGAGCATTAATCCAAGCAGGGCTGTCATTTGCAGTACTTGTTTGTTTAAACATTAAAAATGAAAAATGACATAAACGTCCCAAATGGGACTTGCTACTTATGATTCACTGCATGAGTGATTTATTTCCTTGTTCTTTTATGGCTGCAACTATGCTTGTTACCTGACTTCACATGCTTCCTCTAAACCAGATTTACTCTGGAGTGATTTCATAACAGATGATCCAACAGGACAGCTGCCAAAGAAAATGCATCTTCCTCCCAGAAACCCACTGTTTTGTTTTGCATGGATCAGGACACAAAAGCAAACGCTCGTCTAATTCCTACAAAACTTAAGTCTTTCTTACATCCCGGGAGGTGCTGTAACAAGTGAAGAGCTGTGGGCTTTGAAAACAGAAGGACTGCCCTGCTCCTGTTTTCATCATGGTCATACAGAGGCAGTGTCTGAGGGGCCCAATGTTTTCATCTATCAGTGTGAGACATGCTTCATGCCAGCCCTATATAATGTTGTTTGAAGCTGTTGGTCTTCTGCTCCAGCCTCTGTAGAGGCCTGCTTGCCTGCAGGCTGTGGCTTAGGCCAGATAAAGAGTTTGATCCATGAGGGTGGACGGAGGGAAGAGGGAGGGAATGGGAAAGCAGAACAGAGGAGAGGCAGAAACGAGGGAGAAAAGCCGAAATAGGACGGGAGGGGAGAGGAAGGAAGAGGAAAGATGAAGGTGTGAGTTAAGGAGAGGATGTGAAATAACAGGAGGCAGGAGGTGAGAGGGGAGGAGGCAAGGAGAGGAGAGGAGAGGAGAGGAGAGGAGAGGAGAGGAGGATAAAAATGACCCCATTGACAGGCTGTACCCAGGTTCCAGGATCGATGTGCATCTGAGCCCGGCGAGTGTGATATCTCCTACTAATCACGACGTGACATCCACTGGTCAATACCACACACTCCAGGCCTCATCATCGCACGCACGCCGGCCTCCCTCTGTCTGCACGCACAGCACAACAGGGCCACCGCTCCTCCTTGAACTCATCAATCTGGCTGCTAATCACAGGCATGCACACCACACCTGAACTCAAACAGCAATTTGAGACTGATTCAACAAATTTATCCCAGGCTAGAAAGTTTACCACGTCGGGACACTTCAGATTAGTGCATGTGTTGCATAAAGCAGATTAAACTGCAACTGCATCTTGAAACACTTTTCCAAAATTTTTTGGTGCTCCTGTAATGTCCAATACAGCCTATTGGATAAGACACTGCTATTTATTTAAAAATGCTTTCAAGTTATGGTGGAGACAAAAGCATGTGCATAAATCGGCATGCGCTCATTTAATACTGGCTAAAGAACTGTTTATGTCACTTAAATGAAGGTTAGGGCAGCTTTTAAGCGCTTTGCTGTAGTTGCCGGTCAAGTGCTTGGAAGTGTGTTTGATGGATGCAACGATCTCAGGGTGCAGGGAGGCTTTCTCTCCTTTATGTGGTGACTGACATGGTCATGCCTTATGCTCTTTGAAAATTTTATAAAAGACAAGCAATTCATGCAAAATCTATGAATAGAGACATATCGAGGACAAAGGGCTCGTCCAAGAGGGGAAAGTTTCAACAAAAGAAGGGGATCAATGAGCTACAATTCTTTATTATTATTGATCTAATAAGCACTTAAGTCATGGCAAGAAAATGCCCTGTACTATAACCGTTCATTCAGCTGTTTCCTGTGTCTTTTTTGAGATGTTATCTGTGCATTCTCACGACCACACATGTATGCAAGCACACACACTGAATTGATTTCTGTCCTCCTCTCTTCTCTCTTGCCTCTTTGCCAAGCCAAGAGAAACACAGAGCCTGCATGGTGAATTTTTCCATTTGCACTCATGCATGTGTCACTAATGCTGCAGCCTCTGAAAAGCACAGAATGCTATCTCCGTGTCCTTCTTTTTGCTTGCTCTCTTTGTGCTGTGGCATTCGGGGCGGTATTCACGAGCTCACTCCACACTGCTGCAGTGCCTAGATTGGCCTGATAGCTGTGTGTGCACAACAACAACACGCACTGTCAGCGAGCCTTGGCTAGGCGTCGATGTGGAAATGGGAAGAATAATGAGTTATTACAGGGTTATCTGTGTGTATCTCCATGTCATGACTGTGTAAGCGGCTCTGCTAATCTCATTAGATGGGACAAGTTGTTAAAGATGTTTTCTGATTTCCTCTCTCTTCTCCTACTGTGTCCACAAATAGATTTCAGATCAGTGTGCTGAGAGGAAATGATTAGTGCCTTTAGCTCCTGCAAAACTGGTTTTCATGGGAGGGAATTGTGCAAGTGGCTGCTGTGTAGTAACAGTGCAAACATCTGATTCCTGTTGTTTCTAAATATATGCACCATGTTTTACACCCCATCTGCATTGTATAGCAGCCCCCAAAGCTTGGTTCATTTTTATATATGCAGCAAGCAGTGACAGGCAGAGACAAAGAGTGCACTTACTTCAAGGAAGCGTAGCTCCATAAGTACAAATCAAATGTAAAATATGTCTACCATGGGAGGGTCAGAGACATAAGTCACACACGAATATGACAATTCAGCCATGAAATGTGGAAGGATGGGAAGCTTCTATTCTTGGCGACATCTTGCCCGTGACAGCCAGATGGGATGGCGGAAACTCAGTTTTGGGCCAGGGAAAGCCACAGAGAGGGCACACAGTTGCATTTCTGACAAATTATCGCAAGGGGTGTGAACTCCCTGGAGGAGAATCAGAGGGATTCAGAGCAAAGAAAGAAAGACACACAGTGGCAGCTAGATAGATAGATAGATGGATGGATGGATGGATGGATGGATGGATGGATGGATAGATAGATAGATAGATAGATAGATAGATAGATAGATAGATAGATAGATAGATAGATAGATAGATAGATAGATAGATTGATAGATTGATTGATAGATAGATAGATAGACAGGCAGATGGATACAAGAGACAGAGACAGAGAGAGATAGATAGACAGACTGTTGTCTAAGTGCCTAAATCTTGCAGAAACAAATTAGCTGCGAGCTGTGGGGGTACGGGAGGTGAAACTGAGATGGATACGCACATGCTGGCAGAAAGCAGAAGGTGGGTGGAAGCTTACTTCTTACTCTGGCCCTTTTCACAGTCTTCCAGTACAGCAGATCAGTAGCTTACATGCCTTTGAGTCTGGTTCAGGAAAGGATGTGTACCCAATTACATCTGATTGTAGCTTGCAAACAAAGGCAAGCGACGTGTATGGCGACCTTGCACACACAGAGCATAAACATGTCGACTGTATACTGCATCCTCTAAATATCAACTGTTTCCCAAGGGAAGTCAAAATCATGCTCTGGCAGAAAAAAATACCTGCAGGCAACTTGTAATGTACTGTATGCATCCTATACAGCCCACCCACATAAATGCAACCAGCGTGCATACACAAACACACACACACACACACACACACACACATATAATTCAGGAAGCTCATTAGGCACCACACACAGAGCACCTAGTAGGCAGCAACCTTTTATCTCTGACCAAGAACATCAACAACTCTTTTAATCTAAACCACCATTAATGAGGCAGAACCAGAGGAGACGTTAGAAAAGTAATGCCCCCCTGGATGCACTGTAATTCCTGCGCCCCACTCGTAATTATAGAGCTCTTCCTATTAGAAAGAGTCCCCCTGTTACCGATGCCTTTTAGGGTCAGTGGTCACACCAGTAGTGGCGGCACCGTCCGAGCCGATTAACTATTGTAGCATGCATGAGTGTGTCAGGCTGGGCGCTGGCTCCAGCAGCGTAAACATATTCTTCTAGCTGTGCCTATGTCACTCCATGTTCCTCTCTCACAGCGTCTGACACCACTGTTCCCCGCTCTGCCCATTGTGCCAGCAGCCCTGCAGCCAGAAGCCACACAAGCTTGGTCTAATTCAAGGCGGCACACCATGCAAACAGCGGACAAAAATAGGATGGATATGTGTCGCCCTCGCCGCGCCCTCACTCTTGGGCACACATTAGAGAGTGAGAGTGAAACTCAGGGGCTCGGAAATGGGATGACGCTCAACGATGTGATCCCGGCACATGATTGTGGAGTTACCTGCGAAGAGAAAGGTTGCACTGTTTGTGCATTTATCAAGAGGGTGTGCGTGTGTGTTTGTGCTTGTGCCTGTGGGTGTAAGAGTGGCCAGTGAAACACAGTGAAAAGTAGCAGCACTGTCACAGCGGCCAATCCCTGGAGAGCACTGAGTCTGCCTTCCCTGCCTCATGCTTCATACTGTAAACTCCCATTGAGTCAATTACTGTGGCAGACTCTTTAGCCACCATGGCCACTTACTGTAATTGGACGTTGAGACAATTGGGTTATGACATGTCCTGCTGTATGTCCATTGGCAGCAGCGGCTCCCTGAAAATCTACCCGAACTAATCAAGTCAACTGGAAAAACCCAACAATTAAGAGCTATTTGTGCGGTTATCTGAACTCAGCATTCAGCAATTGAGCATCGATCGGCTGTAAAACTAATCCGAATCAATCCATTCTGAAGACTTTTTTTATATTAGAAAATACACTGAGTTGCTGAGATGTTGACTTTAGTAATAGAGATTAAAAATGCGTTGAGGAAAGTGTTCATCAATCTGTGATCCTTCATTTCTGCCTTCTCTGAACAAAAAAGTGCTGACTACACATTTATCTGCGCCGCAAACTAGAAAATATATCTTAGCTAGACAAACAGGCAGACATATGGATGAACGGAGCTGCCGACATCTATTCTCATTGTGTCACAGACAGAGAGAGGAGGGAGGAATAAAAGGGAGGTCATGGGAGGATAAAAGAGGTGGGGAAAGGAGAGAAAAGGAAAAAAAGCTAGAGGACTCTTAAAATTCCTCAGTGGGTGCTATTGTCCCTGGAGAGCATTCAAGGCAGGCAAAGGCTCTCTGCACAGGGAAAAATGGCACTCTGCATGCTAACTGTGACTTTGCATTCATTGTGTGGAAGACACAGTCATCTCAATGCATTGGGTGACTCATGCAAACCATTTCATCTCCGATATGCGCTCCTCTCGAAGCCCTATGCGGAGGCTCAGGAATGATTTCAGGGTGCGATTTGGTTGAATTAAATTTCTTAACACCGAGATGCCTCTATATGGGTCAGAAATAAACCTCAGAATTCATCAATAGGAACCGAAGACAACAGTTTTCCTCCTTACATACAGTACATTTGTCAAAACCATTCAACAACAATTTGATTTCTATTGAATCTGAGACAATGAGAAAACCTGAAATGTTATTTTATTAGTTTTATTGAGTCTTCAGGCAGTTTTATTTCTTATGGCATTTCAAGCCCATGCAGCGGAGAAACAACAACATTCTGAGTTGGTCCACAGCTAAGAAGCTTTAGATGGCTTTTCGGAACAGTTTGCTCAAAGCATTTTCATTTAACTGTATTTTGCGCAGCCCTACCACCCCTCTATAGGGTCATATTGGCTTATGATGCGCTGCAACTGTGAGTAAATATAAGCCTGTGTATTAGATTTGGGCCTGAGATGAAATCTAATTTCTATGAGCTATGTGAGAGAGATTGCTTGCTGATACACATCCAAGGCCACATCTGGCAGGCCCTATCAAATATACATGAACCTCAGGAGATCATGATATGGCTGCACTCCCATTATTTCCTCAAGTCCAGGACACATTTTTGGTCCTTGTAAGATGTTTGATGCCGCCACTGACATTTACTTGATATTTACCAACTTTGGGCAGATAAACACGCTGTGACATCCATCTTTTGTATTAGCCATTGCCAACGTCTTGGTAACTGCCCGATCTCATGAGGATAGCATTTAAGAACTGAATATTGTAATGAAGGCAATAAAGCAGGGAGATGACTTGGCTGATATTGAGAAGTGACAGTTAATTTGAGTCACTGGTGTAGCCAGCTGATAACAGATTGATAGTGTCACAAACCATAATGGACAAGTAATTAATATCTATTGCACGGACTCCATTTGGAACACTAATTTATCATACCGAATTTCAGGTGTATAAAAAAAGAGAGAGAGAGAGTGACAGAAAACATCTTAATGTCTCGCACCGTGTCAGCCTCGTTTCAGAGCAGCTGGTCTAAAAACAAAGACCGCATGCATCCTCCTCTCACAGCAACTCCGCTCCTTTTTTTAATTTCTTTTTTCTTTCTGCACACACAGAATGCAGTGTATTTTTACCTCTGGTCCTCTCTGTCAGGCTCTGAAAAGGCCAAATGGGTGGTGGTGGACAGTTTCTCCACCACCTCAATGCCCAAAATTGTGTTGGCTGCTAACAGTGGAGTGGTGGTGCAGGGAGTAAAACGCAGAGTGACAGGCCGAGGTCCCGGCACAAGGGCAGAGAGCTGTGAGCTGAGCTATGGTGAGGAGCACTGAATCCCCGCCCTGACAGCTTCATTCACTATTTATTTTCTGTGTCTGTATATGTGAGTGTGTGCGTGAGTGTGTCAGTGTTTGTGCATATGGCTAGCTGGCGTCATTCTATTTGCGTATGTTGTGCGGCTTCTTGTGCATATACATGCGTTTGCATTCTGGGGCTGTGTGACTGCATCACTGAGGTAAGAAAGGCATTGAATAGTTGCCTTTCTGCCTCAGCGGTCACACTTCAGATTATCAGTCTTTCACATTCAAACCAGGCCGTAGGCAGCAGGAGAAAGAGAGAGAGAGAGGAAAAGAGAAAAGAACAAATATCACGTTCATGTGAGAGAGTGCACAGGTTCCTTTCTCGTGTTTTTTTTTTGTCCTCTTTTCCATGGTAACATGCCGTTCACTGCAATCTGTCCTTTTTTTTCATACCTTCCCCTATATTCTCCTCTCTGTGTTGGCTCTCTTGCTGCCAGAGCCAGTAGGCACACAGCTGTAGCCACATGAAATCCCCTGGAGTGGGAGAGCATGTGGACCTACATGTACACATAGCCCCTGTGTGTGTTTGTGTGCGTGTATGTTTGTGAGCTGAGCATGGAGGGGAATATTTACGCAGGCCAACCTTTAACGGCAATCACTCCCATGAGCCTGGACCTGCCATGGCTAGAGACGTGTGTGTATTTGTGTGTGTGTGTGTGTTGTGAAGTATTAATACAAGTCTGCAGAGATGAGCTATGTGCGTGCACAGGAGAGTGTGTGCGTGTGTGTGTGTGTGAGAGAGAGAGAGAGAGAGAGAGAGAGAGCGAGTGCGCTCGTCTATCAGTTGGGCCACATGTTGGCACGTTGCACTTTCTCAATGTCAGAAAACACATATTCAACAGCAACTAATGTCACAACACTTGACACATATCTCACCCACAGACATTCTTTTCCAGCACTCTCGGAGCAGCATCGGTAAGCCTATTGCCATTACTATAGAATGTGTCATTGTCAGCCTCAATGACAACATAAAGAAGTGACACATGGGTCTGGTCTATAGTGCACAGATTACAAATGTACACTTGAGTTGTTTGTATGGAATTTCAAATATATGAACAATTCATCACTATAACAAGCTCCTCAGGTTGTGAGATGTATGGATCTATATTGCACTTCAAACACCAACTGACTCACTTTAGGCTTTAAAGATATATATTTTTTTAAATAAAAATTACATACATTGTGTGTAAACATGGACATATGGAGTAGAGACGTGACCTGGGTATGTACTTGTGTAGGCAATTTACTGAAACATAATTTGTTAATTAGTGAATTTCATTTAGCTGTTTTAGTGTCACGCGCCTGATGTTGTGCATAATAGCTAACAGACACAACTTACTTGAACAATTATAGGTCCAGTTTGTGAGACTTAGAGTAATCTGTATGTGGAATATAGGAAAAATAGTTTATAATATTCATAAGCAGGTTTTCATTTGTGTATTATTACCTGAAAATAAGAACTGCTGTGCTTTTCAAAACCTTTGAATGAGCTGTCTGTATTCAACACTGCAAGTCCATCTGCTGATGAGAAACGGTTGAAAGCTCCAAGGTTGGATAATAAGTGCAAGGTAAATTCTTACTGTTATGTCAAGCCGAATAAGATATAGTTTTTAATTTTGACTGCATTTATTTTAAATAACTTGATTCTAAAATATAATTACTCCATTTTTGAATATAATGAATTTTTTTCACGTTTGAAAATATGTTAAAGGGACAATAAGAACAAAAAGCACTGTGGGGTGCTTTGCAGTGATGCTGATATTTTTCATGATGCAGGACTTTGACGAAACTGAAAAGTTGTTTAGGAATAAAAGATGCTTGACAGGAATGTCTATTTTTGGAAAAAAAAACTAGAAAATTAAACACTTGATAAATAAAGGCACTACATCACCTTGATGTGTTAATTACATTAAATCCATGTTGACAGAAAACATTCCTGCTTATTGATCCGCATCATTGCCCACAGTCAAATAACAGTATGGCACGTTGTCTTACAGTATAAATCATTGCGTTTCCCTACCGTAATCTGGGGGATTTAAGACACATAAATCTGTCTACCTTGTTTTATTCTTGAGTGCTTCTTATCTTAAAAGAGATTTTATCAGCTAACAGGTTTAGGAAAGAAAACATATTGGCTTCTTATTATGGATGTCTAAGATTTGGCAAATATGGCTTTTTTTCCAATCTAGAGTATGTTTCCACATGACTGCAGTATCTACAGTTGCTGTCATTTACTGTAAATAGCTTGGAGCATATCAATTCCACCACACATTGTCGTCTCCCGAGCCACTGTGCACTTTGTTTGTCTGCATATCTGCACGAGGAATGTCAGCGACGGCCCTGTGTTAATTCAATGAAGTACTTCCATGTTAACATGTTTTCCTGTTTGAATTTTAATCAAACATTGGCCACCCTTTCTTCAGCCAGGGATGTGTTTTGGCTGCGAGGGGAGGTGCGTGTGTGTGTGTGTTGGGGTTTTTTGGGGGGGGGGGGGTGTAAGGCAGCATTTTTGGCTCTGATCTGTAGCTGTTCCCATGAACACCATCAGATATTCACAGTGCCATCTCTGATGTCGCAGCTTTCCCTCCTCCTCGCCAGCTTCATCAGTTCTGACACAGAGAAAAAGACGTGTGCTTTTTGGGTTCCTGACAAATTATGGCTGCACAATCTACAGTGTTTGAATAATTTAACACCATACCGCTTGGAGGAAATTTGCAAAGAGAAAGAAAGAAAGACAGAAAGAAAGAAAGAAAACCTGCACGCCAAGCCAACCCTCTCTCTCTTCGAGGCTCAAAGCAGAAGGCATCATCTGTCTGTCCTCTGAGATTTCTCCAATCTTGTGTCTCTCCGTATCTCTGCAAGTGCGTAGCATGTTTCGGTATCACAGAGGCTAGTGGTCGTCTCAGAGGAGAACTCAGGTACCCATACACCCCCTTGTCATTCCCATGAGGTCAAGGTGAGAGGTCTGGATGGGCTGGATAGGTAGTTGCTCCACAGAGGGAAGTTTTTTTTCCATGCAGCTCTTTAATAGAGACCAGAGGGAGAGGAGGAGTAGCGAAGGCTGGTCGGGTTGTAGCACAGTGGCAACGTTTCCCATCGAGTCTCCCTCCCCTCTCCTAATGAGCTTTCTATTAGTAGCGAGGGGATGGATTTAGGCAGTTAGGCATACGGAGAAGGCTGGCTAACAATGCAAGTGGTTAGCTAAACAGCTGTTCTCTCTCTGCTGCCACCTCCCATCCCCGGCTAATGAAGCCCTCACCGACGAGCAGGAGTCCCGGGACCTGCCGGAGAACAGCCACAGACACCCAGACAGGGGATCTCGTTCACTCGCAGGCCTTGTAAAAAAAACAATGTGTGTGGAGGATGGCTTCACCGATAAGACAACCAAGGCTCCAATTAGGTAGTGGCTCAGAGGGAAACCCTAAGAATAGCACATTGGGTGAGCGCAGACATTTTTATGAGCACTCTGCGCTGCTCCGTGTTTGGAAAGCCAACGCTACTTTGCATTGTTTTCTGTGAGTGGAAAACGGCGGTGATGCCTCTCACAATGCATAATAAACAGATCACTGTGACGATTTTTCCGAAATGTTGGATTGCTACTTTTCATTATCCTCCACAGGGTGAATGGTGTTTACAGTGGTGGGCATCGATCAAGATTAGTGGCATGCCATATGGGTTTGTCAACATCTGAGGTACTGCGGGGGAGGCACGCGCTCCAAACAGCCTTCACTTAAACAAGGAGAAATGTTTCAGGAGTGACACCCATTTTTCATTTTATAAAAACTTGATGCATCATTATGTTTGGCCGGCGAAAAGCAGTATTTGTTTTAGTTAAATGTCGAGTTTATCAAGGGCTCTGCTGTCCATCCAGGACCCAGGTCACCTTGAAAGAAGACATGGCGTAAGATTTATTTTGCAGAGATTCTTTTTGCCTTATTGAGCAGTCGCTTCAGCTGTCAAGGCTGCTGCATGCCACGAAATGAAGGGCCGCTCTGAACGTGTTGCTGCATCAGAGCTCGGTTAGAAGATTCTTAAAGTCTACAGTAATATTTGAAGCAATTAGCCAGGTGTGAAAATTCGGCAGAGTTTTCAAGTGCTCTGCAATTTCTTTTCTGTTCATTCCTCACACAGCTACGTCTGCTACTGTGTTGAATGCTAAACTGCTCATCATGAGCAGCTTTGAGGAAAAACTTTGCTTTTAGTGTTTGCACTAATCTGCAAGTGTTAGCTCGTGGATATGGTGGGAGTCGCACTGGGAGCTTTGTTTTACTCCTAGATTTCTGTTCTTACTGTTCATGTAACAGATAGGAGCCTTGCTGGTTTCTGATCCGCTTCATTGTTGTGCTTCATCAACAGAGATGTCCTCTGCACTTCCTGGAGCTGCTTCACAATAAAAGCCCTCCGGGAGCAAAATCAATTTTGCAGGCAAAAACATTTTATCTATTTCTGTGATTGTTATGTCTGCCTCTCATTCTATTTTCTCCTGAAGGACCAAAATTACTTGAGATAAAATCTGTTCAAAGTTGAAACATTAAAACCTCTGACCCCTGCATAGATTTGTTACGGGTTACAGCATCTTAAAAATTGATGTAAAATTAAACAACTCTTACTAGAGGATTCTGAACTCTGGAAACCAACAGCTGCTTATGAATTCAATTGACTAAACTAAAACAATTGCCTAAAATAATATTTTTCATTTTTTGAATAGTAAGTACCAAATTACAGAATTCTTTCCAGGAACATCTTAAAAATTAAATGTTACTGTTACATCTGTTAAATCTCTCAACAGATGCTGTTTCAAAGCCTTCTCCATTCTGCAAAGAAAAAAAAAAAGGACTCTGGTGAAGATGTAAGGAATTGTTTCTTTATTTATTTATTTTATTGAGAATTTTCCTAAAATATTTTTTAAATCTAAAATGTCAGAAAAAGCGTAATATTTTCCAGCCAAAAAAAAAAAAGAGTCAAGAACACAACCCCAAGGCCTTCACTAGTTTAATACAGCCTTTATATCCATAAAATGGTTTTTGTAAAAGTAAAAATCAGAAAATTTTAAATCCTACAAATGTGGGCTGCTGAAAGGTGCCCTTGAAGGGCTTTCTCAGTTAAGCAGGACCACCAAGTGCTGAATTGTAGCAATAAGGTTAGCCGCTGTTGGCTAATCTGGTGACACAGTAATGCAGTAACAGCTGGACCTTTTGGGGACAATGCTTTGCAGGCAGATAAGAGTAATATCTCAATCCAGCTATGAGAAACAGTTGGCAAATCTCCAACAGTAACCACATAACTGCACAGGTTCAAAGGTCAAATCACATCTTTGTCTCTTCATTCTTCAGCCTGCAGCAACAAGTTGCCTTTCTGCCCAGATATTAGGTTAATATCAACATTGTAACTTGAGGCAGAATTTTCTCCAAGTTGTGAGATAGCAAATTGGTAATATTGTTCCCTGACAGTTGCCTTCGATTTGGTGACTCACTCTCTTTTTATCACTGAAAAAGGATCTATAGCTTATGTTACCTCTCTAAGCTAAAAATCTATTACTGCCTTGCGGGGCTAAGAGCTAAAGATTTAGTCTTTTTGTCAGGTTGCACAATGTTGGCCCTTTTATACTGGAGGTTTCTGCTTGTCAGCATGTTTGCTGAAGTTCCTCTCATTGGGGATTTCATTGTGCTCAGACTATGCAAATTTCACAGCTCAGGCTAATTCATTTGCACTGCCCAGAATTGAACGTCTTGGTAGGCAGGGTGCAGCTTGTGACTGCACATGCACATGTTCATACACATACACCCACTCACACACACACACACACAGACACACATGCAGAGTGGACAGTTAAATACTTACAGTACAGCACATTATGTCGGTGATAGGGGTCCAGATGGCACACATTCCCTTTATCACATTGTTATAGGCTCTCACCAGGAAAATCACACCAGCTTAGTCCTACAGCAAAGTAATTGGACTGATGTTTTTCCTATGTGACACTTCTTATCACACATAGAAAAATAATTTTCCCTTCAAATCCCTCTGTCTGTAAGCACAGACTGTAGCAAGCAGGCTCTCTGTAAACAGAATGATATATTCCTGGATGTCTATAATCAAACAGTAAACAACTATTCCTCTTCTCTGTGCAGATGAAGCTGTTATTCCAGAATTAAGTGAGCAAGAAATCACACATTTTCCATTTCACAATAATTTAAAAGTTTCAAAACACATCGCCTGAAACAGTTGACACACCTGGTAATCTTCCCTTCGCCCTGCAGAAGATACTGTAAATCACATGTTATGTAAACCTGTGAAATTGATGAGGGATGCCGCGGTGCATTCAAGAACGGCTCGGCTTCATAGCAGCTCACAGTGCCCTTCCTTTGTGCAGAGGGACTGAGCATTTTTCTCTCAGCAAAGATAAACAGATGTATGGACACCGAAGGACTGACCTAGCTAGCCGCAGAGGTGAGCTGTCAGCAACAACAAGCAAACACAGAGTGCTCATGGTCATCACTAAAGGGCAAGGTTCAGCTAATTACAGCATAGTTGTTCATCTGGCAGACAAACGCGGAAACAACAGTCTATTTAAAAACACAGCCTCGTGTGGAAAGCCTAATGAATGAACACTTACACAATTGTGGGTTAGAAAAAGAGAAACAAATAAAATTGTGCAACGAGGAAGACTAAAAAAAAAAAAAAGAGAGAACAGACAGTCCACAGACATAATGAAATGTGAAAATAGCGTACGGGAAACTACTGAGTGGTGGGAGAAACTGGGCCAGTAAGTGTGGAACAACAGGGAATAAAGCGGAGGGTGAGGGAGATGGTGAGAGATGGAGAAGGTGTGAGAGGAGGAGGGAGGTCAGCAGAGATGTGGAGAGATGGGTGGAGGCGAGGGGGAGGGAGGGAGGGAGGGAGGGAGGGAGGGATGAGCCCCCAGTGCTCAGCTGTCAGTGCTTCCTCTGCAGGTGGGGCAGAAGGAGTGCCAAGTCCCTCTCTCCCACTCACACAGACACCCATGCATCACTCTATAATGGATGCTTTACACTGGTGCCAGGGAGAGAAAGACTGAGGCAGAGAGAGAGAGACATGGTGGGAAGACGAAAGAGAGACGGGGGGGGGGGTACTGGAAAAAGAAAGAAACTGCTATGAGGTACAGGGGAAGAAAAAAAAGGAGATGGAGAAAATGCCCCAGAGATTGAGGCAGTGGAGTCAAGGAAAGTGTAGCAGGGAAATGGACAGGCAGACAGGAAGACAGACAGACAGAAAACTCCATCAAGTCATTAGACCAATCAAGAGAGGAAACAGACGAGACAGTCTGGGAGCAATATGATGCAGCTATTGGTTTAATTGATCCAAAAGCCTAACAGGATCAAAGAACGGCGGGGCGCAGCCAGGAGCTGCAGCCACCACCACCACCCCCCCTTCTTCCCATCCTCCACCACGACTGTCGCTGTCCATTAGGAGGTGTATGAATGTGCCCTTGACAAAAATTTATCAAGAATGATTCATAGGCGGCGTCTACCTGAACTAATGTCTTGCCAGCGTCTCTACCGGGGGATTGCGGGTTATCAACAGATGACATATTCGGTAGTCGCCTCGTTCATCACCTGCGATTAGATTCCCCAAAAAAATCTCAGCGATGCATCAACAGATGGGTGTCATTGTGTTGTTTGTGGAGAATATTGCTGAGACAGCCCAAGTGTGCCACATGTCGCTCAAGTCACCAAGGTCCATCCGCACACTGGTGGGTCTTTGGGTATACTGGTATATGCAATGCTCTGAGCTATTACCCTGGTTGATGGAGGCATGGATTTACTAAAGTACTCAATTATCCGCTGCTTCTTTCTCTGACCTGCTGCTCGGCTCTTTAACACCTATAACTCCATGCTTTATAGGCTCAACTACCAGCTGCAAGCAGAGACAGACTGATGGCCGGACTGCCTGAATGAACTGCCTTCACCGTTTTCGGGCCATTTGTCAATTCTTTATTCCTCGGCTCTCTTCTGGCGAGGGGATAGGTAAAGCCGCCTCCCTCTGATGGACAGCCCAGCTGGATATTATATTCTCAAGTGTTACCACAAACTGGCTATCTGACCTCAGTGGAGTCATCTTTACCCTAATAACACCCCTCCCGCCTCACATTACTCTGCAGAGCCTCATTTTTTTCTTCTACTCAATACAACTTTGGCTTCATTTTCTTCCTGCAACGGTGAGTAGTGAAGAGAAAAAACCTATTTGCTGCCTGAATTAGGCCATTTCCGATTTCCATTGAGTTCAAAAAGAAAGTAATACCTTTTAGTTGGCAAATAATCCACCATCTTTGTTTTGTGAAAAATGAAGCATATCGCTCTGCTATACAAAGTCAAGGACATTGTCGCTCAAAGAGTGACTGAAAAATGCCACATTGGCCACTTGTTAAAAAAAAAAAAAGAAGCAGTTTTCTTTTTCCACTCGGTGACGGCCACGCTATATGGCAGACAACAAAGCAGAGTAGTCAGCGTAAATAAATACAAGCATTCTTGCTCCGCAGAGATGGCATCCCCCTGGTTTAATTATCGCTCTTGTCAATCGAGGTGGAAGAATACGGCACCTGACAAGGCGCAGCCCCATTCTCTCATCTCGCATAGGCCTCTTTCACACCCTGAGATGCACAGACACCCTTCAGCAAACAGCCAAATCAAACCTTGAGATGGAGGCATTCTGTTACCCCAAACACCCAGGTAAGTTTACAGTGTTGACTTGCTGAATGCCGTTGACACCTCAGAAATGGAGCCTATTCAACTTCGACAATTGTCCCTGGTTTTTCTCGAGCATGAGGCATTTGCACAACAATGGCAGCTGCATCACGTATGAATAACATCCCAGGGATGTGATTATGCAGCTATCTTTCCCGGTGACTCCAATTCACTTTCTGGCTATTGCAAGGAGCCTTTATTTGATGCTTGAACTCCACAGGCGATGGACAGCAGCTACAGGATGCCTGAGGCCACAGAAATAAAGTCCACAATGAGCGTGGATGGATTGCAACTTCAGATCTGATCAGTTAGAGCTCAGCACAGGGACATAACCGGAGTGGGGGTGCGCAGGCCTGAAGGCCATTCCACCAGGAGAACCTCCCATGGGTCTCGTTTCAGAGAGGAAACCCACATGTGTTATTTTCAAAGGTCAAAGCCAGATGTACCACTTCAGTTAAAGCAGTGATGTAGTGAAATGCTCACACACTCTTCATCAATGTGGCCTACTGGCCTTCATCCTTACTCTACTAGAGAGGGTAATATGGAGCATTTACATTAGCCTCAGATAATATGTTGATATCTGTGGATTCGGAAGTGAACACATACAAACATCCTTGAGGCTCATCACATCCTCACAACTCCCAGCAGCCCCACTACAGCAGTATTTGTGTTGTTCCCTCTGAGGACGACTGCAAGCCTGCATGTACATGGTGAATGATTGTCAGAGCAGAGGTTAGGTGCTCATGGCAGCGCAGGCTTCGAATCCCACCACGACAGCACTGTATCAGCAAGACTGACAGAGGCAGATTGATTCAAGACCCAATAAACACTGGTGTCAGTCTTGTTTTCTTGCTCTGTAGGTCTGAGAGTTAAATACATGACAGAAACAGCACAGCAGTCATTTGAGCCGATCTGTCCAAAGACAAGACCTTTTCTAACCTGCAGCACAAAGGCTAATCACTGGAAATCATCACAATGGCAAAATATGAAGGAACTCAAACAGAATTATTGCAATGATGAGAAATTAATCAGGCCTGCATTTCAGATGTGGCGTGTAAAAAATGATGGACACAAATTAGGGTTGAAAATAGCAATTATCTTGATAATCACTTAATTCGATAATTTTTTTTTCGATTAATCAATCAGGCATGGGGCCATTATTCAATGGAAAATAATGCATTTTTAGAGGCTAAATTTACAGATTTTGATATCTTATCTTGTCTGACAGTCAGTCAGACTTGTATCATCTCCAGGAGTGTCAGCTCTATTCTTAGATTGATACAAATATGTTATTTGTTAAACTCTCTCACAAATATAGATTAAAAGTTCTATGACAGTGAGGAAAAAAGGACAGAACTATGCAAAGTAAAAAGAACTAAGATAAATAAAAATGACCAAATCAAATAAACATCATTCATCCTCATCAATCACTGCATGAAGGCTGACACACAAACATAATATTCAGTCTAGAAGTTTGACTTTTAGTCATCAGCCAAATACCAGCAAACTTGGCTGCATCTGAATACTGCTTGTTGGGCATTTTTACTCACATGACTGAAGTAAATCGATATGTTACTGAAGCACATGTTGGATTAATGAAGCAATTGATTCAGTTCACAAGGAAAAGTTTTTAATTTGCAGTCAATAAAAAAAATCAACAAGACTTTATTCGGGATCCAGTTAAAGTCCTTATTCATATGAAATATTCACTCTAAACCCCTGATTTATAATGCAACAAGTAATTATTATCATTGATTGTTCGCCTGCGTTCATTATTTGATATTTTCCTCCATATTAGTATCATTTTTTAATTAATTATTTGTCTTTGTTTGCCATGTTTACACTCCAGAAGAATAAATCTTGTGTCTTCACAAGCTGTTGGTGGGGAGAGAAGGGTGTTTTAACAGAAATGACAAACACTGGGATGATGTGTTGCAGGGTGTGAACACTGACCACAAAAGAAGATTATTTGAAAAAGGAGAGTCAAACATTTTCAGTGGTGTATGTCGATGTATTTGTGATGAACGTCACAATGTTAGTTTATTAAATCAAATCTTCATCCGGTTAAAATGTAAGACGGAATTTATCCATGGGATTATACTTCCATCCACTCTGTTTTTATCATTTAAACTGCTAATCCTCTAATAAGTGTACGGTTAAAATTCTTGCTTTTAATGTACAGTAATAACAGTAACACCGTATTATGAGGGTACTGTCACATTCATTAAGATTTGAGTGTCTTTTTAGTTTGGTTGGGTTATTAAAGCTTTTAATTGACGGCCATTTTGCCTTAAGATGATTCTCTAACTGCACAAACTTGACTTAAAGGATGTGGCAGCTTGTGTGTCACTGTAATCATTACATAACAGTCAGAGGCTGAGGTTTCTCACCCAATCAGCTGAAATTAACCCTACGGTAATAAATCAATTTCTATGACTTCCGACTCATATCCTTTCCACGAGTGCATGAATCATGAAGGAAATCCACAGTAAGTAGTTGACTGTGAAGAGCAGCCATTAATAAAGTTAATATTTGAGATGTGATTGGAGGAGAGTTTCCTGCCGCACCGTTTGATATTTACAATCTTTCTTCCTCAATTTCCACACGCTTCATGATACATTCCCTCACTTAATCACCTTCTATGCGATCCTTTACATCTAATGGTTTCAGGAAACTTGTTACCCTTTGCTAAAAACTAAGTACCTGTCACGTTGCCCTCCTAATACTCACGGTCCAAGAGGTTTCAGTGTTTGCTCTGCGGTATCTTGCATGAAAAAAAGCCTTGGTAGTCATTGCACTGCTGCAATAAAACCTAAGCATTTAACATGCACATTTATGGTCCTCAATAACCCAGAAGTCTTAATAAAAATGAGAGCTGACATTGGCATGAAGGATCCTCCACACTAGCTGTCTTTAATGTCCAAGACGTTCCATTAAAAGGGGAGCACTTCCTCAGAAGCGGAGCTTTTATCCTGATTGCTTACAGGAAGAGAGAGGGGGAAAAAAAAAGAAACCAAACGACCTTCAGGGGCTCGCTCGTGTGTGCTCTGTAGACACCCCGTGTGTTCATATGTGGACAGCTGATGCAGAGACATGAAGGTATACCCTCTGTCTGTGTGATGGGAAAACAGATATACTGACTCTCGAGCACAAAGCCATACAGCGTATATGTACAAATACAAACGCCTGGGTCACTGGCTACTTGGTATTCTGTTCATGTGCGGAGAAGCCTTCTCACTTTTTATACAGTAATGATTATTAGGAGATAGGGGAAAAGCCAAATCTGCATGTTCAATTAGCGCCTGTGCGATGCCAGATAGATAATACATGGGACTGGCTAATGTCCTTGCTTCTGAACTTCTTCAGTCGTTTTCCGTTTGAAGCCGGAGAAAAAGAAGATGGGGACAGAGATTTCCCTCAGTGGGAACACAACTGTTGAGCTACATTTAATAAGCTGGTCAAAAACACTCTCCTGCCGAGAGAGACTGCGCTTTTAATGACCATTCTGCTTCCAAAGTCTCAGATGTGCTGCTAGATTGCTCGCCACATAGCAGACAAGGCAGCCATCTTATTAATAGGAACGCACCACACACGCTGCGCACTTGGAGCACAAAACCCAGAAGGGGGAAGGGGGGTGGCGAGGCTGAGGGGGAGCACACTGGCACACGAAGAGGAAGCGTGCATGTCCCCTCGCATGCTTTTACTGTCTTTGAAGGCAGGGAGACAGATGGGTGCAGTGAGGAGGAGATTAGGTGGAGGAGGCGAAGGCCCTGAAAAAAAATTCCAGCCCTCACGAGAGAAAGTCCAGGCCAGCCTCTGTGCAGGGCAGGCCAGAGGGAGGGAGGGAGGGAGGGAGGGAGGGAGGTGGTGGGTGGGTGAGTAGGTGGGTGGGGGTCTCTGTGATGGATGTACCCTGCGACTGGAGCCATCGGCACGCCCACATGGAGACGACACCAAGGCCAGGCTAGAGGAGCAGGCAATCAAAGAGAGAGGCCGGAGGGCTTGGATGATATAGGAGGATCCAGCTTATTAAATAGGCTTCAGGAGGAGTGGGGAGCATCTGAAGTAAGTTGTCACTCTGCCACCAAGAGGCATAAAAGGAGTCTCTGTTAGATGGAAAGTCTATGCACTGTAGGCAGTGATGACAGACTGTGTACAGTAAGAGTGGGAATACTGTCATTAAATACACCGACACACCAGGGAGCTCCAAAACAGTGTGTCATCACTGATTTACTCTTTCTTTTTCTTTCTTTTTTTTCCTTTACCTGAGCCTCGTTATCCCACATCTGAGCAGCAGGTGAAGGGAAATATTTGTATGCGAGTGTTTGCACGCAGACATGTGAATCCTATGTTATTCCACCTTATTCTACTCCTGAATCCACACACACACGCTACAGCCAGCACAGACGCCGCTGCCTCTATTTCTGCAGATGGAGAATGAATTTTTATTTGTGAGCAAATCAGAAAATAAAAAGTCAAATCGGGAGATGAGGGTGGGGCCGTGAAATACTGTTTACAATCTCGTTTCCCGACTTAATTTCCTCTCACAGTGCAAAGCAGGAAACTCAATATAAGGCGTTCTTCCTGAGATGCAACAGTCTGCTAACATGGATAGGAAATGATTAGACAAATCCATTACTAGAGGCCACCTGAAGCCAGGTGTGCTCATGCCACAGTGTATAATTCATTTGATTATAGATTTTTACTTCAGTTTCACCACCGTGTGGATCCAGACGCTTTGATTCCTATTTGGTTTATTGTGTCGTCTTGGCAACAAGGACGTCCTACCGGTTTTGACTTCGACAGTTTAGACTATAGCAGAGGAGGATGATGAGGAGAGGAGGGGGATGTTGTGAAAGCAGGTGCAAAAAGACATTTCTTCACTCGGTTTTCCTGTCACATCCCGCAGCCCACTCCAGTCCTAAACTTTATATAATTACAACGATCTGTTCTCCGAGAGAGACTGTGTGAAATCTGATTGCCATTGGTAACATTCGCAGCAAGAGTCTTTGCGTGATAGAAGGCTTCCTGTTTCAATTTCCAAGGATCCCTCAAGTTTTTTTTTTTTTTTCATCCCATCAGTGGGGCATACATTTCCATTCAGGGGAAAAAACAGACCCGGTAATATCCAATTTACTAGAAGGCAGAGGAGATGGTTTCACTGGCAGTATAATAACATGCTACATGGAGCGTAGCATTATAGAGTATGAATAAAAAAGGCATTTATGGTAAAAATTCAATCCAAAAGCAGTCATCATTCATCGGAGGAAATCAAGGCAATTAGTAACACTTTAATGCAAATTGGAGGAGTCAAAACACATCACAAACCCCTCTCACTGTAATGTGGACCAACGAGGAGCAACTCAAATGACCTCTCTCTTTGGAGATTGTACTCTGACTGGTGTCAACAAGTAGAATTGTGTGTGTGTGTGTGTATGTGTCAGTGTGCGTGGCGGTTAGTTCCCTGACCACAGTATTGCCTAACACCAATTCTCTATTTAATGCAAGAGTGATTTCTTTAATGTAATTCTCTTCCCACTAATATACAGCAAAAGCCCCGTGTTACATTTCCAGCCATGTGTGTCAGAAGCAGCATGTTTGTGGCTTGTTAACATGTTCATAAGTGGGCAATGTGAGTTTGGCTAAATGTAAAGATTACTCATTTGGAATATTACAGTCACATAAACAATGCGGAAATACAATAACCACACAACAGCCCTTTGATATCCTGACAGCCCGTCATGCACACAACATTGCTATCAATTAAAAACAAAACAAACAGCCAGCTTTTAAATGTACGGTCAATACGTGACTGAGTGTACTAATTCAAGATTAAGGATGACACAGTGTCCATAAGACTGTGTATAATTCATGAATAAACCTTAAAGAAACAGCACAGCCAAAGCACTCCCTGCAAGAACTTACCTATGAGGCTCCATCTTAATTCAATGATGCATTAGGGGAGCATGAGTATGAGGGATGTTTATCGGATGTCCATGTTAAGTGCGCATGCTGCGTTTAGCATTAAAGACATGGCCAACATGGGCAGTAAATCATCATGAAGTAGCACTAAGGTAGCCAGGAGATAAACAACATTGCTTACAACAAGAAGAGAGTGTGCATGTGCGTATGTGTGTTAGTGTGTGTGTGTGTGTGTGTTTAGCATGACTAGTGCTGCAGCTAAAAAGCCCTCCCCTGGGATGTCATGTCCTTTTTTTATCTTGCTTCCAAAGATGCATTATACCTACATGTTTATTTCTAACATAGAGAGGGGTACTAGCAAACCAGCAGAGTACATCGAGACCTGCATGTGGTTCGAAATCTGCCGTGGAGTTTCAATTTCCAGGAGGGAACATTGCAATCATTTAAATGCAAACACCTGCTCCTTAATGCATTTGTTATGCTGTATAGTACAGTAGAATACATTACTCAATAACTCCCTAGCTGCATCGCCAGTTTCTAATATCAAGCAGCCTACACACCAGGAGGCATGAGCTCCACAGCTGTCTCACCCACCCCCCACCCACCCCATTATGCTCTCTGCTGCACAGTACCTTCAGAGTGGTGGGAGAGGGTGAGCAGGCTGACACAGGAGGCTCCGATCCCAGAACCGAACACAGTGATGCGGTTGGAGTCTCCTCCGAAGAAGCCGATGTTCTCGCTGATCCACCTCAGAGCCTGGATCTGGTCCAGGAGCCCGTAGTTCCCTTTAGCAGCCTGGTCACCCGTACTGAGGAAGCCTGCAGCACATACAGAAATTATGAGGTGAAAAACTCACAAATACATCAAACGGTTACACACTCTGACATGTGCACTTGACCAAAATGAAAAAAAAAAAGTAGGTCTGCAACGTGCACGTGAAGTATGCCACAGCTATTTATTTTCCATGTGCACCTGCAGGATAAAAGGTTATCTGCAGCGGCTAACCCTGATTTTTGTCAGGAGAACCATCCCGCCATGTGACAGCAGCAGTGAAATCATGACTTATTGGATGACACGGCTGTTGGTAAAATATGAGCGCGTGTGACCACATGTCACCTGTACCTTATGGAAAATCAATGGCACGTCTTCCCGGGTGAACACCCATCATCTGATATTGAGCAGCGCTGATGAAAACCTTACGAATCTATGAAAACTCTGCAGTCAGAGAGAGAAAAAGACGTGATAATAAGATGGACAATAATCTTGATGCTTTGAAACCCTCCATATGGACGCTATCAGAGTTGCCACCTTCCTCTGACATATTCTGATTCCCTCTCAGGCTCTGAACATTCATAACGGGCACTATCCATGCACATTTCCCTTCCGTGTCTGTGTAATCTGCTATATGATGTCTGAGTCGGACAGGGAGTCTCTCCTGGGTACATCAGAGCTCGTGTTAACACACCACCCTCCCCCAGCTTCTCTCGGGGGCCTAAGCCCTGCTGAATGATGGGTAATCGAGAGGCGTGGGAGAAGATCAAAGGCAAGCAATCCCTGAAGTCCCCACGATGGACTCAGTGTCCATCAAACTCCTGAGCATGCATGCAAGGTGACAGCTAGGAAACATGTGTGGAAAGCAGGACCCCCCCTTCACAACCACCACCACCACCACACACACACAAACACACACCTCCCTTTAGCAGCAACACCACCAAACATTTCACAAGCAGCAAATGTGTTGGTGGTGAATGCTCGCGAGCCTGCAGTGATGGTCCTTTAGCATCTCAGCACTGTTTCTAACATCTATTTCATGGTCAGTGCCTCCATGTAATGATGAGCTCCCTGTGTTTGAGTCCTAAGGGGGAGAGGAGAATAGTTTTGATATCAGCAACGCAAAAAAAAAAAAAAAACACAAAACAAAACAAAACAAAGATCAAATCTGTGTGTTTTTGGACTCAGGTCAGCACAGCGATGCTCACTGTAGATAAACAAAGATTAGAAAGCAGCTGCTCCGGGCTCATTAGCTGTTCATGGTAAGTGCGTACAAAAAAAAAAAAAGAAAAAAAGATGCATGTCTGCCAGTGCCTATTTTCTCCCTTTGTGTGAATCAGAGCCTAGAGGGCACAACCTCCTGCCCCACCCCCAACAGCACACCCGCCTCGCTCAGAGTGCCTGTTGGCAGCAACAAAGAAGGTGGGCAAGCGAAAGGCCAGGCCCCCATCATCGATAGGAGGGAGGCGGTGGCACAGGAAGCAAAGCAGGAGACAAATGGATCAACAGATGGTCTCCTTCAGACGCATCCCTGAGGATGACAGAGCAGCAGGGCACATGCAGAGAGACAGAGAGAGAGTGAGAGAGAGACAGACAGAGGAACAGAGATGACCACAGACGGAGAGAGAGAGGAGAGAGAGGGGAGAGAGAGGGGGGAGGTCTCTGATTGAAGAGCTTTTTTTTTTCTTTTCTCTTTTTGTGCCTCCTCGTCGTGCTCCGTCACAACTAAAGGACAACAGCTTTTAAAAACCTCTCCTGGGCACTGTGCAGAGAGAGAGAGAGAGATAGAGAGAGAGGGGAGACGTGACTCCCCCAGAATAACCCTCATTTGCGAAATGACTCTCACTTCACCAAGTGTATGTCAGATGGGTAACGAAATGCCAGGAGACCACCATGTGACAGGCATTCTGTGCGCCACTGTTAGCCTAATTGAAAAGAAATAGTAAACAATTTCCATTTGGCATTGTAATATGACCAGTTACTAAATGGCACAATGCAAATTATTGGAGTTGGATCTTCAGCTAGTAGAACAAAGCATCGCTCAGTGCTCTGGGCTGCTGTGAATTTTTCTCTATTCCTCTGCATCTAAAAATGAAGCTGGTCATTAAAATGTAGAGGTAGAATCCAATATCTTAGACAACAAGACATGCTTCAGGCGCCATTTAAAAATACATCTAATATGGCTGCTGGTTATGTTTTAATTGGAAAGGTGACATAAAGTATTTTCTTTGGAAACAATTAAGATAGCAAAGTAATTGTTTTTTATGCGTGGCTGTTTTTGTACTTCTAGCAGATCATTGCATTAGCTCTGGAGGTGCTTTTTTGTTTTCTAACTACTTTTTTAGGACCATCACCTTGTTGCATCGCCTCCACACCTTCAGTCAGCTGCTATAACACAGCTCAGGTCCTGACAATCTAAATAATGAAACACGCTGCACTTTAAAGTTTTCCTTTGTGTCTTCTTTGAGTTACCTAAATTTCCTAACCTCCCTACTCATGAGGGATGTGGTTATGGATTTCCTGATGATATCTGTCTCATCAGCACTGCGTGGGCTTTGGCTGCACATGAACCGTGATGTGCATTGCACTATCTGCTCACAGCTAACTCCTACACAGGACCTTGGGATCCTGCAGCTCTGTGCTTCTGAACTGTTCTGGTCAGGATGGTTATGTGCTTGACTGCACTACTCAACCTGACATTCAACTGAGATTTTTTTAATACACACCAGGTGATGATTTACATTAAGCATTTAATTATAGACCATAATCATATTATATCCGTCTTTGTTTGCTGCACAGATTCATATTAATATGCTTTTAGATTCAGCATAAACAGTGTGCAAGATTACTGTGTCCCAGGTCAAGTTAATTCATCAAATAAAGTAATCAATAAACTGAAAATAGTTATCGTTGATCTGTTACCTTGAGAGTTAAGTGCATACAAATTCATTTGTGCTGATTTAATTTTCTCTGTCACATTAATAATCTCCTCTGTTGTGAGCTCTGTAACAAACATGTTTTTTTAATCCACTCTCAGTTACTGAGGCTTAGCCTGAGGTTTCTATGCACCAACAGCAATTATGAATGGCCAAATTTTCTTATTTTTTTTAAAAAACAGGATGTTTTCATATCAAGCAGCAGTGAATTAAGTGCTAAAATCTATACACAAGTGAAAGTAAAAAAAATACCTCCTTAAAAAGTGACTCAGATATGAGTAAAAATGATCATTTAAGAAACCTGCTCAGGTAAAAGGAACAAGTACCTGGATTATAAATTATTTCCAAGCAAAGCTTAGTTTCCATTTTAACATTGATTTAAAATTAACTACCATTATTTAATCTTTTTTACATAGAAGCCCAATAAAGCACTATAGCTCCAAGGACACGTCATTTAGTTAACATAGCATTGATCAAAGATTAATGTAGCATTTGTAAAATGATCACAGCTATGGTAAGTTAGCTAAATTTTCACCTTCAGAAAGAGCCATTGACTTAAATATGCTTCTGGAGGTTAGAGCATAGTCTTTAAAAGCTAAATTGTTTTTCTTAGGAGGCACAGCAAGCACTTCATTGTGTAACTGGTACGAAAACTTCAGCCAGATGTGGTAAAGGATTGTCACTGAAAGCTGACCCTTGTTCTGGATTTTGCTCCATCTTCATCGCATCACTGTCAAAAGACAGCTGGCGACTCCATGACACCTATAGCAGAGGTGCTTCTTACAGCAGAGGACTCTATGTCTAACACTAATTCCCCATATTTAGAGAAGATTAGATGTATGTACACAGGTATTCGGCAAATATAGTGAACTAAATCGTAGATTTCTGTTTGAAAGTTTAAATAAGAGAAAAAGAGCTTTAAAAAGGTAAAGTACTTGTGTCAAATACAGAGGGCTGAGTGGAAAATCTTTTGTGGGGACAAAATAAAAATGCCCTGAAGCTGAACTGCACCAGAGAAAATAAATCATAAAACTACTTCTAATTCAAGTCAACTTTCTTAAATCATATATGCCAACTTTAAAATGGCTTCAATAATTTCTTTTGAGAAAAATGGTTACATAAGCACCACTTGCAAAAGGCCATGCCAACAAATAACATCAAATCACCTCAACGCATCAAACAAAGATTCCCAAAAATGGACTTTGACCTGTCTACACACGTCAGCTGGATGAGACATGAGATTTGCATGAGAGTTCCTTATTCACTGCAAACAAACTGTATGAGTTAATAACAGTGATTCTGTGCTCTTTCTCTGCATGTTAGAACTGTAATTTGTCCTGACTGATTACATGATGTGTTTTTGTATCGTGTCTCAATGCTGTTCTCCCTTGACAGTGATGTGGTGCACTCCAGCAGGATGAAGAACTGGTATTTTCTCCTTGTGGCAGCAGAGAGTCAGAGATTCACTTCTGATCTCAGTCGGAGTGGCAGCGGCGACTGCGGTTCGGTCACTGCCGGGTCAGGTCACACCTGTCACCTTGCATCGTCCTTGCTGGACAAAACACTGTGTGCATGTAATACAGCTCCCTATGAGAGAAACTTCAGCGGCCCTGTCACCTTAACACGACCAGAGGGTTGGTTAATGTATGTAGTATGACAGTGTCTTCTCCCCGCAGTGTTTGACTTTCTGTGCTGCAGTCATTGATGATCAGAAACCAGGAGATCAAACTCCCAACATCTTTGAAATTCCACACACCAGCCACAATCATTGCATCATCTGAATGTCAGTGAAACTGTTTATTTTTCCTTAAAAAAAAAAAAAAGCCATCCCAGAGCGTGATGCCACATAATGCATTTTGCCGCTTGATCGTATTTTATCAATAAGCAGGCGCAACTATCTCTGTCTATACTGAGCGTCTCTGTTTCCTCCCCAGCCGCGAAAGTGATTTCCTTTTGCCATGCCTCTGAGCATTGATATTGCTCTATTGATTATGATTTAAACGTCTGTTTCCTATAGGGTGGGCTATAACTCACTGTGTAGCGGAAAGAGGTGATGATAATGATCGCTCTGACCCCAGACATCTCTCTTAGCCTGGTCTCCCAGATAATGGAATGTGTGTAAAGTAATGACGCAGGGTGAGAAAGGGGTGAGGAAGGGTAAAGGGGAGGGCAAAAGCTTGTTATTGAGCTAAAGAGTGAGCTTACACAGGAAGAGATAGAGGGAATGGATAAGGAGGAGTGGAGGAAAAGAGCGGAGGAGGAGGAGGAGGAGGGTGGGAATAACAGCAGTGACGTAACTTTTTTTGGCTTTCTGCTGCAGTCATTCTTGCCTTTACTTTGCCTTTTCCTTGTTTCTCTCTCTCTCTCTCCATCCCATCCCATCCCCTCTCTCTCTCTCTCTCTTTTGGGGGTGCTAGTTAACAAGGCCGTCTGTGTCCAAACTCTACTTTGGTGCTTCCCACCCATCTCCCTCTTGCCCTCTCCCTCTATCTTTTCTCCCCTTCTTCTTCTTCTCCGGGGAAATAAAGGCCCACACAGTCGCAGCCTTGACAGCCTCCCCTAAGATTCCCCCCCACGACAAAAGAGCTCCAACTTCCCCCGGCCAGGCCTGGGCTGAATGGGAGCCTCTGGGGTGTGGATGAGAAGCAGAGGGGGGAAGGGGGCCACCCTCCACACAGTCACATAAAGGGCCTGTGTGTTAGGCTCACGATGAGCAGGGGACATACCCAGCGGTCCATCCTCTGCACAGGGAGTCATTCCCATTACAATTTTTCATCCTCTCTGTTTTTGGGGTTACGATTTCAGCAAATAGAAAGGATTCAAAATGAAAAAAAGGGAAAGGGGGGGCGAAGGAAAAGGGGCGGTAAGGGGACATGGGCCTGAATGAAGGTGACTGCCACTTGGATCAGTGTGCAGCTCCTGTTTACAGCTCGCCGGCCAATAGCATGGCTGGGGCGCACTGATCTGAGAGCAGGCGAGCAAGAGGGCTTAAGAAACACTAGAGAGAGAGAGAGAGAGAGAGAGAGAGTGAAGACTGGCAGGCAAGCACAAGAAAGCCTCTTTATAGCAGCCTGAACACTGAAGGCCATTTACCCAACACCACATCCTTGTTTCCGGTGGACGAGAAAATAGACTTGGGGATAAAAAAAACCACAAACTTTCTGATTGTCACCCCTACAAATGACTGGCTCTTTTTAAATGAATACAACATGACAGCAGAATCAAACTGGAAAATTGTGAAAAAGAATTTATGTATGAGCCCCTGATTCCTGATTCATTTCGAATCAATAATTTAAGAAGATATTAGACCCCTCTGAATGGCAGCACAGTCATCTGATGTAGCAGGGGTCTGCCCCTCGACACTGGGCAAGTTCATACTGAATGATAACGCGCTCACTCAGCTGCAGGTCTCTGCAGAAAAAGTGATCAGAACGATAACTAACAGAAACCTAAATGCCTCAGATTGAATGCAAGTCTTAGCCGCACACAACGACACGACCAACACTGCGTCTAGACTGCCTGGTGAAAGGTGGCTGGATAGTCTGATGCACGATGCTGAACACAGAACATTCTGCATCCTGTGCCGCTCTATACAGACTGAGCCACTCAAATGGAAAATGTGGTTTGTGTGCAACAAAGCGCTGACAAAAAAAAAAAATAAATAAAACCAACAAAATGTCAAGAGGGAAAATCTGCGCCGCACAAACATCAGAAGCTCATCTGACACATATCTAAGCCCCTAAAACCCAGACAGACAAGGGGCCTGTTGTAGCAGACAGGGATGAAAAACAGATACAGTAAGTTTGTGCTGGTGGTGCACGTGGCAGCTGTTGGTCGTCCTGCATGTGACTTCAGGGCAGCTTAATCTGATTGTGTGATGTGTCCCGGTGGCCAGGCGACACAATTCAAGGGCTCCGGTGAACAGCAGCCCTGGCAGCAACTACAAATGAGCAGTTTGCATATGTATGACCCCTGGCATCTGAACGCCACTCAATCAATCACACATCGGCTATAGTGGCTGTCGGCTTTCAGCTTTACTGCTCCCCTTTTGCTTCTCTCCTTCCCTCTCTCCCTCCCTCCCCCATGTCTCCCTTTTGCTCCATCTCCCTGTCATGTTTCCTGTCTTCCTCTGCTCTCGGTGTCTTTCTCTGTTCTCTGTCTATGCCTCCACTCCCCCTCTTCTCCCGCACCCCCCTCCCCACACTACCTATCACCTTCCCTCTTCTCTGTATCTCTCGACATCTTCCCTCTCCCGGTGACTAGCACAGACAGTGGATTTTCAAAGACAGAGAAATGCTTTTACATTAAGGAGAGCTTTGCATCTCACAGCTGGTGCGGAGGTGGGCCTGCATGCTCCCACAGAAGGAGAGCGAGCAGGCTGGTGTTGGAGAGTCACAACTGTGAGGTTAAGCAGCGCTTTAGTTCCACTCGGAGGAACATGCATCGTGGGAAGAAATTTCATGAGCAATTTACCTTAATTATGTCAGATATTTAAAAAGGAATATTATCACGCAGCACTCACCGTCCTTTATCCAAACAAAACAACAGTGTGTGCAGCTCGCTCTGCCTCGTTGTTTGGCTCGTGGCTGCACAAGTTCAAAGGCATGGTGTGAAACATGACATCAAGCCTGGGTGATGTAATTTGAGGGCATGGTAAGAAAGTTTAGCACCATCCAGCTCTGGCAGGACGGGGCAGTGTGCAGCGATGCGCTGTGTACCGCGGAGGAGATCAGAGCCCAGCTTATCAAAGCACATCAGTGGAGCAGAGCAGGAGGGAAAGGTCATCATTTAAAGGATCTTCAAAGCCGAACTCCTCAGGTTGGAGTAGCTCTGATAGCAGCTGGCCATAATGAGCTTAGTTTTGGGTTGACCCTTGCTCACCAACTTGTATAATAAGTCCAGGCGGCCCATTCTCTGGCTTTTATTCCCGATAATGTAAAACCTGTCTTCTTATATTTGCTCATTTGTTAAACGCGGCCAGCTTCAGCTCTAATCAGTGGCAGCTATTTAAATGAACATCTGTTTTCAGGAGGTTTAGCGCTGTTGTGTGTACTGTATGAGGGCTGTTTTATTTGTCTTCAGGAAAGTAAAATATTTTTGGCGACAAAAAGTAGTGCTGCTGCCAGTGGGGTCGTGTGCTGATATGAAACTGCCTCCAAATTGACAAGAAGCAAAGATTTGTTAGGAAATATGCTTTTTGATTATGCTCATCATATACTGAAAGCAAAGTTTGGACCTTCTCCACTTTTAACTTGATTGCCTGCTACCAGTATGCCAATATTTTGCTCAGTATACTGTCTGTGAGGATAATGAGCTCTGAGAAAGTGTTAAGGATGAATCTAATTTATGTTCTTTGTTTTTCTTTATGTCAACAAATTTCATGAAAAGACAAAACATTATTATTTGATCCCACTTGTTCTGCAGCAGCAATGTTGTTGCTGATTTACAAACAAAATTTACTTATATATATATATTAATTAGGGTCGGGACTTTAACGCGTTAATTTCGATCAATTAATTATAAAGATTTTAACGCGATAAAGATTTTAACGCGATTAATTG